>OZ012689.1:34138190-34223190 GCA_963942565.1 Maea johnstoni
TCTGTAATATATTGCAGATTTCCCCTCGGTACGTTATGTATGCTGGGCGGAGCTGGAGCTGCTCAATTCTTCATATAAGTTGTTGAGGCACTCACGCGCATGATGTATGCAAGGACATAGGCACTAGACAGCATATATATATATATATATATATATATATATATATATATATATATATATATATATATATATATATATATATATATATATATATATATGTATATATATATATATATGTATATATATATATATATATGTATATATATATATATATATATATATATATATATATATATATATATATATATATATATGTATATATATATATATATATATATATATATATATATATATATATATATATATATATGTATATGTATATATATATATATATATATATATATATATATATATATATATATATATATATATATATATATATATATATATATATATACATGTATATATGTATATATATATATATATATATATATATATATATATATATATATATATATATATATATACATAAATATATATACATCAATATATATATATATATATATATATATATATATATATATATAATATATATTTATATATATATATATATATATATATATATATATATATATATATATATATATATATATATATATTTATATATAGAGATATTTGTATGCATATATATATATATAATATATATATATATGTATATATATATATATATAAATATATATATATATATATATATATATATATATTTATATATATATATATCGAATTTAGCGTTTGCACACAATGCAAATCTTTCATTACACTCTGCACTACGTACATAACTTTATCTTCTTTAGATATATAGAGAATAGATATTTTCTTGATTGTACAGTTTGTGTAACTCACGTGTATACCAATTAAGTCAATATTGTACAGTACGTGTAGTATAGATATATTACTCCATCTAATACGACCTCATATTATACACCAGTCAAACCCCCATTTAATGGAAATTCGAAATTTCATGTAGAAACTGACATTTTGTTTGTATTCAACATCGGTTATAATTCAACTCGAAAGCTAGAAGTTCTATCAACTTTGGTTAGACGTAAAAAGGTTGTTATTATATGGACCCAAGTATTTATGTCTGACCATGTCAAATTTCTAACCCTCATTAATCTCTTGATTATGTCTATAGTGCTTCCGTAATATGGTAAAAAAGGACATTTATTTCTCCACAATGCTAGAGGGGTATTTGACCTCTCCCCATTCCTTACCCTCCAGAGGTAAGGTTTCTACTGATATCAACTCCGCACACATAAATCTTAAATAATGTCTTTTTTCAGAAAATATATTCACAATCTGTAACAGCCAAACGTTTTTTTCTCTGCCCGGATAGATTTCTAATGACCCTAATGTTGGCCATAAACTTTGTGCCAGGACACAAATCGATCAGCTTTCGTATCTAACTCCCAGCTGTAGTACCGTATGTTCTGAGCTTAAATCAAGTGTAAAATACCACAATGGACGTTAACAACAGTTGCTGGAATTATCGGCCGATATTGAATAAGCAATTTCAGGTCGCCGAGAAATTAGGCTATGAAATATGTTTCATTACCGTTTTTGTTTTCTTTTACTGCAAGTGGTCTTTTACTACAAGTCGGCATGGGTTAGGGTGGTCAGTTGTTGTTCACACAGATCTCACCAGGTGGCGCTATTCATAGTGAAGAATGTAGAATATCCTTACACTATTGGATGAGTTTTCTCCAGTAGTCTCCAGTTGTCTAGTTGAAATTTCCCTCCAAAATCAGTCGTCTTCTTTGTTTTTCTTATGTAGTACTAAGGTTCAATATTTTCCTGCTCTCTCATTGGTCGATACAATGTCATACCCATAATGTACATAGTACTAACGATTGCATCTACAATATATGTTGTGGTAGAACTATAGTTCTGTTAATTAAGAGGAAAAGTAACCGGGGACAAGGAACTTACAGGTAGTATACGTTTAAGTAAAAAAATAGTTACCTCAGTGAAAAATTAAAAACAAGTCACGCAATGATTAGGACGATATTCCGTTTATGCCATTGAAGGCAGAATTCTAACTGGCAAGTATCTGCAACGACCGACAAACCAACGACTGAAAGTTGCCATTGGATTAGTCAGTGCTTTTCTCCTGGTACTCTGGTTTCTTCCTTCATTAGAAAGTAAAACTCTGTTCCGAGACTCACACTGAAACATACAGCTCTACACATTATACCACTTAACCGTGGGAGCATACCCTTCACTGTGGACATAGAGGTTCCATCACTCGTGGATGGAAAGAGGAGGTATCTTGCACAAGTGAGTGATTTTGTGTCATGACACAAAATCACTCACGAGTGCAAGATACCTCCTCTTTCTATCCACGAGTGATGGAACCTGTTTCTCCCACGATAAAAAGGAGAAATTTAGACGTTTTACCGTGAAGTTAGCTAGCTAAACTAGGTCAGCCAAAGGTCACCTGGGGCCTGTTTCTCGTATCGTAAAGTACGAATCGTTCGTAATTTACGATTCGTAAATTTAGGAACGTTTTTACGAAGATCAGTTATTGCGTTTCTCGAAGCTCTTCGTAAATGAATTCGAAATTTCGTAATTGATGACGTCATTTACGATAAAATATCGTTGTGACGTCCTTTTGTTGCGCATATAGTCCTATTGTTGCGTACATAGTCATATTGTTGCGTATGCCACTCACTATGGGAGTGGCATCAGTGACATGAACGTCAGGGATGGATGGGGCATTTATCCCGCCGTAGCGTATATTGAAGGATACAGCGATTACCTTTCCGCCCTGCGTACAAAGGCAATAAAATATTCCATAATAAAGCATGGACATACTACCATATGTGTGCGTGAAAAAGGTAGATAAATTGCGTTTTTATGCAGTATTGTTCGTCGTTCAAATTAACTGCTTAAATGGTTAACGGTTTTTAATTATCGGGGAAAATCGAGGAAGTATAATTATTACTTTTTCTGAGAGGGGCTGTATTAGACAACCATTATTCAACAATAAACCTAAATCTAACATTAGCCCCCCCCCCCCCCCCCCCTTTGTTCCTCTTTCTGGAATAGCCTAAGCAGAATTAGGGGTGTCCGAATATCTTAGTGGCGGAGCACAGTCAATATATGCATGTATGTATCAATATTGTATCATGGTTGCACTACTATATTAGCCCTTAGAGCAATAGTTAAGACCATGACAAATCAATAGACATTATTTCTAAATTAAGTTTACTAGAGCTTTAAATACAATTTGTATCAAGAAAAGTTCAAGTGAAATATATAAAAGCGCACATTGGTCATGTGTTTGCGAAAAATTCCCGGGTTAGATAGTGCTTTTTGGCTTGTCTGCGATGGACCAAGTGTGAAAGAGCATTTATTTTCATAACCTTTTTTGGGGGGGTGGGGGGGGGGAGAGAGAGAGAAATTAAATAAAACACTTCTATTTTCATGACCGTTTTAAGGGGAGGGAAAATTTAAAATATATATATATATATTCACGACTGTTGTTTTGGGAGAGAAAATAAAGAAATTTTTATGTTCACTACCGTTTTTTGGGCGAGAAAATAAAGAAAAAATTTTTCACGATTTTTGGGGTGGAGAGAAAATTTAAAAAATACTTTTTATATTCACGTTCATTTTTGGGGGGGGAGAGAAAATAAAACGATAGATAGATATACGTGTACAGACAGACAGACAGATACATACATACATACATACATACATACATACATATATATATGCATACATACATACATACATACATACATACATGCATACAGATAGACAGATAGATAGATGTTAGATATTGATAGATATACATACGAATAAATACATGTTTCCATTATTGATATGGTCGTTTTACTTTGTATAAATGATATTCCATGATATACACGTACGTGGTCTATATTGCGAATTTCGCAAATTATTAGGCTACCTTTACTACGAAAACGAGTCAAGCAAACAGTCATTTTTCACGGCCGTTTTTTGAGGAGAAAAGTTAGAACTTTATTTCTCCTCTTTTTCTTCCCGCCAAGAAAAAAATGATCGTGAAAATAAAGTTTTTGTATTTTCTCTCCCCAAAATCGTCGTGAATATAAGTAGTTTTTGTATTTTATCCCCCCCCCCCCCGTCGTTAAAATATAAGTTTTTATTTGCTCATTCACACTTGATGATGCATCGTACTTGTCGCATGTTTTGATATTAATAAACGATATATAGATATAACGTATAGACATTTCAAAATCAAAAGTATCTATACATTATTTATGAATGATTGTATTTTTTTATTGATTCGTAAATAATTATGAGATCTAATAAATATTCAGAAACCATTTATTTTATTATATTTAAACAATTATCCATAAATAAATGATTAATATTTATGCACGTGTATATATTAATTAAACATATATTAACATACACAGGTTATTTAAAAGTATTGATAAATTATATGTAAATATTTATAAATCACGGGCCTGTCCTGATGGTCGTGTGGTCAAGTGCCCGTGTAGGTGCGTGAGATTACCCCACGTTGCCATGCAACAAGGGTCCAAAAACGTCATTCGTAAATTTACGATGACCTCTGAGGTCCTCGTAAATTTTACGCGATTTTCGTAAATATTTACGAACGGCTCAGCTTCGAGAAACAGAAAAATCGTAAATTACGATTTTCAACAATGAAATTCGTAATTTACGATACGAGAAACTGGCCCCTGTACACTTGTTCAACAATGGTAATACGCGTTTGTTGTGACGTGCACTGTTTGTTTTCCCTAGAAACTGGCGCCAGATCACGTGCGTGACGCGTGTTCAAATCCACGCGCACCATTGTTAGGTCTACCTTTGACCCAGCAGCAGTGACCCCTTGATTGAAATTGAGGGATCTGATTGGACAATTACACTAGTTTAACCTTTAACCCCGTTGAGGACAGGCCATTTAGGACAACTTATCCTTAACTGTAAAATACACCTCAGAGTGGGAGAAATTTAATTCCTGCACTAAATGCTTGGGCAGCCCGGACCAAAACACGATCGCACGGTCGCTGACTTCACTACTGAACGTAGCTTTGATTCCCAAGCTACGTGGGTCATTGAGGTGCTGCTTGGCTTTTCTTTTTGACATTGTATCCATGGGTGTTTGTACAACCAGGCACTGGCGGACGTCCGGTTACAGGTGCAGGAATTAGATCTCTGCACTGTGCATGTCTGTATATTGCCGTCTAGAGTGTAAATCTCTTTCGCAAAACTGGCATTGACACATGCAGCTCAACACGCCACTTGACGTGACAACCACTGTTACGAATTGAAAGTTCTCTTAAATTGAACACGGGCCAATTATCAACTGGGCGATAATTGATACGCGCGGAGATTGCCGTCAACCGAAGGCACCGCAGCAATCTATTGTATGCGTGCATAAATGTTACCTCAATACTTTCTGTGAGAAAACACACGGAGGCGGATACACACCGCCATAGAACACTTTGGAAGGAGTATTAAGAGTCGATTATGGAGTCTTGTTGAGTTGGAGAGGTGATCAATCAGGGGACTAGCGGAGTAAAGTGCTCTAATGCCTTTATCAAAAAAGGAATTCGTAACAACACCTCGGCTACAGTCGAGAAATCAAGCACGCCTCCACCAATAATCTCGAACATAGGCAACGCATCGGTTTATCTCATTTCCGTAGAGCACCAAAACTAAACGAGGATTCAGTTTCGTAATTTTCACTCTATGGAGATCCCAATTGCCAAGAGGTCTATGGTATTTCCCACACACTACTTGCTGTCTCTCACGTGCACGTTTGCCGTAGGACCTGGATTCAAATATTGCTCCAGAGATTTGTAAATTGTGTCAGTAGTAGAAGTAGTAGTAGAAGTAGTAGTAGTAGTAGTAGTAGTAGTAGTAGTAGTAGTAGTAGTAGTAGAAGTAGCAGTAGTAGTAGTAGACAAGTTGTTATTGTTGTTATAGTGGTAGGAGTAGGTGTAAATAGTGCTTGTAGTAGTAGCAGTAGACTAGTATAGTAGTAGTACCTTTATTTTCCATTCTACAAGGAACTGAAATGCATACAATGTAAATAATAAAACAAGATTGATCAGAACACAATAAAACTAAACAGGACAGAAAGAAAGATTAAAAGTGACGTATACAGGTGGTTCACGTAGAGAACCATAGTTACATAGACAACAAATACACATCGTGTAAGAATAACCATAATTGGGTAGCTGGGTATCCAAAATCTAGTCTTATGCAGGTTATTCTAATTATTTCTTACAAGTACAGGAACGAACTTGGGCCGGGGGTCCTATTACAAGCTGCCAGAACTAAAGGTCAGATCTAGAGGAGGGACCTGTGGTTAGTCGGTAGATTCACAAGGATTTTTCGTTTTCCCAATAAACTATCACGTTAACTATACACAATTCTAGAATTAAATGATAAAGAGTTAGGATATAAGCAAAGTTCCAAACCCAAATGACTGGGGCGCATCACAAGTCCAATTGTTTTGGATATCACGTGTCCAAAATCGGGTATTATGGTCTTTCTTTTCATATTCGGTTATTTTCTCCACATTCAAGAGATCCAATTTCATTGATTTAAACGAACGCAGTTATTATATACATTTTCATATATACACACACATGAAAACCACCGGTAGGAGTTGTAGTTCGAATATCATTTATGTTCAAATGTTCTGCCATAACTAATATATAAGTTAAATCATGACTAACTTGTTATTCTCGGTAGATGGAATAGGAGTACCCGGAAAAACCACCGACCTACCACAGTTCACAGGCAACTTTTCCAACTCCGCAGTTACTGTAATGTATTCAGCTACACGAACGAACTTGACCAAGGTTGGCAGCGATCTCACTTGTTTTCTTTTCGTCAAAAGGCATTCAATCAAATTCCCCCAGGATATAGAAAATCTCATTTATGAAGAAATCTACCCACTTGTCTTGAAATTTGATTTCCTTTAGCTGACTGATATCGATCCCTACTGGTCACATGTGGCCACAAAGCTATTCAATCAAGCTTGTGAAATGTAACACAGTAATCACCAGGGTGCTGCAATATCAGACAGGTAGTAAAGAACAGGTTGCATTTTTCCTTTGCCTATCCACCAGTTTCTACACGTGGGGATATTTTGCAAATGCGATTAGACTAGTAGCGTGGACACTGTACACCTTAACGAGGTAGCTTTGATTCCGCTTCATATGCCTACTTGGTGTTGGGTTTGTGAATATACCATGGGGATTTATCTATCACTCACAAGGAAGAACATGAAGGATGAAATCAGACTTACGTACCCAACTATGGAAAATTAGTAAACCCATGACATATTGCTGGGTAATCTGTGTAGTGGTAAATCCTGTGAAGAAATGCTATACAAAGGGCGTGAATCATGTTATTATATAGATAAGATTAACATAATCTGCGCTTTCAAGACTTGTGTCGGCGTTTAATCCCTGATTTTAAAGTGATGTAAATTATCGAATATTTTAAATCTGCAGCCTTGTTTTTAAATCACTAAAGCAAAAACGTAAAGTGTTCAAAGCTTCTGGTACACCACCGAGTATTTGGAATAGGCAGGTATAGTCCCAATGGTTCATATCTAGTATAAATCTGTTTTGTATCCACTTCTTTTCAAACTTGGCAGCAGTATTAGGTAAATTGTATATATTGTATATAGTATATACGTTTGTCCATTACTCAGTAGGTGTCATCTCAACAAGGTATCGTAATACCTTAAACATTGTATAATGCATGTGTATCTTAAAGTTCTCCAACATATACTCAAGTGAAAACATTTAATTCCTGCACCAGTCGACCGAACGCCAGGCAGTAAACACTTTTATGGATAACATATCAAAATGAGAATAATTCAGGCATATCAATGACCCATGTAGCTGCGTATCTCAGCAGCACGTCAGTGGCCTGCGGTCGCAACCATACCCAGGAAACTGGGCGGCAATCGTGTATCATGCCCAGTCTACCCGCGCATTGAGTGAGAGGATTAAAAACTGGTACTGTACCGTACTGCCGATATTCCTGAGATGTTTCATTCCAGGAATATATAAAAAAAAGAAGGCAAATAGCAAATGATTTCCTTTACTTTCCATCACCTCACAGGATATTTAGAGTCAACGAGCAAATCAATAAAGATGTATATGCCGCATCTGGCAAGTAACAGGAGATAAAGTTACTATCTCACTGCTGTTAGCGTTTGGGGGTATTCAATTGCATGTGAGGATATGGGTTCTTTTGCAGTACATGTGTCTTAAAACCCACACGGCATTAACCTTGGTAGAGGGGAAAAACATCAACTTAATCAAAAACGAAGTAGCCTTTAAAAGAAGATACATTGATTACAACGTACACAGGAAAAGGTTAACGGGCTGTATGGGTCGTTACATGGACATTGCCAGCCTAATATACTAACTGGCTCGTTTTAACCCATTAATGCTCACAGCGGCCACAACCAGCCTGATAATCTCGATGGAATCTTACAACCTAAAGCATAATTGGTGCAATATTTGAAGGGGAAATGTTGATCAGAACGCTACCAACAACTCCCCTTCAAATAGTTTTTTGAATCATTGTCAATTCCAAAGTTGCTGTCAAAAGTAGCATAGATCCAGACAACAATTGCTGAAAGAACTCTTAAGCATCAATGGGTTAACGGGCTTGTTATTTAGACAGGCACGTTGGAACGAGACTGCGTTGTGTTGCACAGAGCATACTCTGGTATGGATATGGTTAAAATCCTAGTCAGCCAATGCAGACGCACAAGAAGCACGTTTGGTCCGAATGTAAACGTTATTGAATATCCATGGGCTTGATTAACAGTGTTTAGTAATGATTAATGGCAACCAAAAACATCTTAATAACAACAATTTTTTATTTAAAACGAAATTTATCTAAAAAAAAGATTAAAATGTAGATATTAAAAACAAGTTTTCCAACAGATGAAGAAATTTTGAAATTACAGGCATGTTACATAACTGGAAGGGACCTGTTTCAATGGGCCCGTTACATCCCTGTGCATTATCTGGGCCGTGAAATGCCCGTTTTAATGGGCATGTAACGAGTCCGTATACATGCCCGTTATCTTTTACTACAACTGCAACATCCTGTTAGGTCATGTTATAGCTAACTCGTGATTAGTCAGCTGTTGATGTGATGGTGCAGAGTAGTCGTGAAAACCTACTTCTCACCATAAGTAGCCTATAGATTCCTGATACTTTTGTCCCACTGGATTTAATCCTAGGATGTTTGCAGTGGTGGGGGGGGAGGGATAATGTTTGACGATGCTTTAGGTCATATCGTGACAAAATTCCCCTCTCTTTACGAATAGTCCCGATGGTTCTTTCAGTTGCAAAGGTACCAGAGATAACCCTTCATTACGCCGCGCAATTGTATAGCGACCTGACCATCATGCTAATGACGATACAGTAGAGACTCGCATCCATTCGCTTATGAGCCAGGCATCCTAACCATTAAGGGTAGCGGTGGGAGGCAGCGGGTTGTCCTAGCCCAACGTTTTAGACCTCTCTGCAGTCGGGGTAGGACACCCCCGCCCCCCTACACACACATTAATCTAAGACTTATTTTTGTTGCGAATACCTTATATTTTCATTGGAGATTCCCTCAACTGTGGGTTTTACTCTCTAGGGATTGTTTCTTTGAGTGAAGTACGTAATTACCAGTCCGGGAAATGTCTTTGTTTCGTCCCAATTGTGTGATTAGTCGTAATTGCTATGATAGGGCTTAATCAGGACCAATGTTCGTTCTGATTGAAATATAAATGTTGAATGAAGCCGAGAATGCAGATGTAATCTCAAGAGCAGGTAGAAATGAGGCTCAGTTCGAAGAGTAAACTGTGAGTAAAAATGTGGGCTTATTATTACATATTATCCGTTTATAATGTTGAAATGTCTAATACTATATCATGTCTTGAATGGACGTCAAATTGTGAGAATGATTTTTAGGAAACAAAGTATGTGACACGGAGGCACAACATTTATCGGTTGCCTTCCCTTTGAACACCGTTTCTTTTATTTATGAAGAATTTTGAATTTCGTTTTTCGTCCCATTTATGCCAATTGTGGCTGATTCGTGACTAGCCAGTTGTAAGTAATGGAGGAAACCGGAGTCATAGTTACCAAATAGTTAGATGATGAAATGATGTAAAATATTTTACTTCACTTACCGCTTTCTCTAACAGTGAATATTATCTCGTTAAAATCGTCAATATTGGCCCAAGTATGACATTTTCAGTCAGCTGCCTATCATGCAGCTTTTAAAAATGCAATTGTTGATGTACTGCATGTATAAATCGGAAAAATTATCATGACAAACACCATTTGACTGAGTTTTCCTCTTTATATCTGCAATACTATATTTTCTCTGTTTATTGAAATATGTGCAAATCTAGTATGCTAGGAACCGTGTTCGCTCTTATACCAACCATCTATTAAAAGATTACATTTTGTAATAACCATATGGCAAGTACTGTTGACAGAAAGGCCACGGTGTTCTAGATTTGGCAGAGTGCTCAACTGCCTGGATGAATTGGCAAAAACTTCATATTGGTTGATTAGGACATCCAGCAATTACTCAACACTTTGATTGCAAGGAGAATGCTGATTCCAAAGAGGAAGTTTGAGCAATTGCTGAAGAGAGGATGTATGAGGTTGATTAGGGGGCAGTTAAGGTTGCAGTTCTGATCAATAGCTATTACACAAACACATGGTTATGTAACTTGCCACAGGATTGTGTTTGAGTGTATGCCAAGCTTAGGAGGCTGGCAAGATAATGTATAATCACGGCATTGAGACATTGGGGGTGATCCCCATTCTTAGGGACATGTGTATCTGGGGATATGTGTATCATCCATCAAGATAGGAATCTCCGAACCAAAGTGTCTGTATTGTGGAGGCGAGGAATCTCGTAATAATGCCATTCTATAAAGCAAAAATATGACCAATTTATGGAGAATTATAGAACTCTGGTTGACACACATTGAATCAACATGGCGAAATGCCTGAAATTGATAAAAATCTTTGAGATAAACGATGGTGATATACTAGAACTTGTCAATACGGTCACTTAAGCAGGAAAAGTGGTTGTTTATATTAAGATTGTGTGCATGTATTAGACTAACAGCCAAAAGCCCAAAATGGGAATTTTAATTACCCCACCGAGTAGCACCTTTTTCTTGGTCTCAAATGAAAGGGGAGTGTCTCCTTAACCGTTTCTAGAAAATATCTGACCGTGTCCCCAGATGGTGGCACGGTACTTTCATAAATCCCAGATACTCCCCTTTCATTTGAGACCAAGAAAAAGGAGCTACTCGGTGGGGTAATTAAACTCTCATTTTAGAGCCTTTTGAGGATTTGGCCGCTAGACTATATGTTTGTATGTATGTATGTATGTGTATTTATATACAGTAATTGACGCACGATCGATACAAATTTGCGACTTCCCTCTTGCGATATTTGGTACCAAACGCACGTTTGATTTTATTCCTACTGTGAACGAAAACTGGTTGGTTTTTATACCGTTTCTGTCGAAAGTGACGCAAATTCTGACAAACTACACACAAACGAACTTGAGACAAGTACGGGTGACCGAGGCCCCGTCACCCTATCGAGGCCACCAGTTACCAGTGGAGCATTTGGTGTGAGTAGCTGCGTGAATTGTCTTCTGATTGCCATGTTTACTGGCTCCCGCCTCGCACGAGGACTGGAGTGCAAAGGAAGGGCTTCCATTAGCAAGCTCTCGGATGCCAAGTAGTTACCTAGAGAAGGTTTGCTAGTTCCTTCTCAGAGATCTCGGAAGTGGGACGAGCTGGAGTGTTTCTGAAGCAGATGATACACTATAGAATGCTAGTGCCTTAAGCATACTCTAGAACAAGGGGAAGCCCACGTGGAACGCTATTTGTCTGCTATGTTATTCTGACCTTGTAAGGCTGGGCAAAACAACTTCTAATATGAGAAGATGGTATCAATTATTTGTTTCTTTTTTTTTCATTTTGATTTCGGTAGAAAGCAAGTAATGTACTTGGTTATCAATTTATTTACTTTTTTTACCGATATAATAACTAAACGGTTAGTATACGTATGTATGTATTCATGTATGTAAGTATTTAAGTACATATATGTATCACGTGTTTTGTTAAGTAATACATATCCATCAATTTGTTACAGTGTATATATGCATAGAGAGTACGAATATATATATATATATATATATATTTATCATCAGCTCCACTCTAATACTAGCAGCTGATTGGTTAATTTCTTTGTTGTACTTGACTATATCGCAGTACTAACATTGCTTTTCATTAATTGTCAATTTTAGTATTGCAATAAGTGTTTTGTCCACTCAGCGTGATGGCAAATATAATGTCATGTTATATATATATATATATATATATATATATATATAGAGAGAGAGAGAGAGAGAGAGAGAGAGATGGATGGATGGATAGATAGATAGAATATACAGGTAAAAGGATGAATATCCTTATCATAATTCCTTTGACATCTTTCTGTATTTAGCTGCTTGCATTACTGATATCGATCTATTCAATTATGAACAGGCCTGAGTTAGTTCAATCAAAATAATAAAAAATATATCATTGGAAATGACTAGACCGCATGTTCACAGATCAATATCCCAAATGCCATTTCAAGCTGTGCAGCAATTACATATTCTAACGATGTTATTACAAAGATCATGTCCTATTCTCTGTGTGCATGGACGAACAGATTTATGTATACTACAGATGTTCAATTATGAACACAGAATAGCATTGAAATTTGAAACCTTGTATAGTGCATGGGCTTCTGGGTTAAAATCAGCTAATAAATGCATTGAAATCATACTATGGCCCGGTTATATATTTTCACTGTTCTCCATGGGATGTGATATCATTATAAACTAGATCGATGATTTTTTTATGTCTATTGTCATCCATTGGCTTATATTTTATTTACTTTTAATTTCGAGTTCTCCATTTGTATAAAAAGATTTTGTTTTCGTGTCATAGAATAATGTTATTAGACTATTCATAAATCAATATCTTTATTCCATACATCCGCAGATGGACCTCAAAGGCCTTGCTGCAAACCTCAACGTTGTAAATCAATCGTGTTTCTAAAATGTGTATTTCATAACTATGACCAACTATCACATGTATATCCAATAGACAGTTCGAGGTAGATTAATATGTATGTACATAATCATTCTATACGACTTTTATGATATTCTGATGATATTTCTCTCAACAACACGTAGTTCAGATTCTTATTACAGTTTGGGAAGAATAAAACCTACTCTTTCTTCCTAAATTTGAGAATGACACGAACAATAGATTAACATTTAAATTATCCAAATATATCACAGTGACTACACAATTATGAATTAACAAAATAGTACTTGATGATCGATTGTGATGAATATATTTGATCTTACTAACAGAATGTTCCTCACTATGATATAGTTTTGTATCAAAGGTTAAGCTTTGTACCAATGGGTCATTTTACGTAAAATGCAGTACCATTTCTGTTCTCACCGCCCATTAAACCCTTTTAAACAGTTCATTGCTTTAATGTTGAAAAATAATAAGCCGAATATAATTAGATCGCATGCATTCAAATGAAAGAGGAAATAATTGTTTAAAAACTATTAAAGCCTTAATGCATATGCACGCGTCTGACCTCTGATACACATTTTTGACTTAAAGGGCAAATGCACCATCAGAATGATGTAGGTTCAAAATGAGCGTATACATGTCACCTTTCAAATAAGACCTCCCCCGAACCTGTCCTCTTGAGCACTTCTCAGTTATAGCTTACAGAAGTTCAGCAAGCAACAGTCCTGAGGCAGCTATACAGGGCCTCCATGCATCCCAAGATGCACTCTGTTTTTGACACCTTCTAAGCACCAGCCTGTGCCACTAGTGCTTAAGAGATAGCAGTAATAGGGGGCTGGGCTCCCCTTTCCTGCTTAGATTTTCATTACTGGCTTTCAATAAGTTGTCACAATTCCCAAAGATTGAACTTCTTCAATTTCCTATTGTATATTCCAACAATCCTAGGAAGTTATACTATGTGGCTTGTCTTTAATTTGTAGCTTATTGTTGGGTAGAAACCATTACTTCCTAATTGCTATGAAATCAGTTTGTGCTAATCACTTACAGGAAATTGCAACAGTTGTGTTAGTTAGCAGTTACTCATGAATGGGAATAGTGTAGGACTTATTAGTATGTGTATTCCTTCACTTCCTGTTATCAAGATGCTATCTTTGAGTAAAGAACCTGGCACCATTGAGTAAAGGATCATGTGGGTCTAAGGGAGAAGTTCCCTAGGTGAGTCACATATTTCCATTCCTCCAAATTCCTGAATTGCTCAATTCTGCCATACTATGTAAGTTTTACTTCTTGAAGTTTTATTTGCTTCCAAAAATTGTGAATAGGGATGAGCCAGGAATAAAGATTAGCAAGTAAGGGAAATCCATGCAGGCTTCTCTGCTATCTCTGAAACACTAGTGACACAGGCTGGTGCTTAGAAGGTGTCAAAAACAGAGTGCATCTTGGGATGCATGGAGGCCCTTTATAGCTGCCTCAGGACTCTTGCTTGCTGAACTTCTGTAAGCTATAATTGAGTAGTGCTGAAGAGGACAGGTTCGGGGGAGGTCTTATTTGAAAGGTGACATGTATACGCTCATTTTGAACCTAAATCTATCTGATGGTGCATTTGCCCTTTAACCACCGGCTCCAAACATCCATCAGTATCGCAAGTGCCTTTGGCATAGTATAGGAAATAGTGTTCTAGTTGAACAATGTCGGGCTATTTCAACTTGCACCAAGACTACTTGGCAACATTCTCTAGTCATGGTTGCATAGTTAAGATTTCAAGCGCGAATAAGTGAATCCCAATTCCGAGCCGCAGGCATACTATGCGTGGACTGGTCCATAATTAATGGGGGCTTTGATTCTACTGGTATGTCCTAAGGTTTGAGGATAGATGAGATAGATCGATTTAATTCGCGTGGGGCGTGATGGGACCAAAACCACATGTCTTCGTTTCAAGTCGATTCCAAATATAGCTCCATTGGATTGGATTGTATCTTTATTGACTATATCATTTGGCATAAAAAGGATACAACTTTAGACAATGAATGATGAAAATAACATCAGAATACGTCACAGAGTTACACAGTTGTAAAAATAGATGACTTACGTTAACACTGTACAAAGAAAAGTGTGACACGGTATTAACTGAGAAGATTGACATGGATATAGTGAACGTAAAATAACTAGCCTATTAAGAGACCGTTGGAATCTTAGTTAGTAAAATGTTATTTGAAAAATCCATGACAAGCCATGGTTTACCTCAGGAAAGAATAACATTTCACAATAAACTGAAATTTACACTAGCATATTTTGTCCTAGAAGCGTCCAATTCCATAGGGACTTAGATACATCAAATTAGTTATGGTAAATCGGTAGCACTTTGTCGGTACTCAGGTTTCTCGAATAGCAACTACTGGAAGATCACGAAATAAGCTTAATGATAGCATAACATTTCACAATAAACCCAACCTTGTTGTGGATACTAGAAGCTTTCGACTCCACTGGGTTTTGATCTCAATAATACTTGCTGAATAAGCAGGATCGAGTATACTTATAAGTAACGAGTCAGTGGGCAGTTAGAGTATGGCTTCAGATGAAGTTCTATGGGATTGTGGTGACATTTGGCTGAATCCTCTGCAGTCCTCGATGTTTCACTCTCAATGAAACTCACGCCTCTCGAAGGATCAAGTCAGAGAATCGCTTCTACGTGTAGAGCATTGATCACCATGCCACTTGCTAATGAAGTTAAATTCATCATAGAATGACAATATCCTGATTTCACACAAGAGGAAGTCATCCCAAGAGAGGGACTTGCGAGACAAATTCGATTCATTAGCCCGAACAATTGATAGTGGGGGGATACTGCATGAAGCCATTTGTCCGGGAAAGGTTCGATTCATTAGACCGGACAATAATATTGTGGGTGATAATGCATGAAGGAATCTGTCCGGGAGAGGTTCATGGTAGGCCTACAAGATGCTGGAATGGAACAATGGCATGATCGTGTGATTCAAGACAGCTAGAGTGTACGGACTGGATCAATAATTGAACCTGATCGACTTTATTCCATTAGACACCACTTGGAGTGTGTCACGATTAAGGAGGGAAGTGAAGAGAATAGGAATATATATATATATATATATATATATATATATATATATATATATATATATATATATATATATATATATATATATATATATATATATATATATACATATATATATATATATATATATATATATATATATGTGTGTGTATGCATGCATGCATGCATATATATATATATATATATATATATATATATATATATATATATATATATATATATATATATGTGTGTGTGTGTGTGACCTGAAACCTGCAGAGGGTGCGAAAAACATCCACCTAAAACAAAAGCACTGGTAACTTTCTCACATGCCCCTGCCAGTATCCAACCCAGCTTCCACAAATTGTTTGTATTTTGTGTCCATTCTATTAGATAGGAGAGAAGTTATACTTGTTGCATGGAATTCTGTGGAACACTAGACGGTACGCGTAGCACTCATTGTTAAAAGTTTTCCAGAAATCGATTGAGTGGGTTGTGCCGTGAAACTAAGGATCCTTTTATGCTGCAGCCAAATTGAATAGTATCAGCATTTATTGCTGTTGTCACTTAGTCTGTATCCAGGTTGATTTCATTGTGTCACAACGAGTATGAGCTCCATTACAGAAACACTCAGGTTGGCAGTATTTAGGTGATTTATCAATTGGGTAATGTCCGTGGGCAACAGCACACATGATAGGAAAACCATTGCCATAAAAATACACATATACACGCACACATACATACATACATACATATACATACATACATACCTGCATGCATACATACATACACACACGCATATATATATATATATATATATATATATATATATATATATATATATATATATATATATATATATATATATATATATATATATATATATATATATATGTATATATATATATATATATATATATATATATATATATATATATACGTGGGTGTTGGCGGAGACAACAGGATTTTGATCCTGGCAATCATATCCAATATTGTCAATTGTCTGGGTTAACAAAATTCATTGCTGAATGCCGCTGTCTTTTGTTTTTTGTTATCTAAATCAATGTACGTGATGTGATATGTAATTTATTATTCATGTCAGATAATATGCCTTAAGAAGTGGCCCAATTTAGATTGTCTCGTCATTCTTTATTTCGAATATGATCCCCTGTGGTCTGCATTATCATTCTACGCACGTTTCCATTCTCCGACCGCACGGTCACATTTGTAAAACATGAATGAATGATGGGGCAGAATACTTTCCTACCTGGTGATATCCTTTTCTTAATGTGAAGGCCGACATAGAAAATAATTGAATGCAACATGTCATTGTCATTTTTTTCCTGATCACGTTCGGTTCGTGTACAGTCAGTAATCAGTTAAGGAGGTATTAATAAGGGGATGCGTTTGAAAGGCAATCGAATAATTCGTAGTGAATCACTGACTAGTGAATTTCTTAGTGCTCGATACCCGTACGAAAAGTTTCATGCATGAAAAAATCGTGGCTTGAAAATTTCATCCATGAAATTTCCATGGAAAAATAAAACGGATATATTGAATATATTAATAACCTGTGGTGTTTAATAAAGGAGACAAGTTGGAAAACAGACAAAAACCCATCAGAAATGAAATATAACATCTATAAATACACAAAGAGCGAAATGTATTATAAAGATATTAACAGCAGTAATAGAGTTGTTTTCAAATATATGAGAACGAATTTATAACTCGTAGATTGGTTATTTATCAGTTGGTCTCAGCGAGGACCAGACAGATGTATAATGTATTTCAGCAGGTATACCTCATATATAAGTATACCTCACTTATAATCATTTTTGAAAAATGCATACATATATTGAAAAAGTGTACCGTAGACCAGCTGACAAATATGCTTGTTTTTTGGTAATCCAAGTCGTGTCAGGAGTCTAGAAGTTACACTTCAGATGCGTTGTGCGCTAGACCGTGTAGCCATGGCGACAGCCCTCAATGGCAGATATACGTTACATTGTAAGTTGTTATACACTATATTACACATTCATAAAACAACTGACAAGTACGTTCCTATTTTTCTATGTGTTGTGTGCCCGCAGACTACGGTCATACACATGAGTGCGTTGTACATTAGATCGCGCAGCCATGGGGCATCCCTTACCGACATCTGTATGTCATAATCATATGTGTAAAACAATACATCAGTTGTGCCATGCACCAGCTTACAAGTACTATTCTATTTTTTCTATTTTTAGATGTGCCAGAGATCTAGAATCATACACTTCAGTAGTTTGCGTTCTAGATCGCGTATCAATTTGGACAGCCCTTACCGATCAGTTTACGTCACAATCATATTTGTAAACAATGATTCAGTTATGGCAAGAACTAGCTGACGTTCACGTTTCTGTATTTGTCTTTTAGTGGTGTCAGCGGTTTGGAATCGCACCCTCTCCATGGAGGAACTTCAGTACTTTGCGAACTAGATCGCGTATCCATAGTGGCATCCCCTGACCTGTGAGTTTATGTCACAATCATATCTGTAAAACAATACATCAGTTGCGCTAGAAACTAGCTAACGACTACGTTTCTATTTTTTTCTTTTAGTCGTGTCTGCGGTTTGGAATCGCACCCTCTCCATGGAGGAACTGCTTATGAGTGACCTTTTGGAAAACTATAACCCGTCTGCAAGGCCCGTCTACAACGCCAATAAAACTGTCCAGGTCTATATACAGTTCTCGCTAATGCACGTCAAGGAGCTGGTGAGTACTAAACGATTTAAAGCATGGATATTTAAGTGGTCTTACAGTACATTGTGATATTTATCAGAATATTTCTCTTTATTATAATTTCGAATCAACCCGGGCATGTGAGAAAGTTGAAAGTGACTTGGGGTTATGCGGTGTTTTTCGCCGGGTACTCCGGTCTCCTCCACCCGTTAACAACTGGCTAGTCACGACTTAGCCGCAAAATGGTAGAAAAGGTGATTAAAAAACAAAACTCCAAATTCCAAATACATAATTATAAGCTATATTAGTATATAGTCTGGCGGCCAAATCCAAGAATGTGACTTTTGATGGCAAAATTTGTTACACGCGGCAACCCATGTACATGTATTGAGAGGGAGTAGTAAGAGCAGGTATGCTCATTATGAAATAAGTCCACAGGACTCACACAAGAAACATGCCAGTAAAGGTAAATCAGACTCATGTAACTGGTCAGGCTGATTAATTTATTACTTTTGTGCCTAAATCTGTTTCAAGTCACACCCTATTCCTATAAATGTATGTTGAGGATTGCAGTTTGCCGCATCAAAGGAGGCATTCGCGTCAACGTCAATGGTTTATATCAGCAATATGCATAATCCTTACGGGCTATATCACCTGTTCATGGTTTAACAGGTCAGATACGCTGACCTACTGGCCGCAGGATACTAAAACACACTCACCCATACATACATACATACATAAATACATACATACATAAATACACACATGCATGCATAGTGTAGATACACACACACACACATACACACACAAAATTCCATTGACTATGAAGAGAAACCCGCCCCAAATGACGGACATGAAAGTACGGCATTACCTCATATTTCAAGTAAGAACAAAGGCACCTGAATAAAGAACTAATGTAGACCTGGGACAACATTATGTCCTCTGATGTACGCTTTGGCAACCCCTGCTATCGAATGTCTAGTGGAATACCAGCTTACTCTGTTAACATTCCAGTCACCTTTGGCGTGTAGGCCTTTTAGCCGTTTTTCCAGATGGATTAACACCACATTTCTCTGAAACGAGACATCAAAGGCTAACTTCCCTTTCATGTCCTGTTTTTATTTTGACTTGCCATTAGCGGCACGTTGTTGCACAATACCTCGAGCAGTATCCATCTATTTAGTCGCTTGGATTTTCAAACGAATTTTACGCCAATATACACGCATGGATAACCTCTTGAAACACTCAATGTAAGGTAATGAACGTTCATAAAAGACAGCCCTCCTTAATGATTTGGGGCTCTCTATATAAGGGTCACTGTATGAACAAATTGCGACCAAATTGAAAAAAAAAACTTTGAGTTTTATTTATACATTTCCCTAGTTTAATCAAGAGATATACCTAGAAGGGCAACTTTAAGGAAAATAAGCCTTTATCACTGTTATCCTGTTACTAGACATGTTCACAGTTCTGCGGTAAACCTAAAATCCGTTTTCCAATGAGAGTCCGCCTCTGCGAGGTATCATATTTCTAAAGGAGGCCGTCTCTACTTAAAAAGAATCCCTTCTTCCCATCTGGTGGAGCAAGATAGAATATTCATATTGTGAATCACAGAATTGACAAAGTTTAGGAAAGATTACTAATCTGCTTACCTCAGTACTAGGCCTGAGTGCTACCACATGCTGCCTATAGATTATTGGCACTCTGAGTTGAGTAAAGCAGTCCAATGCTGCGAAACACAGACATGAGAAGTTGCGCTTGTTATAAGACGCATAGACAATATATGAAATAGAAAAGGTATATAGAAAGAATATATATATATATATTTACTCAGTATATATATATATATATATATATATATATATATATATATATATATATATATATATATATATATATATTTATATATATTTCACCTTTTCGAGTTGACGTTATCACGAAGTATAGCTTTATTTTTTCTTTGCTTGTGATTTTTCTTCAAAAAGAAAAGAAAGCCCGATGAATAACTGTGAGAAATAATTGAGTAGTCAGTCAGATATCTCATATTCCTCCTTGAGGCGTGCCATACCGTATTCATTGGAAATTGGATATTCCTGTATGTCTGCCTCACAAATGATAAAAAGTACTGCTGGCCGTATTATAAGTCACTGCATTGTCTATGGGAGTGCCTACAGTTTACGCCTTAAGCCGTGCTCGCGTACCATATTTCAAATCAGAAGGCTGATACTAATCATATCACTTCAAAGAAAAAATAAACTCTTTCGTGGCTAATCAGAAAGACAAAAATAGCCTCACAAACATCATAAGCGCAAGAAGCCTAATAATTGCAACGTAAGATACCTATAAGATTAGATAATAGTATGATTAATGCAGTGCTTTGTTCATTTTTTTCTAGGATATCAGAAGCCAAGTGCTAACAACTACAGGATTGATAATAATGGTGAGTAACTCTTTTTATTTCATTTTTACGGGGTTTTATATTTGCTATTTAAATATTTTTCGACGTAATCGGTTTCTTTCCCTATTGCACAACGTTCCTCTGGATATAAACGTACCTGCTGGGGTTGAGTTATGCATGTTTATTGAGGACTAGAATGTATGTCGTTTTATACATACTTTTTATCACTCGAATGCACATTTATTTTGATGAGGAAAATATGTAAGATTGTGAATGACCACATGGCAACAACCCCCATATGTCCGCTCCTACCATTTATCTTAGGAAAATGGACATAGGAGGTAGAGGTTGCAACAAAATATACAAAAACATTCAATCATGCTTTAACGATGTCATTGAAAAAGTTATAATAACATCAGAAAACAAATTAAATGATGGCATACGGTTTTGAGATGTCAGGAACTCCTTCAGGATTACACAAGTAATGCTCATTATGTATATACAACAGATATAATCAATTTAGAATTCTTCATCATAGAGTTGCCACTGATGAATTACTGTTGAAAATGAAGATCAAAGACTCAGATAAATGTAGCTACTGTACACATGCATTATGCCATACATTGATAACATGCCCAAGATCTTACCTTGGAATGAAGCTGAAAAATAGCAGCGAATTATTACAGCTGAATATATCAAAATAGCAGATAATGACTTAAAAAAATTGGAGTCCATGATGATGTATCAAGAAAAAGAGTTGATTGTTTGTACAACTCTATTAATTCATAAGAAAAGGAAAAGGGTAAAAATGTGTATTTTAGAGGATTGTTATATTTAGTGCACAAGGAATATAAAGCGTACTAGGAATATAAAGCAGATGGATATAATGCTGGAACTAGAGAACAATCAAATATCAGATGGGGTAATTGTAGAAGATTTCTTACAGATGAACTAATATAGTTGAGGAAGTAGATGAGTAGTTGCTATGTTCTGTAATTACACGAAATAAAGATCCGATGCCACATGTATGTAATTTGGAATTTAACACCGGTTCCTCCACAAATATTAGCTAGCTTGTCACATTTAGCCCTGACATGTCAGAACATGTGATACTAAAACGTAAGTGCCATACTACAGCTCAGCCGCCTTTAGATGCAAGAAAACATCATCAAGCATTATACATTTACAAGTGCAACCAGCAATAATCATTTCCAGAAGGTTAGTGATAACAGAAGAGATCATATTCTTTTTATTTTTCAATAACTCTTTTATTGAGATCATATTCATCTCAGGAGTACATGCAGTTTTCTAGCGTAATTTACTTCCTGTTAATGGATCACAAAAGACCGTTGCAGTTTGCGTACCTTCTTGGCATGTACATGTAGAAATAACTTTTTTTACATATAGTATATTGTATCGTTCATTAAAACACAATTTCTAATTTGTTGAAATATTGAAAAATGTGCAATATTTCTCGTTGTTAAGGAGTGGCGAGATGAGAGATTAAGATGGAAGCCTGAGCACTACCACGGGATGAAGGACATAGTCCTAGAGCCAAACAAACTGTGGAGACCAGAGTTTGCAGTGCTGATAGGGTGAGTATGAATATAGTATATATATATATATATATATATATATATATATATATATATATATATATATATATATATATATATATATATATATATATATTTATTTATATATATATATATATATATATATATAAATATGTGTGTATATATATGTACATATATATATATAAATATGTATATATATATATATATATATATATATATATATATATATATATATATATATATATATATATATATATATACAAATATATTTGTGTGTGTGTGTGTCCCATTCAGAATAAATTATATTTACGTTTCTCACTTGGACCAAATGTGAAAGTTGCCAAGGTCATGGGGTTGGCCATCGATATTCCCCCACCACCTAAAGTTGGCTAGTCACAGCTTAGTCCAAAGATCGACGATAATCGAAATTCCAAAGCAACAGGTACAATTCTTTCTTCGATTGTGCACGCGATCAGGCAATGGCTATTCACCGATAAACTTAATGGCAGAGGAGTGACGATCATCAATACTCAATTCATTTATATTCAAATTAACTAATTTTGTAAAATAATATGAAATTGACCTTTACATAAGTTAACAATGCAAACAATTTACAGCAAATGAAATACTACTAGTCTACAACTACTACTTCTACCTCCATCACCGCTACTACTACTACTACTACTACTACTACTACTACTACAAGTACTACTCCACGTACTACTACTACTATTACTACTACTACTACTACAAGTACTACTCCACGTACTACTACTACTATTACTACTACTTCTACAACTACTACTACTACTACTACTACTACTACTACTACTACTACCTTAAGTGTCCCATTTACAAATGAATTATATTTACATTGAGTGTTCAGTAAACTATTTTTTCTTTTTTTTCTGTTGCAGCGCTGAGCGAATCCAGAACAATTATAACAACTTCAGAGCGGTCCTATCGCACAACGGCAACGTGCGCTGGGAACCTGGGGGTGTCTATAAGACCATGTGCGACATCAACATCACCTATTACCCCTTTGATAAGCAGCACTGTGAGATCATATTCGGCGCCTGGACTTACCAAGTGGCCAAAATGAACCTCAGCAGCAAATTCAAAAAAATAAACATGGATTCCTACAAATCGAATGGACAGTGGGAGATTTACGATACTGACGTTCAGCGAAATGAATTTTTCTGGCGTGATTCACCCTCGGAACGTTTCTCATTCGTTGCCTTCACTGTGCACATGCGCAGATGTCATACCTACTACGTCATCAATGTGATCCTTCCAACAATCATGACGTCAGTGTTATTATTATGTATCTTTTTCTGCACTCCTGGACAGAAAGTTCATATTGGAGTGGCTGGACTACTGTCGTTCAGGATATTTCTTGTCAACGTTGCAGACAGTATTCCGAAAACCTCGGATCACATTCCAATCTTAGGTAACTATGACATTTTAGATATCTTCCTTACCCCCAATCCTTACTCAACAATTCATTTTAAGTGTTATCATTAAACAACACTGTATTTAAAGTAGATCCGGAGACATCTGGTTATGAATGGGTAAGTCTGAAATATTCGGACAATGGAAATGTAGATTAATTTAAGAAGCAAGTAATCCACGCAAATGCCTTTATCAAAATGCCAAACCAATTAAAATCTGAAGCTTCTGTGCTGATAATCAGATTTAAGTTCGCGCAAATCAATGATACACGCAGCAAAGGTGGTTTCCCAAAGTATTTCAATAATCAGGTCTGCAGGAGAGCGCCTCGGGCACATAGCTTTAGTAACTGTTTTACTTCATATCATTCAAATATTCATAAATTATAAACTACGACTGTTATACTCTCAAAATGTTCTTTACTATTTTAGTTTAATTATTCTCTCAATAAAGCTCTTAAAATTGAATATGTATCATAATAAAAATCATGTTATCCTTGAAAAGAGTGGTATGTTTAAGCTTGTAATTTAGTTATCATGTAGAGAAGTGGATACGATTGGAAGACTTGGACAATTTATTTCCGAGTCCAAGCAATGCGAGTACCCATTTGAATCTCCTATTCCTCTTTTTTCCAGGAATATATCTTACATGCACAATGGCGATCACGACTATGTCAATGGTCTTGACGGTTTTAGTCTTGAACTTATACGAAACTAAGGATACCCCAGTGCCTCCATGGTTACGGAAGCTAGCTCTGCAGTACCTTGCGCGCGTGACCTTGGTGTGTTGTGTTGACAGCAAGCCGCCCGAAGACAAAACAACGTCTCGGACGAAGACAAAAGGTAAACATGTCTCTCCGAGGCTGAGATCTGTCGTCGAGATGAAACCTATGCTGCAACAAGATACAGAGGCCTTCATCAGCGATATGCAAAGGATTGAGCCGCCAATACTACATACGAGGGAAAACGGTATGGACATACCAAGTGATAACAAAAGTATTATACTGGAAAACTCACGGATAACTTTATTGGATGAACATGAATTGTGCCATCATCTGCCTCCTGCTGCTGCTCCAGATTTACCACCAAACTACGCAAAAGATTGGCAGACTGTTGCTAAAGTGTTTGATAGACTGTTTTTCCTATTATTCTCTTGTGCAATAATCATATCAACCACTGCACTTTTTTCACCACTTATAAATCGCTAATTATATATATATATATATATGTATGTATATATATATATATATATATGTATATATATATGTATGTATATATATATATATATATATATATATATATATATATATATATATATATATATATATATATATATATATGTAATATCCTAACAGCGTTACTAGCATATCTATGTTTATTATGAGACAATTCCTTTTGTCGCAGGAAATGATCAATTGCGACAATACATATCATTCTATTTAACAACGCATGACATTCCTTTTCTATACAATTTGTTAAATCACTTATATCGTGTTAAGTGTCGAAATGGACTAACTGAAATAACTTTTTGTGATAGGGTTGTTTAGAATCATTATGACATCATTTCTTAACAAGCCAACGTTCCATATCTTATAAATATATTAGAGACAATTGCATTGTGGCGTTTATTTCGGAATCTCAAGCTCTAAACTGGATGTGCATTTAAAGTCCAACACCACCCCCATATTTAAGCATATCCTGTCAGTTTATTTTCACTTTTCAAAACGAAGCCATTCAGTGCATTTCAGAGAATCGACATGTCTAAAGTGTTTCTGCACAACGGTGAAAGCACTCGTTCAGTATAACAATATATTATTTGCTTCCCATATAAGTGATAAAATACACTTGTGTCATACCATATTGCAATGGAACTACGCACACCTGACAGTCTGCCTCCTTCCAGATAAATCCAGAGCATGATCTCATCATAGCCTTTCCAACTGCATATGGCGTTATGAATAGTCAACATTACCGAATACATTCATCTTTATATATATATATATATATATATATATATATATATATATATATATATATATATATATATATATATATATATATATATATATATATATATATATATATATATATATATATATATATATATACATATATATATATATATATATATATATATATATATATATATATATATATATATATATATATATATATATATATATATGATACGTAATGATCTGAATTCTTACAAAATGCTCGAAATAAGTAGATTTGTTTTACCCATTAGACGGGAGGATTATTGGAGATTACCAGAAGAGGGAGAGCAGACATGCGGTGATCTTTTTTAAATCTGGTATGAAATAAAAGTTGCAACTCCATGTCAGTTCAATACCTTCCTACAACATAGTATTTTAATTCATTAATGCTGGCAGCATCCAAACGCGACCTGACAATGTTGATGAAATCGTACAGTCAAGAGTAACGTTGGCGAAAGAATTAACCCTTATGCTGCTGGTGGCTAATTTTGCCATTACAAAATGATGCAAAACCCTGAGAAATCACTGAAACCCTTGCAAATGGTACTCATCTGATAGTACTCGTCGAGAGCTTTCCAATGAACACCAACATTACAGGGTTTAGATGGTTTTCCAAAATCGTTGCATCCTTGTGCTTTGGACGAAAGTTACCTCATCATTGGAAGGGTTAAAGGAAGTATATTGTACATGTACAAAAGATTACCAACAACTCTCTTTCCAATATTTTGTAAAAACCTTCTGGATTAAAGTTGTAATCAAAAGTTTCATAGATCCAGATACTTGTTAAAGACACTCGTATGCATTAATGGGTTAATCAGCGTATTTTGTAAAAAGAAGTTATAACTCTGTCGTCCTTTTGATTCTTCACTCCAAAAGTTTCACCTCTGATTTGTCTTGTATAATACTAGGGAAATAAACAGGAACCCTTGAAACAATTATCTGTATGTTTTATTTTGAATGCACCCATTACGACAATTATTTGAAAAATCAATATACGAAATATGCTTTTGAGCGTTTCTCAAATGATTATCGACACATGACCTCAATGCGACACTTACTTCATAGATTTCTGCATTAGGCCTAAAGATAGCTTGTTTACGGTAACGCCCCGAAAAAATAGGGTAGATAGGAAGGTAATTTTCTTTCTATTTTCTATTTGTCCTTGCCAGAGAAATATGCATATTTGAAGGTTTATATATTATTCATGTATTGTATGCATGTCAAAGTAATTAAAAATCAACTCATATGCGGGCTTTGTTTGTGGTTATCAACCTTTCGGGCCATTTAAGACTGACTCGTGAAACGGCACGAAATATGATATAAACCAGATTATTTGTAAAGAACATATATTGGCTTCTCCAATGCTACTGGAGACGGCTTATCATGTCACAAACAGGAGTTAACTCGTAGTTGCCCGGAATCGAATCCGGTTCGGGACATCTAGGAAATTTTTCCTGTGACTTTGGGTTAGGCTGTGATGTTTATCGAAATCACCCACTGGCAGAAAAACTTACGATAAACGAAATTCCAAATTTGAACCTACATGCAAGTCTATACTTTCTGTAAGCGCTACTGGGCAAAGGAAAGGCACTAGACCGCAGTGCCATGAGGAGGCCCCTTCCTGTCTAATTTCTGTCTTATTTCGGTATGATATCTTCGCGCGATAAATAAATGATTTCAAATACAAATGCGTATGCTATCTTCAGACTCGAGTAAATGGTAGTTGAATACTTCTTGCAAAAAGTGTGCAGAAGTGTCATTTATAGAACGCTATCACCATTTAATCACGACACGTTGCAAAGGGAAACTCCACATAATAAGGGACGTGGTGTTTGATAAGCGTTAAGTTAAGAGTTCCTTACGTGACATGGCTTGGTTGACTTGTTTTTTTTTTTTAAGAATAGAATGTTGATTCACTCGGAATTAACTGAACAGAATTGACGGCAAATACTTTTTTTCAAAATGATCGTATCGCGTGTCTCTTGCAGGTCTGTATTACGCTTAACTACTGGTGGAGCAAATGTATTAACTATTGTTTGGTTGATCAAATCACAGAAATTCTAGGTAGTCCGAGAGAATATGGTTGATACATGAAGCGGAGATTGACGCTCTCTCTCTCTCTCTCTCTCTCTCTCTCTCTCTCTCTCTCTCTCTCTCTCTCTCTCTCTCTCTCTCTCTCTCTCTCTCTCTCTCTCTCTCTATATATATATATATATATATATATATATATATATATATATATATATATATATATATATATATATATATATATATATATAAACACACAAGAAACTGATACTTTTCTCAAAAGCTGCACTGGGGAATTACTTTTTGTCAGATACATAGCCCAAGCGTGCCTGACAGTTTAGGTGAAATCTTGCAGACGAAGGCATATTTGAAGGGGAAATGTCAAAGATCTGAAGGGATAATGTCATTACGAACATTACTGGTGAAAAATCTTCAAATATTTGTAAAATAAGTATTGTCAAAAGAATATAAAAAGATACGGACGACAATATCTGGGGAACTATAGCATGAATAGAATAATCATAAATCGTAGCTTTGCAAATTCTGTTTATGAGTCTCAAACGAATGAATCAATATGCATGTTTACCTTAATCATCATTTTTTTTAATGGTCAAATATAATGAACCATACGTATTGATTCATTAGAGTTATGACGTATCGTTTCAATCGCACGACCCGATCCAAGGGCATGTGAGAGAGCTATTAGTCGGTGGTTTCCCAGGGTACACAGGTAAAAGTTGACGGGCCTGTACATGCCCGTTCAAAACATGCCCGTTACATGCATAATGATGCACAGCAATGTAACGGGCCCGTTTAAACAGGCCCGTCACAGGCCTGTAAATTCAAAATATCAAAAATCTAAAAACTAATGGAAAAGTTTTGTTTTTAGTTTTTTTACCCATAAGATCTCACTTCCTAATGCCTTGCTAAGTTATTAGATCAGACACTGACAAGAGTTCAATGCTTCTCATACACCAATTTCTGATCTCTGACATAATATCTGATCTTGCATCCCAATCCAATGCTTTGTCAATATCAGTGCAAAAAGAATAATGCTTGCAACAAAAAGATTCTGCTCAATTGATTATTTGAGGTATTGAATATATTTAAACATTTAAAAAATATTTTCAAAGTTTTATTTGAGAAAAATATGATAAAAATATGGCTGTCAGATGTCTGAAGGCCCAACGGGCCTGTAACGGGCCCGTTACAGGCCCGTTATAGCATCCTTAAAAAATAAAAGTTCTGGCCTTATTATTGTCCATTATGGGCGCATCCTCTGTGGGCCCTGGACATGAGACAATTCCAGTCCTGATACGGACCCGAAACTTATCGGCACCCACAGAGGCCCTAAAGTTTTACAACGGGCATGTAACGGCCCCGTTCAGACGGGCATGTAACGGCCCCATTTAGACGGTACAGTTAAATTGTCTTCAAAGTGTTAAATAACGGGTTCGTTAGCACAATTATGCCACATGGTGCAAAACCAACACTTATGTATATGTTTATTAAATGATGTATCAACAGGCTCCCAAAAAGCCTGTCACAACATGCCCGATATATTAACGGGCCCGTTTATACCTGTGCATCATTATGCATGTAACGGGCATGTTTTGAACGGGCATGTACAGGCCCGTTAACTTTTACCTGTGTACTGCTGTATTCTTTACCATATATTAGAACTGGGTATTAATGATTTATCCTTAAATACCATAGGATTGGACGACATTGTAATCGATAAGGGCTATTCCATTTAAAATTGTGGGGGGAGGAGGAACGGAAGGTTTTTTGAAGGGGGGGGAGGGGCCGAAATCTGAATTATTTTATCCCATTAGATTGTATATGATTTCTGGCAGGAGGGGGGTGTCGATTTTTAAATTATCTTCCGTTCCTCCCCCACCACACTTTAAAATGGAACGAACAAAACCATAGCAAGAAACATTAGCGAGCTTGTCATATTTAGTTTGAAAACGATTTAATAGGTGGCGTGAAATGATAGCCTCTCTTAAGTCACCAGAAATACATTTATGTACATCATGCAACCGTCCCTTGACACAAAAATAACATTGATGGCAACATGTTTATCTCTTATTTTCAAGGAATCTAAAATGTCGAATCCATACCAATGAATTCATGCAGAAAATCCATATCACATGCACATAATTCCTGGTGCGGACATAAGCCAACAACTTGGCTAAACATGAAGTAAACGGAGAGGGAACCGTATACATCACTAACAGCAGACACAGATAACATCAAAATACACGACCGCGTGTCCTGAAATCCTATATAGGTAGTGTGCAAGTATCTAGGTCACAGGAATCGTATTCTTAGAGGCAGACAGTTCACTGATAAGCATAACTTAACCGGTTAATGCTTTAGAGTTCCTCCAGAAGTTCTCGTCTGTACCTATGATGTTTTTAACAATACATCTGAAAATGAGAGCTACTTCCCCGGGCTACTTCACAAAATTATTGAAGGAGTGTTGTTGGTTATGTTTTGATCAACGTCTCTCAATCAAATATGTTCGTAATTTTGCCTTTGCTCGCAAGATTTCTTCAAGATTGCCAGGCTGATTTTCAGCCACTCAGGTTATAAAAAGGTTAAATTTAACCGAGTGAACATCGTAAAGCAATCAGCACCATGCATCATTGACGTACTGACTAGCAACCTGAGAACTAGGTCGTAGACGTTTTACCGAAAAAGCATGGCGTTCAGGAAGGATTTCGTTGTGCAGACTGAGGTAATGTACTTTATTAGTAATGTACAGCATAGCATAGATGATTACGGTAACGTAAAATCTGAATGCAAGGAGTTTAGTCTTCAAAGGCATTACTAGTTCACTAAGCACATGTAAGTAATAAAAGGTTCCATCCTCGATAAGGTATCGGTTGGGGTTGCCACACGCCATTGGTTAACCCTTGTGCTGATGGTGGCTAATTTGGCCAATACAAACTAATGCAAAAAACGTGAAAAAAATACTGAAACCCTGGCATGTGGATACTCATCTGGGAGTACTCAGCGAGAGCTTTCCAATGAATACCAACAAGACAGGGTTGTTATAGATGGTTTTCAAAAAAATCTTTGCGTCCTTGTGCCTTGGACGAAAGTAGCCTCAGCATTGGAAGGGTTAATTAGGTAAGATCAAACCAGTGGGTTAACTCAACAGGTCTGTATCGGTCCTTCATTTTTCACCAATTAATCATACGTGCACCTAGACCAACACTATGTCCCTGTACGCCCCTGACTCACACGAGTGGTTATAGGGGGTATGGTTGATGTATGTAACCTTGCCCTGGGAGTGATCCGCAAGCCCCATTCAATGGGGGCAGCAGCCAAGTGTTCCAAAATATGTCTTACTATAAGTGTAGCAGCAGAACATGTCTTATAAGACCTTTTATCCCTCTTATAAGTAGAACATCTCCGTAAGCTCAATACATGCACGTTTTAAGAGTCCATTATTGCCTGTCCTCCACAGCATTATCAGTCTACTATAAGGGTTATTCTAACCGAAATATCAAATCCGCAAGTAACATTTATCAGTTCAAAATAGGACTGACAAACAACAGGCTGTTATAAGTAATAAGGCCATGACTAGCTCCTGATCTATGGCCTAGTTCAATGATACTTCTCTCTGTTCTGTACCTCAATGGCTGTGTGTTAGCTTCAGTGGCTGATCGCGCCAATGGTGGTCGATCTGATCAGCTAAAACGTATGTGTACGACTACATATTGTACTGAACGTTGCCACTATCACAAAGGGAGTTTATAGAGATTATTCCTGTTGAGCCATTTCAAAGGTTTGCAACCACAAAAACTAGAACCTAATAGTAGTACATGTATAAAGGTTGCTGGTGGGGTTAAATTGTGAATATAGGGCCATTTTAAAATATTTACATATGTTAAAGGCAACATTCTATTCCTCACAACGATATCAACAGTGACAGTCTAGGCCATCAGTGAGATGAATAAGATACTAACAGTCCTTAGTCGAAATTATCATCTAAGGTATTATCTGAGACACATTTAATTATGTTTGTTCTTGATCAACGCAGTATGTTTTATTACCCCTACCAATATGTACAAAAAATGGCGTACGTCTCATCATATGAAAATCAACTATATTAGACGTCAGTGCTAAATATACGTAGATAATATTTCATGTCAATCTTCAGATATTTTGAATAGGCTATAGTTAGAATAGTATATTTCAGGAAATGATGTTAATTTCAAATTTATGCACTGTTCAAAGTAACTATGCAATTATAAAAACAGTTGCTGTTTACTAACTAATACTTATATACTTTTTGCAGAGAGAAAAGGGGTGTGTTCAGAAAAACACCTTACTAAAGATCATAGGTGTTGTTGTTTTACTTCTTGTCATAGCGGCTGTAATCGCCATCATAGTGGGTAAGTTAGCAACACTACAACACTAACAATTAAAATCCCGTTTAATATCCACTTTCCAATCATGATTATCCGTGCCAAAACAAATATTATGAATGAAGTGAAAAATCGATTAGAACAATGGGTGCAAATGTGGATATATAAATATATATTTATTGACCGTAATTTAGCAGATTGCAAAATCACATATAAAATACAATAAATTATCTAAAGTTTTTGCACATCAGTAAGAAAGCATACTAATTGAAAGGAAATGATGTATTCAAAGGAGTTATCATAGAGCTATGTACAGTGTGATTCTTCTTGTCAAAAATGGTTCATCTGTCTTAGGCTTTTGCATGCAATGTGGGGTTTTCTCACCCTGTTATACTCAATCGGTTAACGAATAAGTACATTAACTGTTCCGATATGGAGAAGCAAGTGCATTATTTGCAAAACCTTTTGTGTCACAGGCATACACTAAATAAATACATCATTACACTTTTCAGTGTTCACCCGAGATGACTCTGCTGAACCAGAGCTCATTATCCCAAGTAAGTCAGTCATTGCAAAGTCCTCCCGCTCTGCGTTTGTTATTGTGAGGTATATAATATGTGTAATATATATGTATATATATATATATATATATATATATATATATATATATATATAAATATATATATGTATATATATATATATATATATATATATATATATATATATATATATATATATATGTATATGTATATATATATATATATATATATATATATATATATATATATATATGTGTGTGTGTGTGTGTGTTAATACGATTCAATACAATTTGATATATGTGTGTAATGTAAAACATTCTATTACACCACTGTAAATACTAAATATCATTTTGTTTTATGTTCTACAAATTAGGATCCCCAAAGGCAACACAACCAATGTTTCAAACAAAAATTCAAAAAAAGCATGGAAACCTTCAAAACAAATGAAGACTTTCTTTTATCCTCAGTTTTTCTGCAGATTTAGGCTAAAAGTTGACTACCCAGTGTGTTGAGGCAGATGACTACCCGTAGAAAACCACTGCCTAAGCCTCTAGTCACTGGTAAATCTCCCACATGACTCCTCTAACGTTTTAGAGGATGTGATAGAATAAAAAGTAATTTAAATCATAATGTGACTGGAACTGAGATAGAAAAAGTAGTGTTTATATTGTCTGTGTACAAAGGTAAAACTCCAGCTCAAATGAATTGGCTCGCACTTTGCTGTTTTGTGAAATAATAAGATATGTAATATATATGGTTACAGTGCAAATAATACATATATTGTTAATTTTTGGCATAGGAAATTATACTTACCTAGAATCTGAATGAAATAATGACATACACTGTTCTGTTCTGCAAATAGAAACTTTCATACCTTTCCTCTGTTTCAGAGATGAGAAAAATAGCGGAGGGTCTGAAATTTTCTGAGGGTCCAGTCTTTGATAAGAATGGACATTTTTTCATGGTGGCTGCTAGATCAATGGACCCTCTGTCTGGCTATGTGCTTAACGTCAACTTAAACAATGGAAATGTGAGTGACGTTCATATCATTATTTATCTTTCATCTGCCCCCTTTCAAAGTGCCTAGAAGAGCATGTGGTGTACCCTGCGTTATGATATATTCTCTTGTCCTGCCTTTCACTAATCAAAGGCCTCGTATATCGTATGTGGTATGTGATACTCTTTTTAGCATTTGTTTCTTTAAGCTGCAGCAAAAATGTGTAAGTCCCAAAAAGGTATCAGTGCGAGTGATTAGTCAGGCTTTCACTTGACTGTGGTTGTTGGGAGGCAGGTAATTGCATTGACTTTCACAAACCTGATGGGAGCTACAGGCATGAAATTATTCGCACAGCAACATTATTACAGGAGTGAAAAGGTAATGCATTTTGTAATGCCATTGATTCAACTTTTAATATCAATAATATTAGGAGATTAGATTAAATAAATTTCAGAGAGAGGAAGAATAAGTAGTAGTAGTAGTAGTAGTAGTAGTAGTAGTAGTAGTAGTAGTAGAAGTAGTAGTAGTAGTAGTAGTAGTAGTAGTAGTAGTAGTAGTAGTAGTAGTAGAAGAAGAAGAAGAAGAAGAAGAAGAAATTGCTGTAACAACATCAGTAGCAATAAAACTAGCAGTAGAAGAAGGATTCGTAGAGTAAGCAGTATCGGTAGTACGCTTATTGACAGTAATCTATAAGATATCAAATAATCTGATGAATATTAAACTTTGAATGTCTCTTTTGCCTAACAGGTGTCAATCCACTGTGAGCCTAAGCTTGATGGTCATTCAGGATTCCCTCTTGGGCTAACATTGGACAATGATAATACATTGCTGGTCGCTGACGTCCGTCTTGGTATTTTAAGGGTGCAACCTAACGGCTCTTATCAGCTGGTAAGGATGATCTTAATTTACAAGTTAAATGTAAATTATATATGTATTATACTATTAGTTTTTTGATGGTACAGTTGATAAAGTCGAAGAGAGAATTCAGATAGTGTTTCTTTTTTATGAGAGCTTGTATACTAGCCTTTTAAATGGTTTGTACGAGATGTGTTATGTACAATATATATATATATATATATATATATATATATATATATATATATATATATATGTATATATATATATATATAAATATATATATATATATATATATATATATATATATATATATATATATATATATATATATATATATATATATATAAAAGAGAGAGAGGATGATACTGTGAAAAGGGTAGTTTAGTTCAAATTACCATGTGATATGATTGTCTGCTCAAATTCTACTTATAGGTAGCGAATTCTGATAGTAAAGGTCGGCGCTTGATTGGATGTAATGACCTTACCTTTGACTATGAAGGAACACTGTGGTTCACCACACCAGGACCTCCACTTGCACCTGTGCCCTTTATCCCCTTCAGTGCAAAGTATGTTGAGGTATGATATCAAAAGTGACATCCAGTTTTCGTTACTTCACTTCTAACTTCTCGCTGATGTGAGTTTCATATAGGTGTAAGGGATAAGAGTCAACTTATACAAAGAATATATAAAAACAAAATGGAGCAATTGCCAAATTGATATTCTAGACATATAACTCAAGGTCTTAATGTGCAGTATCTGTATTAACTTTTGGTCATTTTTGGATGAATTCATTTCACTAATAGGACCATGCCCGTTTAAGCATCTAGAAATGAAGGTAAGGATGCCAGGCATGGGCTTAAAAGATGTAGGTCTGAAGCATGCTTTACCAAAAGCATCCTGTTGATGACACAGCTTCATCCAAAAATTAGCATGGGGAACCCTCCTTTTTGAGTTTTTGTAGATAAGGCACCATTGTCCTAACACGTAAGATGTTTATCAAATATGATCGTGATTAAACAAACAACTTAGATTCAGTTTTTTGTTTATAAAAGTTTTCTGTTTGATATGAAATAATACCGGACTAAGAATCTATCATTTTTTTCTGTCCAATGTTTTGGGTAGTGCATGAACTCATGCAAATGCCGATAAAGAAACAATTTCACCTGAATGAAAAACATTGAGGTGATAAACACAACAAACTCGGGGCCTGAAATGATTCATCAATGTCAAGTTGAGTGGAATTGCGCTAGGAATCTCTCACTATTGCCTGGTCTCAAATCCCGGCCATGGCATGTGAGAAATTTACCAGTGACTTGGGGTCAGGTTGTCGTTTTTTCCAGGTGCTCCTGTTTCCTTCACCACTTACAACTGGCTAGTCACGACTTAGCCACAGTATTGGCAGAAAAGTGACGATAAATGAATATAAAATTTCCATGGACAGATGACAGATGACAAGAAATGAAGGCCACAATATGGCAGGAAAAGTGACGGTAATATGTATATATATTCCATTAATTTCAGGAGGCGGATGGTATGGTATACAGCATGACAAGAGATGGAAGGGTCTTACGAATTGATTCAGGCCTGAAATATCCAAATGGCATTGCTGTTCAACACACAGCTGATGGCAAGCCGAGTAAACTGCTGGTTGCTAATTGGATTCCACTCGTCATCTACAGTTATGACATTGTTGCACCTGGAGTTGTGATGAACAAGCGTGTGTGGGGAAAACTACAAGGTGTGTATGCAATATAAAGAGGTGCATAGGAATGGTCATACCAGTTCAGAAAAGTGTATTCCTACTCTTTGCAGATAACACTTAGACACGGTAGTGTGTTAATCAAACATCTTGTTCTCTTGTTCTCAAATAAAAAGGTTATGTCTGTGTACTTCGTTCATTAGTTATCTTGATATAGCCGCAGCGATAAGTGGTTTGGTTAATTCTATAGAAGGATTACAAACGTGAAAATTACAAGGAGAAATACAAGGTGAAAAAACAGTCTGCACTTTTAATAATCTTGACGAGCATAGTAGAAAGCATGCATACATACGTTAATACTTTCATACATACATATGTTAATACTTCCATACATTCATACATACATACATAAATACATACGTACATACATGCATACATTTACATATACTTCCATACCCAGCGGGCAAATGTACGTACATTGTACGTACAAGCCCGTACATACAGATAACATTCGGAATGAAATATTTTTGGACGTACGGGTTTGTACGTACAAAGTACAATACCAAAACTGATTCAAAGTAGGAGTTTTTGTATTACATACAAGGAAATTCTGAAGTGAATATCACATAAGATTTCCCTATTATCATTTGTAATAAGTACAAATAAGTAGGGATTCCTTGATCAGTGTTCCCCTTGAAGGAGTATTCTGTTCAAGTATATATCATTTCTGAATCTGAAGTTAACTTATACCATTTGATTCTGCACTAAATCATGCCATGTGACCTACATTCAGTTTCTAGGCTTTATAATCAATTCTCTTGCTCAAACATGGTGATTGGTATAGTAGACACTTAGGGAATAGTTTTTAGAGAATTCTCAAACAATTTGAAATGGAGATTGCCATAACTATCTACCCGCTTTTCTCAAAAAAAAGGTCATTTTCTTAATTTGCCGTATCTAGGTCATTTACTTACAATATACGTATGGACATGTACGTACATTGTACGTACGGACCCGTACATACATTGTACGTACAGACCTGTATGGACATCCAAGTGTGAATCAGAACCGTATGCACATTGATTTTTGATAGTTAGGGGAAAATCTATCTGAACCTAAACCGTACGTAATCTGAATGTTCCGCTTTGGTACAGGGTGCGAACCTAAACCGTACATACAATGTACGTTCATTGTACGTCCATGAGTGCGAACCTAAACTGTACGTACAATGTACGTACATTGTATGTACAGTGCCCGCTGGGTACATTCATACATACATACAATACAAACATACATACATACATACATACATACATACATACATGCATACATGTACATAAATTAGAGCTGCACTCACCGCTCACGAACTAAAGTGGCTCGAGTACTAAAGCCAGACGAGCTCAAACTCAAGCTGGAGTGGTCGACTTGTCTATATAGGGAACACAAACCTAAAGCTAACACAGAACACTTAACACGCACCTTCTAATAACTGTCAAGTCTTGTTTACAATATACAAATATGACATCCCTGTGGGGTTGCAAACATGATTGTCTACCCCGAGTGAGCATTGTCACCTGAGGGCGTAGCCCGAGTGAGCATTGTCACCCGAGGGCGTAGCCCGAGGTTGACAATGCTCATGAGGGGTAGACTATCATGTTGGCAATCCCAAAGGGATGTAATATATGTTTTATTATACCGAACAACCCCCAGCAGCATTCTGCTCAGGCATTGACATACTTTTGCCATGCGTGGGGATCTTGCAAGCATGATGACCTCAACAATATAGGTAATCATGAAACGGCACCTTGTCAACAGGTGCTAATATGTCGTCTCCTTGACAGTGGGTGCTAATACGTTGAATGGTGACTGCTGTCAAGGAACCTACAAAGACACAGGTAGCCAACAATTTTGACACATGGATCTCATCCAATAGGATAAGAGTATCCTCATGTGAGGTATAATAATTTCCAATTTATACAGACATTGTTGACTGTTACACCGATCTTTGTACCTCGCCAGCACTTTTTAAAATGAAATAAACGTGTAAATGTTAATAAATATCCATCAGTAAGTATTTACATCTTAATTGTTTGGCTGAATAATATTTTTTTAAACCGTGTGAGTCATGAGTCAAAATGATGGTAAGCTCATGAGTTGATCTCCCTCTGTGAGTGCAGCTGTAACATAAATACATGCATATATACAAAATTATATATATATATATATATATAAATATATATATATATATATATATATATATATATATATATATATATATATAAATATATATATATATATATATATATATATATATATATATATATATATATATATATATATATATATATATATATATATAACATACTATCTCTTTCATATCGTTTTAGATAATCCTATATCACCAGAAGGTCCTGATGGAATGAAGTTTGATGAAGATGGCTATTTGCTAGTTACACATTATAACGGACAACGTATTGAGGTATTCGGACCAGATGGTGGAAATCCACTCGTACGCATTAAGGTGCCATTTCCGAAAGTGACCAATCTTGCATTTCGACCAAATTCAAGTGAAGTGTATGTGACAGCAGGAAATGACAATTATGGACTATGGGCATTTAATTGGAGGGCTAAAGGTCAGAAGCTATGGTCTGAACTATAAGGACGCTATAGGGAGAGTCCGGGAAAGGATTTAGAACTGCATTTAACAACAACAACAATATTTTTACATATTCAGAATACTTATGTTTGCTAACCAGAACACAATGTCAAGTAATATTGGTCTTTCACAGCTTCGCAAGTTATTAATCTATCAAGTTATTCATGTATCTATTGTGAACTTAAGACAGTTAGCACTGCCAATCAGTGGTAGGTACCGTCAAATACTGGGCTGCAAGTAATAATGACATGTACAAATTCCTAACAAACTGCTTCCTGTGTATTGCTTCCTATCTTTGAGTTTTTTGTTGATTAGGCATATTTGATGATATTGTCTTTTGTATTTCTTACGTTAGTTATACCAATTATTATACCATACCATCATTATACCAATACTCATATAGTGTCTGCCTGCATATGTGTAATTCGTATTTCACTACGTGAATGAAATACTATAGGGCTATTCCGATATGTTTCAATATCAAATAATATCAATAATCAGCTTAATTATGAAAAGAGTTACGCTTACATTGAAGATACTAATAAAAGATTTCTGAAGCGTCAAAAACGGTATACGTATTACGTCTTACAATATGTTAAAAGCAGCCAAACGATTGACAATATTTACATCTGTCACAATTAAGCAATCAAAGTATGGGAATATGAATATGAAAATATGTAATAGTATATATGATGATATTCTATCTGAAAACACATACATCTATATGGTGTGTCGGATTAGAAAAAAGGGCTTCAGGGGTATTTTGAGAGCAATTAAGAAATGGCTGATAAAACTTCACTGGAACGTGTTTTTGTTAGGCTGTCTGTGATTCTTTCTTAGGCTAAATCACTTTCCTAAAAATTGGTATTACTCTGACAATAAATTAAATCTTTGTAATGCAGTGGATATAAGCTGCATGTAGCATGTAACTTCACTATACATCAGAACGTGGGAATACATCAGCGAATCATAAGAAAGAAATTGAAAACATTTTGAATTATTACTGAACAAAATACACATTTTTGTAGGTTAGATTTCAATCTTTTGTCCACCCAAGATTAATGGACACAATGGATTATCGATCGTATTAGCTATCGATAAAGCATTTGGAATTTTGATTTTGTCACATTTATGCTAATTGTGGCTGAGTCGTGACTAGCCAGTTGTAAGTAAAGTAGGAAACTGGAGTACCCAGCGAAAACCACCGCCTAACCCCAAGTCACTGGCAACTTTCTCACATGCCCAGGCCGGGATTCGAACCCAGGCAGTGGTGAGAGACAGCGTGCAGTCAGTGGCGGCGCCTTAGACCACACGGCTGTCAGAGCAGGCCCGCCAGCGATAAAGATAACTCGATGCTAGTGACAGACCTACATCTAGGAGTTTATAGGATCCAGCCTAATGGCACCTATAACCTGGTTAGAATATATAGTATTAAATCATTACTGATATTACTAGGAATATTTCTTTCATGCTTAAGTACATACCTAGCAGTTCGATGAGCTTCATTGGAAGAGAACTCATATGGTTAACCAGTCGTTACTCACATACTCACATAACATATAACAGATACCAAATAAAGCTCGAACAAATTTACTGAATCGTCCCTACTGGTACACAACATCAGCGAGTGATTTGTGAACCATAGGATGGGTTTAACGTTTGAGGAGATTTTATAACTAACCATGCATGAAGAAGCAGGGCATGTTAATATGGCCATAGACATGTAAAATCTAGGTCAGGTGTGTTCCTTGACTCTATCGCGGGCATTTCTTTACACTTCAAAAAGGATGGCGTCCAAGGAAGACTTACCCGCAATGGAGGTTCAGGTGAGTTATTAATTGCAAACACCTGTGCACTAAATAGTAAATAAGCAAGGAAAACGCATTTGGTGGATGGGCATGCTCAGAAACCAAAGGTCTGAGGTCAGTCCGTAATAACATCACTCCATTAAAAATGGTTTTGGAAAGTAATTCCTTGGGGAATCATGAAAGGCCTGCAATCAGTCTCAGTTTCGACATTCACTCAGTAACCTGACACTTTTAGTATCAACCTCCCTCATGAATGTAAATGACACAAATGGGAAAGCCCTGTACTCTAATGGGGACAGGATGTCTGGGCCCTATTAAAACTGTGTCCATCAAACTTTTCATGTTCACACTATGGTAAAGAGTAAATGAAACAGGAAATAGCCCCCTTTTCAACCTCTCATTTCAATTGAAACACAAGACCATTATTGGCCAAACTACATCTTGACCACACACTATCACAGTTCACCATAAGACTTCATTCCCTCAACTTTTAAACCACATCTAACCTGGTGAAATCTAGACAGAAACATGACGAAAATGAACATGACGCTATAGAGTATATGAAGTTCAAGATGGGGACACTACCCAATCTTAAGCTATTTAAGAGAACATGATTTACGAGTAGGTGGTAGGAAAGAGGTTTGGTAGACAGGGCACGCTCTACATGGGAATCCGAAGTATTACAGATTATAAGTCAATTCAATAGGAAAGAATACGGGCTGCTGCATAGTGTCCACTGCTTTGCATTTACCTGATCTAATGTGTGAACTGAAAGAGTGGACAAGGTAAGATAAATGTAAAAAGAAGTGACCTCATAGAAGAAGTGTAGACTTAACCCATTCACGTCTGGAATTCACACATAAATCTACAAACACAGCATTACTTGAAGGAGAATTGTTAAACCCAACATCAGCAATAAATTCCAGTCAAATATTCTTCAATTTACTGTTTCGTCAGTGAGATCTTTTCATATTTGTCAGACCGTGTATACGTTCAAGATGTGAATAGGTTAAGTGACTTCATAGGTAAAATGAAAAACATTATTTTATTACGTGAAAGGATACTTAGTGATTACAAAGAACAGAAAGTATACAGCATTTACAAATAAGTTATCACCCCACCAGTGATCAGCCATCTTACTGCTTAACGACAAACCAATGCAAACCACCTTGGATATCCATAATCAACCACATAATGCTTAGGTGTGTATCAAGAAAGATACTGCGATAATACATGGTGCCTACTCCATCTGTAGTCCTTGGTAGGTGTTTTGAACTTGTCATGATAATCATAATAATAATAAAAATAATAGTAATAATACTTCTCATTATAATGATAATAATAATACTTCTCATAAAAATGATAATACTTCTCATGATAATAATAACAATAACAATAATAATAATAATAATAGTAAAACATAATGATAATATTGATACCAGAACTAGAGTTTATGCATCATTGCATGTCTACCAATCGCATAATAAAGCTCTCGCATTAAGTACTTGTTTGATATTCCAGCTCATAAATAAAGTCATATTCGCAGATTAGAGTAAACGGTCGTCTATGTTTAGAATAATTTCCTTTCTAACAATGGACAAAGATAGGTGAAAGGTACTTGATATTCAAAATATGCTAGTTATAAACACTCTTGCAGCATTTTCCACAATCGTTTTGCTTACGTTTATAGAAAGATGACAAAGTGGGAGGCGGAAATACGAAGTACTGTCGCTACACTACGTTGCTCAAAGTGATGGCACTACTAATTCTACTTCTTGGCATAGCTGCTGTCATCGCTCTGTTATTGTGTAAGTAACCTTTTACGTATCAGTACTTAACATGTTGAGGATGATAAGAACAATTAAACTATGCCTAATGTATTTGAAAGGTCGTTGTTAATTTAAATTTGAACTATCATCACTTTTTCAAAGTATGCAACACATAAATATTGAGTGGCAGTCTCAAAAAAAAAAAATGATTGCTAATGGAGTATGAACCTACTGGGTTCAGTGCATACCCGAGGTGTTAAAAAGTCTCCTGGACCAGAAATCATTATTCCAAGTAAGAAAAATATACATTTACCAAATAATTGCTGCATGAATAACATTAATTTTCTAAATGCAGCGTTTGAAGGAATACGGCGTGGGTGCTACTAAAGTTAAATTTGCTTGCCCTCAAGTAGACGCCTGTAAACTCTTTATACATTTTGAGCCATCTGCATTTCGCCTATCATTATTAGTTACAGTCTCCGATTGTCATCTCATGTTAACCTGGTTCATTTAGCCAGGTATCTTAGCAGCACAATGACCTATTGCTGCTACCTATAACAGACTATAAACTTCTTTGTTATTAAGCATTGCTAATTGACTGTCTGGTGGTGAAACCATTTCACTATAGGTGCTCTGAAGGTTTTCTATAACTGCAAGAGTCCATGCTCGTAGACAGTTTTCTAAAAGGTACATACATTTGGCATCTATAGTTGTTGTAGAGGGTACGAATTGAAGAGAGATGTAGTAAAGCTTTTCAGCTTATAAATGCATCTCAAAAATTATGAAAACCCTTGGACCAAAGGTACGAAGGTCCCCAGCCCCGTTTATGCATTTGATAGGATAATGCCATGTAACATTTTGATAGTGTATTGTTATGATAAGTCCCTGTTAAATTTGTGAGAGTGCATTTGAAATGATAATTCCCAGTAACATATTAATAGTACATTTGATATGATAACCTACTTAAACATTTATAATAGTGCATTTGCTAATGAGCATTTAAAATGATAATGCCCTGTTACATTTTGATAATGCATTTGAAATGATAATGCCCTGTAACATACGTAATAGTGCATTTAATATGATAATACCTTGTAACATATGTGATAGTGCATTTGCTATGGTAATGCGTATTGTAGTACATTCAACAGCGCAGATGCTAAAAGTATTCAGCTGGCCTACTGAACATTGTCTCATATAACTCATATGCATTTGAATTACAAACAAGATCTAATTTGAATCAATTGGTCAATGTTTCAATATTTGATTTGAAATATATATATGAAGAAGCTGTTTAATTCAGTAGGTTGAAATACATTAAACACAACTAGAAAACTTTTCATTACAACCTGAAGCAAGTAAGATATGATAGGTGACACAACACAAAGTTAGAGCTTTAAACTAAATGAATTTTCATCATAATTATATTATGATACAACTAACAGAAGGTGCCCTATGTTTTTCATTAAAGGGGAACTAAAGGCTCACATACATATTGGCTTATATGAAAGTAATACACTTCAAGAATAGGATGCTGTCCTCCTTTTTCTCTTAGTGATCCAATGAGGGGAGAATTTTGTGTATTGCCAGCAGCCTCAGCCATCCCCTAGCAGCCCCTGGTAGCAGCCATGTTTTTCAACTGCTATCAGCTGTGACTGAAATGGGTGGCAGCCCACTTCATGTCCCCTAGCTCTGAGCAGTGTATCATAGACTGTATAAGTGCTCTACACACCAACTCTCTTCGAAAGTTGCATAACAACTTGTATGAGTATCAAACAGGTAAATGGTTAAATCATGAGCAGCAATTGGCTGTACAAAAAGACAGGGTAGTAGAATTATATTTCATATATTTCCTGTTGTTAAATTCAGACAAAAACAGTGGCTAGCATCACTGAATTCCTGTCCTGAAGCATGTAATTTTATGTTCAGACCACTTTGCTGATGCGTTTTATACCAGGAATCATAAATGCAGTCAGGATTACTCAACAGGATGGTGCTGTGCCATTGTGTTTTTGTTTTCAACCCTTCTGTATCGACTGCTACAAAGCAAGCCCAGAGAGACAGCTAACAGTTAAGTTTATTAGCATACAATTCTAGGTACCTAAATATGGTCATCATTAATCTGTACAATTGAAAAAAGACTTTAGGATTGTCTTGGTTGTCTTACGACTTGGGTTTTGTTTAATATCTAGGTCCCTTTGGCAAAAAACAAAAGGAAGTAACTCCTTAAAGGAAAAGGATAAACAAAGGGTTAATTATAACCTTGTGGCATTACACATCTAGATCCCAGGACACAGAAGTTAGTCAACGCAGGAAATAGCTATCAGTACTTGGAACATCAATCATTTCCTTAAGTATTTGTGTAGGTTACATGAAAGAAAACAGTGTTTTGTAGAACAGCTCGCTTCCAGTAAAATCAAATACTGAAAATCTGGATGATTGGTGATGTACATACTAGTATTGTTTTTATTCAACCCTTCCTACATAGTCACACAGGTATTCAATGTATTTGCATATGACGGGTGTTGAGCTATGTTCATGAATTTTCAAATAACCTTATGATTTGCTGTCCCCCAAGTCCCCTTTTATAAGTAATCCTGACTGTAGTTTGTGATTCCTTACATAATACGCATCAGGGAAGTGGTCTGAACATAGAACTGCATACTTCAAGTCAGGTGGATTTACAAGTTTCAGTGACTGCTAGCCACTGTTTTTGTCAGAATTTACCAACAGGAAATATATGAAAAATAACTCTACCACCCTGTCTTTTTGTACAGCCAATTGCTTCTCATGATTTTACCATTTACCTGTTTGATACTCATACAAGTTGTTATGCAACTTTCGAAGAGAGTTGGTGTGTAGAGCACTACAGTCTATGATACACTGCTCAGAGCTAAGGGACATGAAGTGGGCTGCCACCCATTTGAGTCACAGCTGATAGCAGTTGAAAAACATGGCTGCTACCAGGGGCTGCTAGGGGCTGGCTGAGGCTGCTGGCAATACACAAAATTCTCCCCTCATGGGATCACTAAGAGAAAAAGGAGGACAGCATCCTATTCTTGAAGTGTATTACTTTCATATAAGCCAATATGTATGTGAGCCTTTAGTTCCCCTTTAAGGAAAGTGTCATTACTGCGATATGAAATCAACATATCAAAAAAGTTACTATGATATCAGTATCGGATCGGAATGTGCTGTTTTGTTCATTGAAGTTTCCACATAATTTTTTTCTTTTTCCAGAGATGAGACAAATAGTTGGGCGTCATCTAAAATTTTCAGAAGGTCCTGTCTTTGATAAGAATGGGAAGTTTTTCATGGTCGATGCGTATTCATGGGACCCTAAAAATATATCAGGCTATGTTCTCAGCGTCAACTTACACACTGGAAAGGTCAGTTGTTCATCTTAAGATAGTTTCGTTGCATCTTCTTAAAAATAACTTAAATCCTTGTAATGTCTTTTCAATAATTTGATAGGCTACATGTATATGACCTAAAGGGAAAATGCACCATTGGGATAACTTGGGATAAAAGTGTAATGCCATATGATATATGTCAATTGCCTCGCTCATAACTCCATCCCCAGTATATTTTTAAAATTGCACTTACCAGTGAAACCCAGAGGCTCCTGCCAAGATCTATAGGGACATCCATTGTTTGTCCCATAACCCCATTCTCCTGACATCTACTGAGCACCAAAGGAATACTGCCATAACTTCACTAAATGCACAGTTCTCCTGTTCATATTGGGAAATTCATGAACCAGCGTACTGTGTGCAGTATATGGATATAATAATAGGATGGACAGAAATCTTACTGCCAAAATACCATTTTATTCAACAGCTAATCCCAACATACATCCGGAAAAGGATTTTATTACTGTAAAAGTGAGTTCTCTCGGGTTTATTCAGTAAAAAGGCAAATCAATGTAAATGATTGAACCGGCACGGATGATCGAAGCAGAAAACAAATATTTGGTTAAATTGCATTCATTTACTAGTAATCAAACATTCCATCATCTATCAATCAACGTATTTAGCGCCATTGAAATAACTTCTTAAAATAATCGCTGAGGCAGTTAGTATCACCTGAGAACTGGGTGTTTGTTTTGTAGCATTTGATTGGCTAAATATGGCTGTTTTATAGTAAGAACTCAAGTTGATGCTTCCACCTGATTGTGCTAGTGGATTATTGTAATGGGTGTAGACAAACCTAGGGCATATGATAGTTAATCCAAACCATTTTCAAAGAGGTTTGGCAGAAGCTGCCCATAACAATTATCCTCAATATGGTAGAAAAAATGGGTAACATTCGGTCATGTTTAGTCCCCCTTCTTTGATGCATTTCAAGACTCTGAATTATTATCTTGATTGCAGAATAATATACATAGTAAGCCCTGTCTAAACCCCAATCCCAAGAGGGTCTGCTTACTTACTCACGGGTGATGCAATTTCCTCTTAGTGATTAGCACAACTGGATTTCATAGAAATTAGGATATAATGGTTTCAACCTAGTACCTACCAATTCAAAGAAAATGGAACAGCCCTGAAAATGACTTTTTTCATCTTTGTAATCATCATCATCATCATAATCATCATCATCATCATCAGATGTATGTACATTGTTAATCCTTGTCAGGTGTGTAATTGATTTATGAGTAACAGCCAGTTTCTCTAAATGGCATCTAGTCCATTGCAATCAATACAGCTGGCTACAATTGCATTATAATGCAGGATGTATGGTTTCTTTAAACTGATTTCCTCGGTCTTATCAAACAACTGATTTACTGTCAAGCTCGTTCCTAACTGTATTTCTAATACTGGTCTCCCACATACGACTTTTAGGGTGCGACAAGGTGCGATTTAAGAAATTGCAGTTTTTCTTGGGTTCTCGCGGTTGAGGACGTCAGAGGACACAAGGTTAAAGGTCAAGGCAACAGGTACAGGCAGACGCATATTTTCTGACTCGCGATGACGTCGATTGTATGCCCTAACTGAACTCATAAATATTCATTTCCCATATGCTCATCCTCATGTTGGTTCCCTTTCGTTCATGTTGCATCTTAGATGATCAACCACAAGATATTTTGGTCCAAGGGTGTATCCATTTTTCCATGTTGCCTCCATTTTTCATGTTGCCACTAAAACTCAGAAAACTAGGCCCTCTTTCCTATGGGGCGCCGTTTGTATCATGCACACTTTTGTCGACAGAAGCAATTTTGTCAAGACAGAAGTCCAAAATGTAACACATGGCGAGTGGTTACGCCATGTGTAACACAAAAGTTACTTTTGTTGACAAAAGCAAATTTTGTCACGACAAAAGTACTTTTGTTCAACAAAAGTTACTTTTGTTGACAAAAGTAATTCTGTCTCGACAAAAGTAATTCTGTCTCGACAAAAGAAATTCTGTCTCGACAAAATTACTTCTGTGTCGACAAAAGAAATTTTGTCTTAGTGTCGTGCGGCGATGGCAGATGGCGGGTATGATCGAATAGACGAGTTGAAGCATCTCCAACGCTCGATCGAGATGCAGTATCTCGTTCTAGATACTGCAGCCCGATCTAGATGCTTTGAAGAGTTTTACAAAATTTCTTTTCCTGCCTGTATTTTGAACTTGTAAATGCCCCATCACGAGTGTAAGCATACATGATGATGATGATGACTTCGTATTTCTTCATTGATTTAAGCGGCCCCCAGACTAAGTTATGCATGTAGGCCATGCAGATGTTGCGAAATACGGTCACAGCCTCCATTTGGACTTCCTGTGTAAGATACCTTACACTTCCGATCGCGCAAAGGATCATGGGAAGGAAAGTGATCCAAAAGTAGGTCACCATGTGTAGATTTTCGCCAAAACTCAGTAAATCCAAATGGAGGCTGTGACCCCATTTCGCAACCTCTGCATGGCCTACATGCATTACTTAGTCTGGGGGCCCCTTATGTCAATGAAGCTTACACTCCTGATGGGGCCTCTGCACGATCAAAGTACAGGCAGGAAATGTATATTTATTAAAATTCTATAGAGCATCTCGATAGGGCTGCAGCATCTGCATCCCGATCGAGCGTTGGACACGGACCTGTTACCAGCCCAACGATAGTGCATGGTGTATCGATCAGTGCTTCAACCAGTCTATAGGCGGATGTACAACGCCATCTTTAACCGATGCAATAGGCTATATTCACATAAGCGCTTGTACCACCAGAGTGGTACAAACAGCAGCTGGGGGCCCTATTACTGCTGTGCTAAGCATAGCAGAATAGCTTGTTTTCCAACGTTCAAGTTCAATTTATGCTATTCAAAAAACTGTTATTTTGTGGGAAGTTGAAAAAGATATCCTCTAAATGTACTTCAGCAACCATAACTGTGTAAAGGAAGTAAAATAAATTTGAGTGTGGCATTTTATCTTCTATTTAAAAGGTCTGATCTATTTCAGTTGACATCTACCTCTCCAGAGCTCTTTCAACATAACCCACTATCAATGTTATCTGACCTCTTCATTTCCTTCTGCATTTCTAAATTAACATTTAATGGTCCCTTAATAACATTATGTCACGCTTTAATAGGAAGCATACTCCTTCAAGGGTTTTACCATTTCCTGCCATCCACTTACCGCATAGTTAATCAAGAGTTTGCATTAGTTTACTTCATTTTCTGTGGACAGATCTATGGTTGACTTCCAAACACAGATAGTGCCTCAACTCAGAGACCACCATCATGATGGTGGTCTCTGCTCAACTACAGCAATTTCAGAAAATGATTGTGGCAGTATAACTAATGGTTTGTGGAAGCCAACCATGATCTCTGTGATAGGCGGCAGTTGCCACTGGTACTGAGGTAAATCCCATTGTGTTCATTTCCTATTACTTGCTAGAAAAGAAAATAGGGTAGGTAGGTAGGGAATTCATTTTATCTTATCATATTTTTGTCTCTCCTCCTTGCTGCATTAGATGTAAATGTAAAGCAAAATAGCAACATCTAAAGTAGTGGGGTATCTAAATCTATATAAATCCACTAAAATATGATTATATGTTAATATTTGATGTTTTCTTCTTTCTTTTTTCAATTTCTTTTGTATACCATACATGGAATATGAAGCATTTACAGACTTTTACCTTGCCTTTTAAATGAAATGACATATCATGGTCTGACACTTAGTGTTCAGGCTAGGGGCCCAAAAAGGTCTTTTGATTAAAAATAAGTGTTTAAAACATACTATTTTGGGCCCCTAACCTGAACAATTTAGGGGCCCACAGCAAAATCTAGGGACATATGCCCCTGGGGAAGTCGAACACTGTATATTTTGGGCAATAAAAAGATTAGGGTAGGGCAAAAAATTAGGGTCGGTAGGGTAATAGGAAACAAGCATTTTTCTTTTTAAGCCTTAGTGCTCACAGCGACCAAAAGCAGCCCAACAATTTTGATGAAATCTTGTTGGCAAAAGCATAGTTAGGAAAATATTTGGAGAAATGTCAATCCGGACATAATATCAACAACTTTCCTTCAAACATTTTATAAGATCATTCTCAATTCCAAAGTTATTGTCAAAAGTATCTTAGATCCAGTCGACAATTTCTGTAGGAACTCTAAAGCATAAATGGGTTAAGAAAATGTTGAGAAAGTGGTAGCAGCCAAGGTAGAAACAGTTAATTCCCATCATGGTTATTGAGATTATGACCAAATATTTGGTAGAGAAAAGCAGTATGATGTGTAGAATACTTGGGTGCTAGAGAAATGTCGCTCTCTCCAATACAACTAGCAGTGGGACAGCAGCCGTGACAACACAATAGGGGGTTGTTTGTACCCCTTAGCCAGTGACCACATGGGCACGCTGCCTTATGTGAAGCATCCCTATTGGCACTAGGACAGAATTCTGAGTGCTACACTTGGCGAGTGGTCTCGCCAAGTGTAGCACAAAAGTAATTTTGTCTCGACAAAAGTAATTTTGTCTATGACAAAATTACTTTTGTTGACAGAAGCAATTTTTGTCAAGACAAAATTGCTTTTGTCAGACAAAAGTAATTTTGTCTATGACAAAATTACTTTTGTCTGACAAAATCAACTTTTGTCTGACAAAAGTAATTTTGTCGTAGACAAAAGTAATTTTGTCATAGACAAAATTACTTTTGTCAGACAAAATTACTTTTGTCAGACAAAAGTGACTTTTGTTGGACAAAAGTGACTTTTGTTGGACAAAATTTGCTTCTGTCAACAAAAGTGTGCATGCTACAAACGGCGCCCCATACTTTCCAACATCTTGCCTATCAATCTCTCTCAACCTTGTATCTCCCATGCACATGTTGAATGAATGTGCAAAAGGCATGCCATACGTAAGGAAGTCATTTTTGTCGTACATTGTCGAACATCGTTGTACATGGTTGAACATCGTGTCGTAATATGTTGTACACTGTCGTATGTAATGGTACATTCACGTACATTTGCGTACGCTCATTTAAGGTACGAAAAGGTGCCACTATATACGTGACCTACTTCAGAATGGAAAAATAGGTAATTGGCCAAAGTATATCCTACAAAGCCACGAATTGACGGTGATTTCACCACAAATCGTAGTATACTTACGAATTTTGTTATTTTTAGTTTGAACAAATTGGTAATTAATCAAATATTGTCGTAAGTAGACCTACAACGGGCGTATATATGCGTATGTATGACGTTATTATTCGTGTTTATGTCGTGCATATTCGCACACACTCGTATACATACCTACCTTCATATTCGTAGCCAACTACGAATATGTTCGACTACTTACGCCTAATTATGATAGAAAACGTACAATGTTGGACATCTGATGTTGTAGTCGTACATCAATCGTACATGATGTCAAGGGATGTCGTATACTTTCGTAGTTGAACGTAAATATCTCACGAATGAAGAAAAAGAGCAATGTTATAGCCAATTCGTGGCTTCAAGCGTACACTTGAGATCGTGTATGTTCGCACATTAAATTCGTATGTGGGAGACCAGCATCAAGGTGCTGTCCCACTGCGAATTTTATGTACGAATTTCTGAACATGTCAAATCTACGAGAAAAGCCACGAATTTGTTCAAAAACTGTTAAAAATCACGTTCGTACTATGTATACGAATTGTACGAAAAAGATACGAAATTATACGAAATTCCACGACACTAACTACGAATGATGTTCGTATGGGGCGCCGTTTGTAACATGCACACTTTTGTTGACAGAAGCAAATTTTGTCCAACAAAAGTGACTTTTGTCCAACAAAACTCACTTTTGTCTGACAAAAGTAATTTTGTCTATGACAAAAGTTGATTTTGTCAGACAAAAGTTGATTTTGTCAGACAAAAGTTGATTTTGTCAGACAAAAGTAATTTTGTCATAGACAAAATTACTTTTGTCTGACAAAAGCAATTTTGTCTTGACAAACATTGCTTCTGTCAACAAAAGTAATTTTGTCATAGACAAAATTACTTTTGTCGAGACGAAATTACTTTTGTGTTACACTTGGCGAGACCACTCGCCAAGTGTTACATTCAGAATTCTGTCCTAGTGCCTTGCATCGGTTATAGATGGCGTTGTACGTCCGCCTATAGAATGGTTGAAGCACTCGCATTCGATACACCATGCAGTTATCGTTGGGCTGGTACCAGGTCCGTGTCCAACACTCGATCGGGATGCAGATGCTGCAGCCCGATCGAGATGCTCTGAAGAGTTTCAGAAAATATACATTTCCTGCCTGAATTTTGAGCGTGCAGAGGCCCCATCACGAGTGACCTTATTTCGCAACCTCTGCATGGCCTACATGCATAACTTAGTCTAGTCTAGTCTAAGTCAATGAAGAACTACGAAGTCTTCAGAGCATCTCGATTAAATTGACATCTCGATCGGGCTGCAGCATCTGCATCCCGATCGAGCGTTGGACACGGACCTGGTACCAGCCCAACGATAACTGCATGGTGTATCGAATGCGAGTGCTTCAACCAGGTGCTTCAACCATTATATAGGCGGACGTACAACGCCATCTATAACCGATGCAAGGCACTAGGACAGAATTCTGCATGTTACACTTGGCGAGTGGTCTCGCCAAGTGTAACACAAAAGTAATTTTGTCTCGACAAAAGTAATTTTGTCTATGACAAAATTACTTTTGTTGACAGAAGCAATTTTTGTCAAGACAAAATTGCTTTTGTCAGACAAAATCAACTTTTGTCAAAATCAACTTTTGTCTGACAAAATCAACTTTTGTCGGACAAAATCAACTTTTGTCGGACAAAAGTAATTTTGTCGGACAAAAGTAATTTTGTCGGACAAAAGTAATTTTGTCGGACAAAAGTAATTTTGTCGTTTTGTCATAGACAAAATTACTTTTGTCAGACAAAAGTGACTTTTGTTGGACAAAATTTGCTTCTGTCAACAAAAGTGTGCATGTTACAAACGGCGCCCCATATGTTCGACAACATCCTTATATGTGCGACACAGTACGTTTTATATCGTAATTTGTCGTAAGTAGGCGACCATGGTCGTATTTGTGTACGAATCTGAAGGTGCGCATGTATGCGAATGTGTGCGAATATATACTAAGTACGAATGGATACGACATACTAGTACATACGCATATATACGCCACTTATACGTCTAATTACGACAATATTCGCAAACATACGAACATGTTCGCCTAGAAACTTGAAAAATTCGTAACAACACTACGATTTTCTTTTAAATAACAATCAATTCGTGACTTTGTATGCCGAATAACCTGTTATCATATCATGAAGTGGGTCATGTAAACGTATTTTGAATGTTCAAGTCAGAGGGTACATTCATTTTCTCTATGAAAATGGACGTCAAGGTACGAATAATACGAAAGTGTACGATATGCCACGAATCGATGTTCAACAATCCACAACAATGTACAATAATATACAAAAATATACGAGCATATACGATATAATGTTCAACTATGTACGACAAAAAACACATCACTACGACATAATTTTGTCGCACACAAAAGTTTTACATGTAAAACTTTTTTTTTAAATCACGGCTTTAGCTGCGAGAAGCCAAGAATAACTGCGAAAAAATGTGATAACCTAAGAAAAGCTAAGACAAGCTGCGAATTCCAATTCGCACCTTGTCGCACCCAAAAAGTCGTAAGTGAGTCAGCACCTTCAGTTGTCCATCTCTAAAGCCTCTCTCAACTCCTTGTATCCTGTATACTATCTACCCTCCGGTCAAGCCCGTGGCTTTTATCTATCATTTCCTGCCACTGCTATCTCTTGACCAATGGGAGTATGGTAATCATGTGATGCAGGACGCCTACTCAAGATGGATGCCTTTATGGGTACCTAGAGACCTGCATTTTACCCACTTTCATGAGCAATATAACTAAGGATTTGCTGAAGAGGACAGGTTTATAAAAAATCTTATTTGAAAGGTGACATGTATAAGCTAATTTTGGACCTAAATCATTCTGATGGTGCATTTGCCCTTTAACAACTCATTACAACTTTGGATTTACACTGCAATTTCTAGGAAAAAAAGTTTAAAACATTTTGAAATATTACTGAACAAAATATCTATTCTTGAATGTCAGATTTCAACCTTTTGTGCACCCAAGATTAAGGGACACTATGGATTACCTGCCGGATTAGCTATCGATAAGGATAACTCGATGCTAGTGACAGACCTACGTCTAGGAATTTTAAGGATCCAGCCTAATGGTACCTATAACCTGGTGAGAACATGTAGTATTACATTATTTAGGATATTATTAGGAATGATTTTAAATGCTAATGTACATACCTCGTTGCTCTACTTGGATATTCTAAAAGGATGACTGTGAAATTGCAAAGAGGTCCTACATTGCAGCAGCCACTAACCTAGACCAAGGTAGTCAAGGAACTGTAAGTCATGTTGTGTTGATAATTAACTCTAATTGCCATACTAATTTACAGTCATTGTGTTGATAATTCTCTTTTGTCAGTATAAAACCTAGGTAATGTGTTGAAAATGCAAAGTTCTACCTCAATTTGCAATCACTAGGGTGATGAGCGGGTTTGCCTGGTCGCTATAAAAATGTGCGGCGTTGTGGAGGTCTGTTCGAACTATTCGTGAAGAGAAGAGAATTCCTTGCTGGTTCCAGGTTTCTATCTCATCACGATACAACCTAAGCTGTTGAAAGCAACGTAAAAACCAATTCCTTCCTTCCTTCCCTCTCTGGAGTGAATGTTTCTACGCTCCAATAGGGACACCTGTGTTGATGTTTTAACTATTGATAATGCAAATATCAATACAAATTCTACTTGCAGGTGGCAAACTCGGATATTAGAGGACGGCGCTTGATAGGTTGTAATGACCTTACCTTTGACTATGAAGGAACACTGTGGTTCACCACACCAGGACCTCCACTTGCACCTGTGACCTTCATCCCCTTCTCAAAAAAGATGATAGCGGTATGTGAACTAATTTTGGAATTCTGATTTTTGTCACATCTCCGCCATATCTAGGCTAAGTCATTACTAGTGTTCAAGGAAATAGTACCCGGCAAAAACCACCCCTGTACCTCTAGACACTAGTATATTTCTCACATGCTCTGGACAGGATTTGAACGTGGGCAGTGGTAAGCAGTCAGTGGGATGTGGATGGAAGGTTGGTCACAAATACAAAACAAAACTGGAGGTATAAATTAAAGTCTGTATGTGTCCTTGGCACAGATAGAAAACTAAAAGTGAACTCCTCCAACAGCGGAGTCCATGTGCTTTCATTGAGCGTCCATGTTGCAACTGGTTTTCTAAAGAAAAAGGTGCTATTCATCTAGGTCTCCTAATTGAATATCCCTGGATGGGACTGGAAGAACAGGTGCATGACAAAAGGGGCCACATAAACAAAGTTGCACTTCCAGTTCTGTTCCCCCCTCAACACCCTCAACCAGCACCAACTAGTGGAGGAACCAACGACAATATGCTTGACCTGTTCTGCACAAACTCACCATCCAGGGTAAAAAGAATTAACATTATGCCTGCCATTGCAGACCATGATAGCTTCCTCATAGAAATGAGTATCTATCCAATAAAAACTTAACAGGAATGGCGCTATGCCCCTCACTACAAAGAAAAGCTGACTCGATCAAACTGGCTGCCCAGGTAGATGACATCCTCAACCACCTTAAGACGACCTACGCCACAAAGACCACAATCAATCTCTGGGTGTACTTCCAGTACAGCCTTATAAAGAGAACAAACAAACACCTCCCATTCTAACTTACATGGCCGCAAAATAACTATCCTTGGATCTCAAACAACATCGTAAGATTAGTGAGGAAGAGAGACAAGCTATTCTCATAGAATAAAAATGGATCTACTGCCATAGATAAACAATTTTTGCCTGCTGAAACACAGAGTCCTAAAAGAAGGGAGCAGCATACTGGGAATATGGCTAGAAGATCATCAACCATGAAAGGATGAAGCGTTTTCGGATCTTCATTAAACACTCAAGTATCTCCCCTTTAAGGGAAAATGGTCACCTATCCTCAGACCCAAACCATAAATCAAACATCCTAAATACACAATTCTAATCGGTTTACGCCAGATAAAGGACATTTTCCAGATTAACTTCTTTGTCGTGATGCTTCCAGCAGGCTCCTGATATCAAAACACTGAGCCAGGCGTCACTAAACACCTACTTAATCTGCAGCCCCATACCCCATAAAGCATCAGGACCGGACCAGATCAGCCCACATGTATTGTTCAAGGAGATTCGGATCTTCTGCCATTCTACAGAGACCGGTGAAGTACCTGATGACAGGAAAACAGCCAACAACGCATCAATGTATGATAAAAGGCCAAAGATATGCTCCATCAAATGATCACCCATTACTAGTGACATCTATTGCCAGGATGATAATGCAGCATGTAGTCACCAGCAATATCATGAAACATACTGCTGACAACAATATCCTCTGCGAACCTCAGCACAAATCTATACCCCACAGATCGTGCTAGAGTCAGCTCATCAATTTGTCACAGACATAAACCACAACCTACACACTGGTAAACAAACTGACCTACTTACCATGGACATTTCAAAGGCTTTTGATGAAGTAGGTCAGCAGCAGCGCCTCCGTAAACCACAACACTACAACATCAAGGGAAAGACAAATAGGTGGACTGCCAGTTTCCTGAGAAACAATCTGTTATTGTGGAAGGGGAGAGATCCGACTGTGTGTCAATGCACTCTCATCCCATCCCATCCCTGTTCCTATTTTATATTAATCACATTTGTGATGACCTCTCATCCACTGTAGGCTATCTGCAGATCTACAACCTTGCCATTAAGTCCAGTAAAGATACTTTTAAACTAAGCAAGTGGGAGTAAAACAGGAAAATGTAGTTTCACCGAGACCAATGGAAGGTTTTCAACATCAATCACAGGGAAAATATCTTCAAGCGGACTACTTGCTTCATAGGCATATCCTCAAGATGGTTCACTCTGACCAAAATTTCGTAGTATTGACCATATCAGCAGACTTTATTTGGAACAAACATATGTACAACACCATCTCCAAAGCTTCACACAAGCCAAATTTCACTTGCAGTATTCTTGATACAAACTCTATTTAAAAACCAATGAACTCCATTTAGTATAACTGTCTATTTATTAGTCTTGGCCTTAATTACTGCAATAAGGGCTTATATAGTAGTGCCACCAGGTGACAATATTCAGAGCTATTATCGAACCACGGTCACCAAAAATTGCTGTGCTCCGGGACTAAATTATTCGGACACCCCTTTTAGGATGGATCAGACTTTAGCAGCAGAGGATAATTGCTTGTTTGGTGAGGATGTACAAGATCGCCAACCACTTTGTTGCTATATCTGCATCTGCTCACTTAACCCCGATAGCAGGATCAACTGGGCACTTTTATGAACTAGATACAGAATACCCCAAGCCAGAATGGACTACCATAAATACTCATACTACCCACAATCTGTAAGACAAGGGAACAGATTTCCAGTTGACAGACCATGTTCCACATTGGAGAGTTTTAAGGCAGGCCTGGCAAGCTATATCAGTACATAGATACAAACAACTAGCACTCATCCCTGCCTCTACTTCACAAGAGGTTAAGCGACGTCAACGGAAGAAGAAGGTTGGTCAAATGTCAACTAGATCATAGTCATAATTAATCAAAATGGATGAACTACCAATGAAAGTTTGACATTCAAAATATATTGATGACTGTTGCTTGGCTATATGTGAATTTACTCTATTAGGTAAATCAGTTAGGAAAAAAAATTCAGCATGGTGCGTTTTTATTGTAATTAGCCCCTTTTTAGAGGGGGAAAAGGTGTACCCAAGTAAAACCTTCCATTACAGGATATGGCCACACTGCCAACCGTCCTGGAAACTACACTTGTGTAGTCTCCAGGACGATGGCACACTGTGATACAGTTGGCTTCCTGTTTAGTCGACCCCCTCCGATGTTCTCCCTTCACTCCGTTCATCCGGGTCGTTCTAAGAATAGCCTATGCACACATCTTCAACAGCTAGGATGCAAAGCATGTGACCAACACTGACCAATAAAACAATAGCAAGAAAATACAGCTGGTTGTTTCAGAGGATGGGGTTTTTCAGTATTGAACAGCCACTGCAAATATACACCTTAGAAAAAAATGAGTATAAAAGCAGCTTTATTGGAAATGGCTGCACAAAAGTGGGATATTTATTTAGGGAATTATATGATACAATAGTTAGCAACTTGATGTAGGAGTTCTAGGGCCCTTTAGTAGTCAGAAAGTGGCATTTATTGACTTCCTTTAGTTCAGTGTGCGGAATTCCTGTCATGTCTCACAGAGGTTGAGCCTGATTCGAACAGAGTATCGTTGGCAGAGGTGAGAGACAGCAATCAGTCAATGACGATACTTCAGACCACCGGGCTATCAGGGCAGCACTATACTAGTTCCATATTGGTCCATATGGAGCTGAGTCACACATGAATTCACCATAGTTTCTGGTCTATCACCTAGCCTAGCCTTTATTTGTCCATAAATCTGTATTAGTCATGTTTTAGAGGATGTGTTGTCATCTGCAGCTGTAGGTAGGCTATCTTCAAACTTGATGCAATGTTCACCCCCTAGGTGCGAAGCGCCATGAGAAGTGTAACGCTCGCAATGTAGTTATCTGAACCTCTCCAGAGCAAGTTCCTATGGTGAGGAAAATTAGACAGCGATGCCACAAAGTTAACGACATGTGAAGGCGTATAGATAGAATTACTATTGTTTCTTTATTTGCAAAGAGAATACATCAAAAACAAATTTTTAGTTGTTTTGGCGCTCGTAATTGGTTTTTGACGACATTCCAGCGATGTGCCGGTTTTTGCCGTCTTAGTTAGCCAGCGGCATATGGTTACGGAAGCACGTGTTGACATGACAAGGGGGGAGATCAAATTCATATTTGAACCTAATCTAAATTTGGGGGGTAATTAATAAAAATGGCCTAGTAGCAAATAACAAGATTTATTTTCTTGGAATGCAAGGCATGATCCTAAAACGAGTTACAGGAAATCATGAATATAGTTTCTTGTCGCACACTAGGACATCCCTCAAGGCTCGATAGCCTAATCAGTAGTGCGGTGGTCTAGTGTTCCAGACGACGCAGGATCGAATCCATCAGCTCGCTTTTGGATGTTCTTTTTCTAGCTGCACAGTGCTACAGGTGGCACTATGAAATATTTCCTACGCGTAATAACGCTTACTTTATTTTTGTTATTCTTTTTTAACTTTACTTTTACTAAACTGAATTGTTGGTCAAAACCACTGATCCCAGAAAGGAAGTCTGTCTGAATTGCCGTTCGCTATAAGGGCTGATGACTTTATATTGGGCCCTGACTAAAAATGATCTTTTATCTTTGCATTATAATAAACATTGTTGAATGAAGTAAACAGAAAAAATAACTAAAGTGACAAAGTTGAGAATTTCTTCAAGAAAATATACAGTTTAATGGGTGTAGGTAGTGCCTAGTGTCACATAGAATATGAGATCAGTGAAGTGGTCAGCTAGTTGCTTTCAAAAGAAAAATTAACTTAAGTGATAAAGTTGAGAATTTCTTCAAGAAAATATATAGTTTAATGGGTGTAAGTATTACTTTATATGTGTTGTTACCTTAATTAAGTTTCCTATGATCTTAGATGAGCAACCACAATGTTGGTATTGTCCCCTGCATGCACAATTGCTGCACATGACTATTACTTTATGCAACTTCCAACCATTCACCTTCTATCTGCCCTTTCAAACGTCCCCACGTGTTGATCAGTGCCCAATTCATGCACCTTCAACCTGTAATATGGGCTTGGATCAGTGTGCCCGCCACTCAATTATTGGGCGCACAGATCCTTACTACACTAACATTTTCTACTCATTCTTTGGCCTTAAGCGCCCTGCCGCTACACTTTCCTTCCCCCTTCTCTGTGATTGTACTGTCCTCCAAGTACCTCTTTCAACGGGGCCCTATCTAGATTTCGGCTCATTCAAACAAGGTAAATCATTTGTATGTTTATAATTTAATCAAGGGATTATCAGTCACAGAAACTACATTTGCTTTTTTTACAGGATATGAATGGTAAGGTATATGGCATGCCAAGAGACGGAAAGGTCATTGAAGTTGACTCAGGCCTGAACTATCCAAATGGTATTGCTGTTCAACACACGGCTGATGGCAAGCCCCAGAAACTTCTTGTTGCTAATTGGGACCCTCTGGTTATCTACAGTTATGACATAATTGCACCAGGAGTTGTAAGGAACAAACGTGTCTGGGGAAATCTACAAGGTGGGTTAACCAAGAAGGGGCACATGAATCCATCTCTAAATAATGAAAACCAAAAAGTAGTTCTAGAATTTGAATTTCATTTATCGCCTTTTTTCTGCAATATTAAGGCTAATGTTTGTCTAGCCTGTTGACAGTGGTGAAAATAAAAAGTACTGGTAAGGCAAATGTTAAACGCATTCATTGGCAACTGGCTTGAAAAATAATTGTTCATCAGCCCTCCTTTCAAAAGTGTTGATTTTATATCATTGCCAAATGTTATGTAGATCGGTGCTATTCATTTTTGGCAGGAACCTATCAACAGATTATGGATGTGAATAACTCTTAGTTGAACCAGAAAAGAAACCTTCTCTAAAAGTAGTCTTGCTACTTAACAAACATACCTTTCCTTCCTTTTATGTTATTGTTGGATTCAAATATAAAAATGTTTGAATCAATCCTTTTTTTAGATTATCCAGTTGAGCTCGAAGGACCAGATGGAATGAGATTTGATAAAGATGGTCTTTTGTTAGTTACACATTGGAATGCACAGCATATCGGAGTGTTTGCACCAGAAGGGGGAAAGCCACTCATGCTCATCAAAATGCCATTCAAGAAGGTGACCAATCTTGCATTTCGACCAAACTCAAATGAGGTTTATGTGACCGAAGAGACTTACAACAGCCTTTGGTCATTTAATTGGAGGGCTAAAGGAGCAGAACTTTGGTCTGATCTTTAGAGTTGGTTATATGGATGACTCGTATTCCTATGTTATTCTGACAATTTAGTGCTGAAACCATTAATTTAGGTACTTGAGACGTTATCTTGATTTACAATATTTTTGTCAATAACTTGGGATTTCAGAATTATTTTATAGATTGTTCGATTGATAGTTGTTAGTATTATTCTTACTACAGTTTCTCTTTTAAGATTTTTCCCAACTCTCTTTACCTTCACAATTTTACCAAAATGTCATAATGCATAAGAGAATATTGAGTCATATTCGAGTAAAAGGCTTTCAGAGTATCTCCGAAATGACAAGAATTCTGCATGTCCTCATGCACTTTTAAACATTCTTTCACGCCTGCTGACCTGCATAATTCTAACATAAATTGGAAATTGTGTGACTTGAAAACATCTTCTTACCACCACTAAAGCCTTTTAGACGACAACCATTCTTTATGGCATCATAAACATAGAATGTTGCACGCCGTCTGGGTTTTACATGCCCCTGTCCCATGAATAGAAGGAAAGAAATGTATTTTAATGATCATTTAAGGGGTATCATTCAGAGTTGTGGCAGTGACTTTTTACACTTCTTGGTTGCATATGTGAACACTAAGTAAACTTTCCTTTGAAGCTGTACATTTTATTATAAAGACAGCATTGAGTAATAATCTGTGTATGTGTGAACTCCTTACTATCAGATTTGCTGTACTCTTGAGATGGTAATGAGTCATCTGACACTTAGATAATCGTAATTGCAGATACTTGTAATATGGCAATGGAAGGGTATTTCATTCAGAATTATATTTACTGATGGTGTGATTTTTAGAGATAATTCCACTTACAGGAGGAATATGTTGACATTAATGGCCCCCGCATAAAGGGGTGCAATGACCTTAATTCGGACTAAGAAGGGCTACTTTGGTTCACTGAACCTGAATCACCAATCGCACCCGTCCCTTATAAACCTCCATCTAGAGTAATCTGAGAGATTTATGACATTTTCATCACTTTTATTGCCATATCAAACTAAAAATGTTTGCACTCTAGTTATTTCACTTGAGGACAAAAGGAGCAAATATATACATTTGAGCACTATAACATATCAGATTTAGTTAGTACATGTAAATCAAATGTTAGCTGCAATAGGGCAGAAAAAGTAACGAAAAATCGAAATTCAAGAAAAAATGTTTTCAAATGGCCAGGGTTATTTCTTACCCATGGCTCTGATAGTTGTACTTGATGCTATCACCAATAGATTGGGGGGATCAACTGTCCTACTGCATAGTTTACTTTGAAATAAAATGTATCTGACAATCAAAGATGTTTCTTTCTTTATGTGTGGAAAATACCTTAACCACTTAAGCCAAGGTCACACGCGAGCACATACATAACTGCAGATATGTAAACAAGCTGAATGAGGCAGCATGCTCACAAACAGTAGTGCTGGATCACTGCTTCCTAATTTAAAAAAAAACACTATATTATCCAAATAAAGTTAAGCAGTAACTAATATAGGTGCAAAAAAAATCTGATTTTCTTCCAAAAACAGAAGAACCTTTTTAAAGATTTTTCCACCATTTTCAAAGTTTTCCAAAAACATAAGTAAACTATATTGTGAATATTCAAGAATGACTTATGAATATTCACAATTTAATTATGAATATTCATAATTAGTTTGTATTTATGAATATTCGCAAATGGATTTTGAATATTCATAACTCACTTTCAAATACTCGTAATTCAATTTTGAATATTCATAATTCATTTTCTAATATTCATATTTCATTTAGGAATATTCATAAATACTCAGAAATATCATTTTTTTAAATGAATTATAGATATTCGTAATTTATTCATGAATATTCGAAAATTTATTACGAATATTCAAAATCCATTTACGAATATTCATGAATACATATTATGAATATTCATAATGCAATTATGAACATTCATTCATTCGTTTGTATTAATGTATATTTTCTTACGAATTTTGAACATTCATAAGTCAATTATGAATATTCATATGTCAATTTTGAACATTCATTATTCAGTTTATTTATGAAAATTCGTAAATGAATTGTGATTATTTGAAATTCATTATGAATATTCAAAGTTAGCTATGACTATTCATAATGTCTTTTTAATCCACTTTTACATGCCATATTGGTCACCATAGACCATTAGATTCATATAATAAGTGCTCCCTTGTAAGTGGTAAAGGGGGGCAGATAACCAGATGGTTTAAAATGCGAGCCAACTAGTGGGAGAAGGGCAACCCAATTGAAAAGAGCAGAAAAGTAAATTTTCTTTTTTCGCTGTTTTCCCAAAAACAGCTGAAAAGAATTCTGCTGTTTTTGGAAAACTTGGAGAACGGTGGAATCCAATCACACTAATGATGAAACGTGTTGCGCCAACATTGAAATACAATTAAATGATTCCAGAAGTATTAGGACGATGTATATATTATGAAAATAAGCTAAACAATTATTATTTCACGACCAAGAAATGAAAGCAATGGAGATTCCTTTTTTATTTTAATATTTTAGCTTCTAAATGAAAATCTGTAAATGGTGCGTAGAAATAGAAAACATTTTTTGAGGGATGAATTGAGAGCAATTAAGATGGGGCTGATGAGAGTTGGCTGGTACGTGTTTTTGTTAGGCTGTCTGTTCTTTCCTAGACAAAATCATAAACATCTTTATTCCTTTGAGTTGACATCAATGTAAGCTACCAAGCACTATCTTGTTAAAGATTATTCAGAAAAACAAGGATAGTACAATACATGTAGTTAGAGAGCCCGGGGAGGGGGGGGGGGGGGCACTCAGGTAAAGAGGGGGCCGCACCTGCGTTACGTATTTCGCGGAAGAAGGGGTCTTTTTTAAGACCTCCGCATGTCCGCGATTTTGTAAAAGAAGGGTTCTTTTTTGTACCAAGGTACGAAGTATGGGGGTAAAAATCCCCTTACAATCCACGAAATATTCGCGGCTCTGACGCCGAGTGACTCCCGAAATGACTGGGCTTCCGAGTCTGCTGCCGCCACTTGCTGCCGCTAAACACGCAGAGGATTATACAATCTTAAGTTAAAATACGTGTTTCCATTCATCCAATGTCAGTGTTTTGATAAAAGAAGGGGTGTTTATTTAGTGGAAAAAAATCAGCGTTTTATTAAAATAAGGGTGCTTTTTTGGCCAGAAATCAGTGCTTTAGGTTTTTTTTAAATTTTGATAACGAACGTATGCGTCCCCCTAAATACCCAGGTGCCCCCCCCCCCCCCCCCCCCCCCCCCCCCCCCCCGGGTAGAGAGGAGTAAAATTGCAAAAGTAAGTAACAGTCTATTGGCATAGCAGATGCTCAGGCTTGCAACAAGTCTGAAAAAAAGAAATATATGAAAAGGCAGAGTTTAATTCTGCAGGGTTGAAATGTATCAAATATAATTGGTTGGTCAACTTGAGGATTGGAAAGTTGCCTATGGCAATAAACCATTTTCATCTATCAGATGAATATAGAGTTAATTCACCGTATAGTTTTCGAGAAAAGTCGAGCGTTTACGATACTGACATCAAACTGAATCTGGAACTCAAAACTTTCAGGAAACGTTCAATTACATTCTAAAGCAAGTAATACATCATTGGTGACACAACCCAAAGTTAGAGCTTTAATTCAATGAATTTTCATAAAAAATATATTCAGATACAATTAGCATTAGGTACCCATTTTTTAGGAAACTGGTAGTACTCTGACAATAACTTAAATCTTTGTAATGCAGTGGATGTTATTTCAATAATTTGATTAGCTACATGTAGCATGTAACTTCACTATACATCATAACTTGGGAATACATCAGCTAATTCTAAGAAAGAAATTGAAAACATTTTGAATTATTACTGAACAAAATACACATTTTTGTAGGTTAGATTTCAACCTTTTGTCCACCCAAGTTTAATCATGGACACTATGGATTACCGATCGTATTAGCTATCGATAAAGCATTTAGAATTTTGGAATTTTGATTATGTCACATTTATGCTAGTTGTGGCTAAGTCGTAACTAGCCAATAGTAAGTAATGGAGGAAATTGGAGTACCCGGCGAAAACCACAGCCTAACCCCAAGTCACTGGCATCTTTCTCATATGCCCAGGCAGGGATTCGAACCCAGGCATTGGTGAGAGACAGCGAGCAGTCAGTGGCGGTGCCTTAGACTACACGGCCATCATAGCCGGCCCGCCAGCAATAAAGATAACTCAATGCTAGTGAAAGACCTACATCTAAGAGTTTATAGGATCCAGCCTAATGGCACCTATAACCTGATGAGAAAATATAGTATTAAATCATTACTGATATAACTAGGAATATTCTGTTATGCTTAAGTACATACCTAGTAGTTCGATGAGCTTCATTGCAATATAAATCATATGGTTAACCAGTTGTTACTTACATACTCACACATATAACAGAAACCCAATGAAGTTTGAACAAATTTGTGCCTGTTTAGTGATTTGTCTTTCAAGCATCCGTGTAAGGAGGGTATGCATTTCCTAAATTATTTTCAAACAGGCATTTTATTTTGTTTACTGAATTGTCCCTACTGGTGCACAACATCAGCAAGTTTTTTGTGAACCATAGGATGGCTCTACCCTTAGTGATTATTTATAACTAACCATGTATGAAGATGCAGGGGATGTTAATATGGCAATAGACATGTGAAATCTAGGTCAAGAGTGTCCTTTGACTCTATCGCGAGCGTTTCTTTACACTTCAAAAAGGATGGCGTCCAAGGAAGACTTACCCACCATGGAGGTTCAGGTGAGTTATCAATTGCAAACACCTGTGCACTAAATAGTAACTAAGCAAGGAAAACGCATTTAGTTGAGATTAATAGTTTTGAATTAGAATATAATTTCAGGAAAATCAGCACCACAAAGATAGAAAACTATATACTTACACGCTCTGTGATGTTTCAATGTGACGTGTCAGAATATATTAAAGGTGACCTTACAACAAAGAGAGGTAAACACAGTGAGTCTGCGAAACAACTCGGTTCTTTAAACCAAAAACAAGTGAATGTAATGAGTCTGTTCGACTTTTTCCTCTTTATGAGTAGAAAGAATATGCATTAAAAAATCTGTATCTTTCGCTAATGACGATAATGCTTTATTATGGCTTGAGAAAACAATTAGAGGTTACAATCTTACCTCTGAAAATCCGTTTAGTCGATAAGGATCATGCAGAGGTGTCAATATATCCTAAATGAATATATATTTCGTGGTTTATCACAAGGAACATGCTGTTTGGTATGTAAATTATCATTTTTCTGTGATAATATACCATCATTGCACATTTGCTACTGTAGAAGTAGGAAATGGTGGATGAGATGAATCTTGTGTGTGCAATATTCGTTGATAATGCTTTCAAATAAGCGGGCGGTATACATATAAGGCACATGAGTATACATGTCTTTACTTGCGCCCAATGAGCATGCTCAGAAACCAAAGGGCAGAGGTCAGTCCGTAATAACAGGACTCCATTAAAAATGGTTTATGAAGGGAATTCCTTGGGGAATCATGAAAGCCTTGCAATCGGTCTTAGTTTAGATATTCACTCAGTAACCTCATACTGTTAATATCAACCTCCCTCATGGATGTAAATGACACAAATGGGAAGACCCTGTACTCTAATGTTTCTTATTGTGTGATTTTTTGAGTTAAAGTACATGTATAATTTTGTATCTGATGATATAGCCAATAAATATACAATACAATACAATGGGGACAGGATGCCTGGGACCTATAACAACTGTGTCCATAAAACCTCTCATGTACACGCCATGGTAAAGATTGAATGAAACAGGAAACAGCCCCTTGTTTAACCTCTCATTTCAAGTGAAACACGTACAGGACCATTATTGGCCAAACTATATTAGGCCACACACTCTCAAAATTCACCATAAGACATCATTCCCTCAACCTAAGCACATCTAACCTGGTGAAATCTAGGCAGAAACATCATGTCGCACCAAGATGAACATGAAGATATAGATTATATGAAGTTCAAGACAGTGGACAGTACCCAATCTAAAAGCTATTTAAGGCAGCATGATTTACCAGTCGGCGGTAGGAAAGAGGTTTCGTAGACAGGGCACACTCTGCGTGGGAATCCAGGTACTACAGATTATTAGTCAAAATCAATAGGAAAGAAAACAGACTGCTGAATATTCCACTGCTTTGCGTTTACCTGATATAATGTGTGAACTGAAATAGTGGACAAGGTAAGATAAAATTATAAAGATGTGACCTCATAGAAGAAGTATAGATTTAATTAGGAACAATTTATGATAGGGACTAGTAAGGAGGCTAAAATAACGAAATGGCTGCCACTCAATAAGGCCAGTCTGTTACACACTTCATTTTTAGAAATTCAGAATCAACAAAATATTCCTAAGTCATGCACAAATATTTCTTTAAAATTATGATTACAAGGTCTGCTATCCTCTTACTTATTTTGAAAGCAATTAGACAACAAATGAAGGAGTATTCGAACCAAGTTTACAAGGAAGTTGAATAAAGCTTTCATCTAACTTTCCACAAACCTACCTTCATCCCGGATTTGAAAAATTCCTAAAAAATACTTAGCATAATTTCTTTGCCTCTTAAACCTTTCCATCTACAAAACCATCAAACCAACTTTATAATTAATGACGTTTTACACCATTATAGAAGGAAACTCCGTAGGAAATTGACCGACCATTTTAGATATTTTCATTATAGGTTCTTGAATGTTGGAAGAGTCTATAACAGAGCTATTAAATAAGTTGTCTTTTCTTTTCTGTACAGGTATTTTTCTTTCAGGAAAAATAAGATAAATTATGTGCTTGCCTACTATCTTGATTTTAGGGCTCCTGTGCTCCAAAAATGTTTAAATAATCCGTTTTTAGGAAGCTGCTTGTACAAGCCTGTCTATTGTCCTCTGGTCTTTGTTCAAAACTGTTTGCTGTGGGATTGCAATTACCTGCTGCAGTGGTTTGATACATCACACCATAGGCTTCAGTGGTAGTTACCGCTCCCTTCTATACTTCCTGATTTAATCCAATCACGTCTGGAATTCACACATGATCTGACACATCTAAAAGGAAATCCACAAACACAGCCACACCTGAAAATTATTTAAAGGAAAATTGTTAAACCCAACATAAGCAATATAATTTAAGTCAAATATTCCTAATAGTTTCTTCATTTGTCATATTTGTCAGACCATGTGTACGTTCAAGATGTGAACAGGTTAAGTGACTTCATAGGTAAAATAAAAAACACTTTATTACGTGAAAGGAAACTTAGTGATTACAAAGAACAGAAAGTATACAGCATTTACAAATAGGTTATTGCCCCACCAGTGATCAGTTACCTTACTGCTTAATGACAAAACCAATTCAAACCACCTTGGATATTCATAATCAACCACATAATGCTTAGGTGTGTATCAAGGAGGTTACTAGGATAATACATGGTGCCTATTCCACCTGTAGTCTTTGGTAGGTGTTTTGAACTTGTCATGATAATAATAATAATAATAATATTAATAATAACAATGATACTACTTTTCATAATAATAATAGTGACACATAATGATAATATTGATACCAGAACTAGAGTTCACCAATCGCTTATACTTTAATTTTTGAAATTGAGATATGACCATTGATGAGCTAAAACATGACAATACATAGGTGCATACAGAGACCATCAACACTCTGCTTGCTGGTTGCGGCATATGGGAGGAGACCCATGTTTCGGATTGACATTTGACCTTGGGCAGATGCTAACCTCCTTAAATTGTCATTAAAACGTGTAACAACTTTACGATATAATATCATGAAAATAATGGAATAGAAATCATTTTATAAATATACCTTTTGATTCATATTAAAGCTCTTGCATAGAGTAATTGTTTGACTTTCCAGCTCATAAATAAAGTCATATTTGCAGATAAGATTTCCTTTCTAACACTGACAAAGAAAAGGTGAAAGGTACTTGATGTTACAAATATTCTAGTTATGAACACTCTTGCAGCATTTTCAACAATCGTTTTACTTACGTTTATAGAGAGATGACAACGTGGGAGGAGGAAATACAAAGTGCTGCCGCCACACCACGTTGCTCAAGGTGATGGCACTACTCATTCTACTTCTTGGCATAGCTGCTGTCATCGCTCTATTATTGTGTAAGTAACCGTTTACGTATCAGTACTTAACATGTTGAGAAATAAACTAAACTAAACTATACCCAATATATTTGAAAGTTCGCTGTTAATTTTGATTTAAATTATCATCACTTTTTCAAAATATTCAGTAAATATATCACATTGCGACACATAAATATAAAGTCTAGAAAAAAAAATAGATTGCTAAGGGACTATAAACTTACTGGTTTCAGTGTATACCCGAGGTGTCAAGAAGTCTTCTGGACCAGAAATCATTATTCCAAGTAAGGCAAATATATATTTACTAAATAATTTTTGCATGAATAACATGTTTTCTGAATGCAGCGTTTGAAGGAATACGGTACAGTGTAGGTGCTACTTATGATAAATTTGCTTGCCTTTAAGTAGACTTCTATAAAAATCTATGCGTACATTTTAAGCCTTCTGACCTAATACATTTGCATTTCGCTTAGCATGGTGAGTTACAGTCTCAGATTGTCATCTCATGTTAACCTGATTCCTTTTGGCAGGTATATTAGCAGCACGATGACCTATTATTGTAACTTATAACATACTATTGACCTCTTTGTCATTATGCATTGCTGACTGGCTATCTGGTGGTGAAACCTTTTCACTACAGGTGCTCGGACAGCTTTCTATAACTTGCACTGAGATTAGTTTGTGACGCCTAGATTCCTCTTTTTGTAATGTATCTTAATCTCCTTATACAGTTTATTCTGTATTATTCCATTCAAACCCTTTTCTTCCTTCTGAGGTTTCTTACCATTGTAAGGTCATGGTATATTTTGAATCTGCACTGTTATGAGTTCAGCCTTAGATAAATAAAAACAAGTAGATATCACACCAGCCGGTCAACCGCAACAGGCTGACTGCAGTGTATAGCCCAAAAATTGCATTCTACGCTCATTGGCGTGCAAGTCTCCATGTAATATAAATGATACGAGAGCCCTTATTGGTCTTTGTCTCCTAGTGGCGTCACCTTAGGCCAGATTCGAGTCCCCTGACACTGTAGCGCATATAGTAATTCGTCTCTCGCTACATATCCATTTTTTATTCATCTGAGGTTCAGCATATAAATGATTCTTCAAACTTGCTTTTTATCAGGAAACCCTACTAACATGTAAAACAGACTCTGATTACCTGCCTAATTCTCAAAAAGGGAAGATTTCTGGAGTTTTCATTTGATTTTCCGTGCTATCCGCATGAATTAATGTCTGACCTACACATTTAAGCCAAGACAACTGCTGCACACGAATCAGACATTTCATCTCTAACTACATTTTTACATTTCCAGTTGATAAAATTCTTACCCATGTACAGGGAAGGGAGGGGGAGGACCACTACCTAATAAACTACTATTAGCCAATAGAGCACACACCCCATATCAGATTAAGAACTAATATCATGTGCCTAGTTCAACATCACAGCTTGGAGCTAGCCTAGCGAGTCCATTCTCGCAGCCAGTTTTCTAAAAGGTACATATATTTGGCATGTGTTGCTGTTGTGGAGGGTAAGAATTGAAGGGAGATGTAGTAAACCTTTTCAGCTTATGCGTCTCAAAAAATATGAAAATCCTCGGGCCAAAGGTACGAAGGTCCCGAGCCCCGTTTATGCATTTGATATGATAAAGTCATATAGCAAGTTAATAGTGCATTTGAAACGGTAATGTCATGTAACATTTTGATAGTGTATTGATATGATAAGGCCCTGTTCCATTTGTGAGAGTGCATTTGATTTCATATTGCCCTGCAACATTTGTAACAGCTCGCCCAGCGAAGCTGGCGAAAGCAGCCGCAATTACAGTATAGGGGTCTGTCGGGGTCTGTCTGCTGTCTCTTGTCGATAACCTCGCGAGAAATGAGCATCACTTTTTGCTTTAAAAGCACATTTTTCCACAGATATAAAGCTCATATCAAGGGGCTTCAAATATGCTTCCGCGAAGTACAAGTGAGGAATGACGTAAAGAATAACACATTCGTAACTTTGTGACTGCATTTGAAGGGAATGCAGAAATATCATCGAGCTGCGCGAGCATTTAAAGCTTTCTCGTCGCATCAGTGCATTTGAAATGATAATTCCCAGTAACATATTAAGAGTGCATTTGATATGATAATCTCCTTTAACATTTGTAATAGTGTGTTTGCTAGTGATCATGTTAAATGATAATGCCCTGCTACATTTTGATAATGCATTTGATATAATAATGACCTGTAACTTGCTTAATAGTGCAGTTAAATATGATAATACCCTGTAACATATATGCATTGGCTATGGTAATGAGTATTGTAGTACATTCAACAGCGCAGATGCTAAAAGTATTCAGCTGCCTGACTGAACATATAACTCATATAACTCATCTGCATTTAAATTATACACAAGATCAAATTTGGATCAATTGGTCAATGTTTCAATATTTGATTTAATATATATACATATATATATATATATATATATATATATATATATATATATATATATATATATATATATATGTATGTATGTATGTATGTATGTATGTATGCATGCATGAAGAGGCTCTTTAATTCAGTAGGTTGAAATACATTTAACATAATTAGAAAACTCTAGAAAACATTAAAACCTGAAGCAAGTAAGATATAATAGGTGACAAAACGCAAAGTAAGAGCTTTAATTTAAATGAATGTTCATAATGAATGCCGTATATCTTGAATATTAAGAGATTTCAATTTCCGCTTATTTTTGCTGACCTTTTTGAATCGTGAAAAATTGAAAACCTAAATTATACATGACAGAGTATTGTTTCAGGGCGTTCTAAAATGGGAAAATATTAATTTTGGATTCCAAATGGGGATACAGGGCATTTATTTACTATGGCAACAAATTGAACAGTGACAGCACAGCTGATAGTGATGACACTTCATTGTCTGAAGAATACAAACAATCAAATCTTGGGAAAAAGGAAACACTGGAGGACTGGACTAGCAAGTACAATTAGCCATTTGCCTCAAGATGGTTTGTTTACACTACTGCAGTTAACATGCTGCACGAATGATAATGGTTGCCGAGTGTGGTCACAGTAGCTTATAGCTCCCACATTCAATATATCCGAGGCTACTGAGCCAACAGTGAACAATTAAAATGCTAAAATTTAAAAAGCCCATTCGATCTGCACTAAAACCGTGAATATTTTGTATAGTGAAATATTCCGGATATACGATATATTATGATACAATTAGCTGTAGGTGCCCTATGTTTTTCTTTAATGAAAATGGGATGACTGCGATATGAAATCAACAAATCAAAAAAGTTGTTATGATATTAGTATCAGATCATAACGTGCTGTTTTGTGCATTGGAGTTTCCACATTGCACTTAGAAACTTTTTTTCTTTTCCAGAAATGAGACAAATAGTTGAGAGTCATCTAAAGTTTTCGGAAGGTCCTGTCTTTGATAAGAGTGGGAAGTTTTTCATGGTTGATGCATATTCATGGGACCCTAAAAATGTATCAGGCTATGTTCTCAGCGTCGACTTACACACTGGAAAGGTCAGTTGTTCATCTTAAGATATATGTGTTGCATCTTCTTAAAAAAACTAAAATCCTTGTAATGCAGTGGATGTCATTTCCATAATTTGATAAGCTACATGTATGTAAAGTAAGGCAAAATGCACCATCAGGATAACTTGGGATACAAGTGTAGTGCTTTATAGTGTCTGTCAATTGCCCCGCTCATAAATCCATCCCCAGTATCTGCTGAGGAAAAAATTGCATTTACCAGTGAAGCCCAGAGGCTCCGGCCAGGATCTATAGGGGCATCCATTTTGTGTCATATGACCCCATTCTTCTGACATATACTGAGCACCACAGGAATACTGTCATAACTACACTCTATACACAGTTCTCCTGTTCATGTTGGGAAATTCATGAAATACTGTACTGTGTGCAGTATATAGATATAATAAAAGGACTGACAATCTTACTGAAATCTCAGTGAGAAAAGACCATTTTATTCAATTGCTAATCCCAACATACATCCGGAAAAGGAATATAACTGTACCTGTAAAAGTGAGCTCTCGAAGCAGAAAACCAATATTTGGTTAAATTGCATTCTTTTATTAGTAAACAATCATTCCATCATCTCTCAATCAACGTTTTTAGTGCCATTGAAATGACTTCTTAAAGTAATCGCAGAGGCTGTCAGTATAAACAGAAAAAAACGGGTGTTCTGTCATTGTTTTGGAGCATTTGATTGACTAGATATGGCTGTTTTATAGTAAGAACTCAAGTTGATGTTTGCACCTGATTGTGTGAGTGGATTATTATAATGGGTGTAGACAAATCAAGGGCATATGATAGTCAACCCAATCCATTTTCAAAGGGGTTTGGCTGAAGCTCTTCGTAACAATTATCCTAAATAAAGTGAAAAAAATGGGTAACATTCGGTCGTGTTTAGTCCACCCTTCTTTGATGCATTTCAAGACTCTGAATTATTATCTTGATGACAGGAAGCAGAATGATATACATAGTAAGCCCTGTCTAAACCCCACTCCCAAGAGGGTCTCTTACTGACCCATAGGTGATGCAATTTCCTCTTCGTGATTAGCACAACTGGATTTCAATATTAATCAGGTGATGCAGCATGCCTACTCAAGATGGATGCCTCTATGGGCAACTGGAGGCCTACATTTTACCCACTTTCATGAGCCATATAACTAAGGATTTCCTAAAGAGGACAGCTTTGTGGGAGATCTGTGGGAAATGTGAAAGGTGACATGTATAAGCTCATTTTGGACCTAAAGCATTCTGATGGTGCATTTGCCCTTTTACTACTCATTACAATTTTGGTTTTACACTGCTATTTCTAAGAAAAAATGTTTAAAACATTTTGAATTATTGCTGAACAAAATATCCATTTTTGTATGTCAGACTTCAACCTTTTGTGCACCCAAGATTAAGGGATACTACGGATTACCCGCCTGATTAGCTATTGATAAGGATAACTCGATGCTAGTGACAGACCTACGTTTAGGAATTCTAAGGATCCAGCCTAATGGCACCTATAACCTGGTGAGAAAATTCAGTATTACATTATTACTGATATTACTAGGAATGATTTATAATGCTAATCGCAATTGCTCTACTTGAATATTCAAACAGGATGACTGTGAAAATGGAAAAAAGGTATTACACTAACCTAGATGACCATGGTAGTCAAGGAACTGTAAGTCAGAGTGTTGATAATTGACTTCAATTGCCATACTAATTTACAGTTATTGTTTTGATAATATTCTTTTGTCAGTATAAAACCTAGGTATTGTGTTGAAAATGCAAAGTTCTACCTCAGTTTACAATCTCTAGAGTGATGAGGGGGTTTGCCTGGTCGCTATATAAATGTGCAGCATTGTGGAGGGCTGTTTATGGTCCTTCTGCAACTGAAAGACCACTTGGAACTATTCATGAAGAGAAGAGAATCTCTTCTCCCACTCTGATGTGTGATCTGTGGTTAGAATAATGTAAAAGAGAAGTTGTCCTTGAGTACAGTCTTAACTGAGGTTAAAGGTCAAACTAGTGTAATTGCCCTATCAAATCCCTCAATTTCAATCAAGGGGTCACTGCTGCTGGGTCAAGGATAGAACTAACAATGGCACGCGTGGGTTTGAACAAGCGTCACATATGTGATCTCGGGTCAGTTTCTAGGGAAAACAAAAGGCGCACGTCACAACAAACATGTATTACCATTGTTGAACTAGTGCACAGGCGGCCTTAGTTTAGCTAGCGGTAAAACATGACAATTTCTACTTTTTATCGTGGGAAAATCAGGTTCCATCACTCGTTGATGGAAAGGGGAGGTATCTTGCACTCGTGAGTGATTTTGTGACACAAAATCATTCATTCGTGCAAGATACCTCCTCTTTCCATCCACGAATGATGGAACCTCTATTTCCCGTTTTCCAGTTTCTATCTGGCCGCGATATGACCTAAGCTGTTGAAAGCAACGTGAAACACCATTCCTTCCTTCCTTCTCTAGAATGGATGTTCCTACGCTCCAATAGGGACACCTATGGTGATGTTTTAACTATTGATAATGCAAATATCAAGGCAAATTCTACTTGCAGGTGGCAAACTCGGATATTAGAAGTCAGCGCTTGATAGGTTGTAATGACCTTACCTTTGACTACGAAGGAACACTGTGGTTCACCACGCCAGGTCCACCACTTGCACCTGTCACCTACATCCCCTTCTCAAAAAAGCTGATACAGGTATGAGAACTAATTTTGGATTTTGATTTTCGTCACTCCTCCATCATATATAGGCTAAGTCATGACTAGGGTTCAAGGAAAGAGTAACCGCAAAAACCACCCCTGTACCTCTAGACACTAGTAACTTTCTCACATGCACTGGACGGGATTTGAACGTGGGCAGTGGCTAGCAGTCAGTGGGATGTGGATGGAAGGTTGGGCACAAACATAACACAAAGCTGAAGGTATATATTAGAGTCTGTGTGTGTCCTTGGTACAGATAGAAGACTGAAATTGAACTTCTCCAATGAAGGAGTCCATGCGCTTTCATTGAGCGTCCATGTTGCAACTGGTTTTCTTTAAAAAACGTACTATTCAACTAGGTCTCCTAATTGAATATCCCTGGATGGGACTGGAAGAACAGGTGCATGACAAAAGGGGCCACATAAACAAAGTGGCACTTCCAGTTCTGTTTCACCCCCCAACAACCTCAACCTGGACCAACTAGGGGAGGAACCAACAACAACATGCTTGACATGTTCAGCACAAACTCACTATCCAGGGTAAAAGGAATTTACATCATGCCTGGCATTAAAGACCATGACAGCTTCCTCATAGAAATGGGTATCTATCCAATAAAGACTTGACAGGAATGACACTATGCCCCTCTCAACAAAAAAAGCTGACTGGATCAAACTGGCTGCCCAGGTAGATGGCATCTACAACCACCTTAAGACGATCTATGCCACAAAGACCACAAAAAATCTCTGGGTACAGCCTTATAAAGAGAACAAACAAACACATCCTGCACTAACTTACATGGCCGCAAATTAACTATCCTTGGATCTCCAACAACATCGGAAGATTAGTGAGGAAGAGAAACAAACTATTCTCAAAGAATAGAAATGGATCTATTGTCGTAGATAAACAATTCTGTCAGCTGAAACACAGAATCCCAAAAGAAGTGAGCAGCATGCTGGGAATATGGCTAGAACATCATCAACCATGAAGGGATGAAGCGTTTTTGAATTGTCATTAAACACTCATAAATGGAAAAATATAAGTATCTCTCCCTAAAGGGGCCTGCTCTGACGGCCGTGTGGTCTAAGGTGCTGCCACAGACTGCACGCTGTCTCTCACCACTGCCTGGGGTCGAATCCTGGCCTGGGCATGTTAGAAAGTTGCCAGTGACTTGGGGCTAGGCGGTGGGTACTCCGGTTTCCTCCGCCACATACAACTGACTAGTCACGAATTAGCCACACTTGGCATAAATGTGACGAAAAGCAAAATTCCAATTCCAAATCTCTCCCTAAAGGGAAAATGGTCACTTATCTATCCTCAGACCCAAACCAAATCAAACATCCTCAACACACAATTATAATCGGTTTACACCAGAGAAACGACATTCTGGATAAACTTCTTTGTTGTGATGCTTGTCGTGATATCCTGATGAAGCATGTAATCACCAGCAATATCATGAAACATGCTACTGGGAACAATATCCTCTGCGAACCTCAGCAAAAATTCATACCCCACAGATTGTGCGAGACCCAGCTCATCGATACGTCACAGACATAAACAGCAACCTACTGGAAAACAAACTGACCTACTTATCATGGACTTTTCAATGGCTTTTAAATAAGTAGGCCAGCAGCGGTTCCTCTATAAACCACAACACTACGATATCAAGGGGAAGACAAACAGGTGGACTGCCAGTTATCTGAAAAAGTCTGTTATTGTGGAAGGGGAGAGATCCAACTATGTCAATGTACTCTCTGGACTGGCACTGGGTTCCGTACTTGGCCCATCCCTGTTCCTCTTCTATATTAATGACATTTGTGATGACATCTCATCAAAAGTAGGCTCTTTGCAGATCTACAACCTTACCATTAAGTCCAGGATAGATACGTTAAATCTACAATCTGGCCTGGACAAGCTAGGTGAGTGGAAGTAAAACTGGAAAATGGAGTTTCACCAAGGCAAATGGGAGGTTTTCAACATCAGCCAACGTCTTCAAGCATATTACTCCCTTCATAGGCATATCCTCAAGATGGTTGACTCTGATAAAAATAACTTAGTGTTGACCATATCAGCGGACTTAAATTGGAACAAACATATGGACAACACCATCTCCAAAGCCTCACACAAGCCAAAACATTAATTGTGAAAAGATAGCACAGCAAAGGGCCGCTCCTTAACATTTGGGATAAAAAGCAAGGGTCACAACCATCCTACAAAACTTTGGATGGATCAGACTTCAGCAGCAGTAGATGATTGCTTGTCTGGTGATGATGTACAAGATCGTCAACAGCTTTGTTGCTATATCTGCATCTGCTCACTTAAACCTGATAAGGAGATCAACTGGACTCTTTCATGATCTAGGATACAGAATACCCCAATCCATCATAAACTACCATAATTACTCTTACTAACCACAATCTGTAAGAGATGGTAACAAATTGCCCGTTGACATACCACGGCCCACCCAGGAGAGTTTCAAGGCAGGCCTGGCATGCTATATCAGTATATGGATACAAACAACTAGCACTCATCCCTGCCTGTACTTCACAAGAGGTTAGGCGACGTCAACGGAAGAAGAAGGTCGGTCAAATGTCAACTTGATCACAGTCATAATTAATCAAAAAGAATAAACTACCAACAACTGTCTGACATTCAAAATATATTGATGACTATTGCTTGGCTATATGTGAGTTTACTGTATTAGGGAAATCAGTTAGGTAGAATTATTTTTCAGCATTATGCGCTTTTATCAGGACTAGCCCCTTTTTGAGGGGGGGGAAAGGCGCACCCAAGTAAAAGCTTCAAACAGTCATTGGGCCTGATTCGAACCGAGTATCTTCGGCAGAGGTGAGAGACAGCAAGCAGTCAGTAACGATACCTGAGACCACTGGGCTATCAGGGAAGCACTATACGAGTTTCAGTGGGTGTTTTTTTCATTTAGAGCTGTAGGTAGGCTATCTTCAAACTTAATATGGGCTCATTCAAACGAGGTAAATCATTTGTATGTTTTTAATTAAATCAAGGGATTATCAGTCACCGAAACTACATAGTGTTTTTCAGGATATGAATGGTAAGGTATATGGCATGACAAGAGATGGAAAGGTCATTGAAGTTGACTCGGGCCTGAAATATCCAAATGGGATTGCTGTTCAACACGCAGCTGATGGAAAGCCCAGAAAACTTCTAGTTGCTAATTGGGACCCTCTGGTTATCTACAGTTATGACATAATTGCACCAGGTGTTGTGCGGAACAAACGTGTCTTGGGAAAGCTTCAAGGTGAGTTAACCATGAATCCATTTCCTAATAATGAAAACTTCTAGAATTGGAATTTCATTTATTGCCTATTTCTGAAATGTTAAGGCTAGTTGACAGTGGAGAAAACAAAAGTGCTAGCAAGGCCTATGTTAAACCCAGTGATTGGGAACTGGCTCGAAAAAGTAATTGTTCATCAGCCCTCCTTACAAAAATGTTGAACTTATATCATTGCCAACTCTTATGCAGACCTGTGTTATTCATTTTTGGCAGGACCCTATCAACAGATTATGGATGTGAATCGTGTGAATGAGTCTTAGTTGAACCAAAATACATATTATCTAAATGTAGTCTTACTATTTTACAAACATACCTTCCCTTCCTTGTTTGTTATTCTTATATTGAAATATATAAATGATTGAACTAATCTTTTCTTTAGATTATCCAGTTGAGCTCGAAGGACCAGATGGAATGCGGTTTGATGAAGATGGTTTTTTGTTAGTTACACATTGGAATGCACAGCACATTGGAGTATTTGGACCAGAAGGGGGAAAGCCACTCATACTCATCAAAATGCCATTCAAGATGGTGACCAATCTTGCATTTCGACCAAACTCAAATGAGGTTTATGTGACCGAAATGACTTACAACAGCCTTTGGTCATTTAATTGGAGGGCTAAAGGAGCAAAACTTTGGTCTGATCTTTAGAGTTGCTTATATTGATAACTCTTATTTCAAGGTAACTGATGCAGTTAATAAAGAGTAAATAAGGAAAGAGAATTAAAGTTGTGACATAAATTATGTAATAATGAAATTGTCAATTCTTAGCGGAATTTCCTTTCTAAAAGAATTTAAAGTTAAAGAGGATATGGAGGAATTCCTGGTGTAATTTGGTGCACCTTTGAGATTTTAAGCAAAAGTTTATGGCATACGTCAGTATATGTATGCAGTCTTAAATATGTGCTTTGAGCCTTCTCTAGAAATATGGAAAAGAGATTGAATCGTTTAGATATTAAAGTGGTAAATTCAAGTTTAAGGATCACATCATTAGAGTATGCTTTCTGCAGATATTGATGATTATACCTTAATTTCCATCTACAGAGTAATATGTAATATAGTAAAATAGTTATATGTAAAATATATATATATATATATATATATACAAACATATATATATTATCCAGTGAATAGGCTAAGCAGTGTCTAAGCACCATAAGGATTGCTGCAACTTTTTTTACAAGTGACATGTAATCGCGATTATATCTATAACTATTCATTAGCTCTTTAAAAAGATATGTGTTCTCTATGGGAGTCAAAATGTTACTACTTAGGGAAAAGTTCTAAGGTGGTTACCTAACTGTGACAGTTAAATCCTGAGCAATACGATATTTCAAAATGAATGGCAAATAAAAATACTGCATATTCTTTCAAAGATATAAGCGGACTATGTGGTATACTCATGATACTGCACATGGGCAAATGTTGCTTGTTAAAATGGGTATTGATTCGGTAGAAAATTCAAGGAAGTATACCTAGAACATTTTTTCGATTTGTATAAAAGAGGATTTAAATGAAATATTAAATGGCCAATGTAACACATGTATTCTATAACCTTGTACTTGCTTTATAATGCATAACTTAAACATTTCTAACATTTGACTGAAAGGTTTTGTAGTCAATCCCGAAAAAAGTTAAGTAAATATCATCCACATATACAGGTACACATATTGCTGCTGCTACATTTATTAGTAATTTTCCTAAAGGGGGTTCAATTTTCTTTAGAGGAAATACCACTTTCCTTGAAAGAAATGTCTCTGGGTGTTGCAATGTTGCCAACAAGTATTACTGAAAAGATATGCTAGAAAGCGATTTTTAACTCTTTTAATTTACATTAATTAAGAGCAATGCAAACACTGCCCTATCTGGTCAAGGTAGTTAAAATAACCTTTCCAAATTGAGGAGGGGCCTATTTGGATCTTCCTATACATTAGCATGGACAAAATTTGATAGTGAATAATTCAAGATGTCACGCGTACATAGGAGGTTGTGATTTAAGTATTAACATGCCAAAAAGCTATTTCAAGACCTAGGAAAACCATCCTGACAAATGACTGGGTTAGTCACCCCTGAGTTAGAAAGATTACTAATGGAATTTTTTACCGTAAGAATTGCTGTTCAAATCTAATGGCACAAAATTGCTTATTTTATTTTTCCATTTTTATCATTTTTTTTCTATTTATTTGTACGTGTGTATGTATGTCTTTATCATATATTAGAGCTGTACTCACCACTCGAGTGGCTCGAGCACCGGGGCAGGCTCACTGAGCTCGAGCTGAAAAGGTAAACTTGTGAGCTCATCTATGTTGGGAACACAGACGTAACACAGCACCTATCACACCTTTTTATAACTTCTTATCGTCGTATTTACAATTTCCAATGTATACAAGCAGTGTTGAGTGTTATACTGACCTTTGTACCTCGTCAGCACATTTTAAAATGAAAAGAAGAAATCTGCCATACAATGGTCCGTCATATCCAAGTTCACCTGTGTGTGTATATATACATATATGTATATATATATATATATATATGTGTGTGTGTGTGTGTGTGTATATATATATATATATATATATATATATATATATATATATATATTATATATATATATATATACATACATACACAGATGAACTTGGATATGACCGACCACTTTAGGACGGATTTCAGCATATGCAGAGGACATGCTTGGTCCCAGTCGGATGCATATCAAGTATTCGTCATATGTATACGACAGATTTTGCCTAGGACGGACCAATTTCCCTGGTCCCATTGAGTCCGTCATATCCAAGTTCACCTGTGTGTGTGTGTGTGTGTGTGTGTATATGTGTATATATATATATATATATATATATATATATATATATATATATATATATATATATATATATATATATATATATATATATATATACATACACGTGTGTGTGTATACATACATACATACCTACATGTAAATATAATCACGGAAAGTAATTCGTGACTCAGCATAATAGAAAGGTGTGAATTATATGGGAAATTCCACATAGATCAGATTCAAGAGATAATAAAACTATACTTCATGGAAAAATACTGACTTTATTGCCTAGCGTAGTTGATCTACAGGTCTACCTGTTACCCACCTTCTCCTCCCAGAGTCAGGTAAGCTCTAATCGCTTCTGCGCCTAGTAGAATGGTTATAGATCAGAGTACAAAATGAGGTATATTCTCAATATAACAATTACTAGATGAGACACTGAGGTCAGATATTGCAGACTTAAACAGTGAACCAGTTCACCCATAAAAATCAAGCGAATGAATATCGATTGGAGACAAAGATTATGTTAAATGCTCGCATGAAAATAAGCCTGTTAATTTCAGTCTCCAGTTTTGATTATGAAATAACCCTCTCTCTCTCTCCTCGATTTAACACTTCATGCCCATCACAAGTGCCATCTGGATCTAAGACATTTTAGAGGATACCATATTTACTTTGCATTATAAATTACTCACATTTGTAGGTTGAGTTCTGATAAACATTTCCCCATTCAATGTTTTTAAATGCTTTCTTGAGAAAGTGTTCACCAAATGAGTAAGCTTGGCTTCTGGAGGTATATATGGATTAAACATGGCTGTCTCTCTTTTCCTTGAAAAAAGATAAGGCATTTGCTAATTAAAAATTGTGCCAGTAGGGGGCAATAGAACCATGATCATCTATCATGCTTTTTACATAATAATCAATAAGTGGGAAGACAAATAAAAGTACTAATTTTCTGAACCCATTAGTGCTTGCAGCAGCCAAAAGCAGTCTGACAATGTTGGTGAAATCGTTCAGTCAAAAGCATAGTCTGTATAATATTTGAAGAAATGTTTAGCAGAACATCGCTTACAACTCTCCGCCATATATTTTGTAAAACCATTCTTTATTTCCAAGATACTGTCAAAAGCACCTCATGGTTGGTTGGTCTGGGTTCGAATCCCGGCCTAGGCATGTGAGAGAGTTGCCAGTGACTTGGGGTTAGGCAGTGGTTTTTGCCGGGTACTCCGGTTTCCTCCACTACTTACAACTGGCTAGTCACGAATTAGCCACAAATGGCATAAATGTGACGAAAAACAAAATTGAAAATTCCAAATTCTGGCACTGACTGCTCTCTGTCTCTCACCAATGCCCAGCTTCAGCTTTGAATTTGGCTCAAGCCAAAAAATCTAAATGTGATTTGGGGTTAGGAGATGGCATACCTCCCTAAAGCCTTTATATGTCAGCATAAAGTGATGGAAAGTGAAATTCCTTCATAAAATCTATGTGGTTTAAGGAACAGTTGTGGTGCCATCCCTGAAGGCTTTGTTCAAACTTTCCAGGAAACCGAGTCAAACTATAGAATGCCAATAAAACAATATTACAGATGCAAAAGATAATTCATTTTGAATTTCAACATAAGATAAGAAAGGAGAGTACTAGAAGACTGTAACCGAGCATCTGAACATTGCTTTTAATAATGAATTCCACTAATCATCAAATTGTGACCAGCTAATGCATATCATTTCAATAACCCCATTTCAATATATAAAGCCTGACAATTTTGGTGAACATCCTATATAAGAAAACAATTAAGCAAATAAGCCTGATAATTTTGATGAAATCTTGCAGGGAAAAGAATTTGAAGAAGGAAAAAAATTGATCTCAAATGCAGCCTGACAAATTTGGTGAAATATTTTGTTGAGGAATATTTATTTCCGGAAAATATTTGAAGGAGAAATGTTAATCATAGAACTACCAACAGCTCCCCTGTATAAATTTACTCTGAATTTTAAAGATATTGTTAAAAGTATCACAGATCCAGACAACCACTTCAGGAGGAACTCTTAACCCTTATGCTGCTGGTGGCTAATTTTGCCAATACAAAATGATGCAAAATCCTGAAAAATGATTGAAATCCTGGCATATGGGTACTCACCTGAGAGTACTCAGCGAGACCTATCTAATGAATACCAACATGACAGGGTTTAGATGGTTTTCAGAAAATCTTAGCATCCTTGTGCTTCGGACAAAAGTAGCCTCGGCATTGGAAGGGTTAAGCAGGATTGTGTTAACCAGACTCTGGTTTACTTCAAGACCTGAATTACCTACTACTGTAAAACCCTTTATTACACACATATTTATTCACGGAACTGCCGTCTGAATCTGATTGCAGCCATCAACAGTATCACCGCTAGATGTGCTACTTTGAAAGGTATATCAGCGCCAGTAATATATGCGTTATCCTCACCTAGTACGAAATGCGTGAATTTACAAGGAGCGCGATAATAATGGGTTTTGCAGTATCACCACCACAGCGCTGGTTCTGACTCTAAGCCCTCGGTTAAAGATGGCCACCATGTCTCAGGTGCTGTTGAAATGCGAGTCTACATATCCCCCAAAAAGTATTACGTGGAACATTTTAGCATGCCAGTTACAGATGAATAGGGCAAATTAGCCATAATTTCTGGCGGAGACATATAGAATTTTGACTTTTTGTAGAGAATAAGAGCCAGTGGATTGAGAAGGTACGTTTTTCTCCTTTATATAGAACCTTCTCTAACCAGACTTGGCTTAGAACCACAACTGAGCGCTTAGACATG
>OZ012689.1:34228190-34372055 GCA_963942565.1 Maea johnstoni
ATATTTACACAAATTCCTCATATTTTGATATAATGTGACCTAGCACACATAAAATATTCATCAGTTGATATGAGGGTGCATCAAGATGATGTGGAGATCCAAATTAACTGGATCATAGTCTAAGCAGGCCACAAGCTGCATAATATTAGTTCATACTATATGCATTCACTCCAGTCACATTGCACACTTCATGATCATACTACCCTGAAAATCAATGCAAAAGTTATACATTCTGCCCCTATGGCAGCGGAGAATATAGTCTTCCCTGCTACTACAATACTATAGAGTTTGGTATCAAGTTTATTATAATCACTACCTACTCAGTGGAACAAATACCATTAATACTATTATAATGGTATTGTAAGATCTTAATCCAGTTTTTCTTGGCAGATTCCAAGCAGCCCTTTAGCATGTATCTCAGACACAATCTTGTTTCCACCACACAAGACATGGTTCTTGTCCCCTTGTTTTCATAGCACACAGCCGGGCATTTTTTTTTTTAAATAAAGACAAACTGACCAGCAACTGATCTTTATGTTGAAGACAGGCGCCTACGCAGGATATTTTGTGACCTACTCATTTCGCGGGTTTAGAGGGTCTTCATCATGTGGACTCCTGGCTGTCTTCTGGGGAGCCGTTGCTCACCATGGAATGTCCCGCTATGGAGGTGATGGGCGAATGGTTCATTGATAACGGGCTTCCCGCTAGAGTCACATGGCCCGTCATGCCGCCCAGACTGGGGTGTTGTGCTATGAGATTATTCCCCACGGCCGCCGCCGTCGCGGACGAGATGGCGAGGTTGACCGGTGCTGCCATCTGCTGTGCTAAAGAGATAGCGTGCGACTGGTGCGCGGGAGCGGGCGTGGGTGCGGCGGTGATGCTGGTGTGCGCAGGAGACGGGTGCGTCACCACCACAGTGCGCGGCGTCATGTCCATGTTCCCGATCTGCGGACTCGTCACGATACCCGCACTGATCATCTGCATCTGAGAAGCACTGAGGGTGGAGGGCGGGTTGATGCGCTTCTCTTTCTGCCGTCGATTGCAGAACCACACCCGGACCACCTCCTTCTCCATGTTCAAACTATCCGCCAGCATCATGATCTCCTCCGACGCTGGCTTGGGATTCTGGATAAAACTGCGCTCCAGGGCGACGCGTATGGAAGTTTCTATGCTCGTTCGTTTCTTTCTCCGTCGCCCGATGGATTCGGGCGTGACCGGTGAGCCCGACAGAGCTGCAGGGTCGGTCGTCATAGAGTCTGCATCCTCGAGCCATTTTTGTAAAAGGGGTTTTAGCTTGCACATATTCTTGAAACTTAGATTGAGGGCCTCGAAGCGGGAGATGGTTGTCTGACTGAAGTCGTTCCCATACAGCTTCCCCATCGCAAGGCCAACATCTCCTTGAGTAAAGCCTGCAGATAATCAACAACAAATCAGATTTGTAACTGTGGGGATTGTCACCTTTAAAACTTATGCCATGCGATACAACGTCAATTAATCCTTAAGGACACAATCTCTTAATGATATTCATAACGGTACTTCTTGCCTCTGAATTTTCATAGATTTTGCACTGTCAACTTCAATAATTTTGCTAATAAATACCTAACTGCCTTTATTTGAATGTGGCTACTATTCAAAGAGAGGAAATGTGTTTCTGATAAAAGGAATTTTTTAGCCTGGACTAATTCCCTTATGGGTCAATATCCAAGAAATTAAAGATTTTGAATTTTGATTGGGACTACAATTCTCCTATAGATGAAAGATTCAAGTCTTACCCAGTTCTATTCGCCGTCTCTTAAAGGTCTTGGCAAACTGCTCTAATTCTTCCAAGTCAATATTTTCTTCAGGCTATAATGCAAAGTAAAGTATGATGATTAGAAAACTGACATTAATTTCAATAGGGGTGATAAATAATGTATAATGCATTTTCACAAGGTTAAATTACTAAAAAAAACAAAAAAAAACAGAAAACAGTCAAGAATTGGAATTTCCACAAATAGGGTGAAATAACTCAGATGACACCTGAGTTAGAATTGATGTGTTTGTTATTAGGAGAGCGGCCAAGTGCTAAAAAGGGCTCTATTTAAGATTTATTTTGGGCGGGTCTCACACACACCTCCAACATACATCATTTGAAAGCTTATACTCTCTAGTTTAATATTCTGCCTGTTGGAGTTGTCAAAAGTGGTGCAGATTCTGAGAAAATACGTTTATGTAACATAATGTCTGGAAAAAAGCTGAAAGGTATGAAATAACAATATTTTTTATTGAAGGGGCTAAAGAAGATAGTATGTTCACTCAACTTTGTGTACTACAACAAGCCTCATGCCCACAATTCAAATAAAACATTTGAAGCCATACTACTAAATTTTTCTGGTGAAAATTCCAATTTTATTACAAATTTAGGATACGATTCACCTTTTTCTCAAATGCCATCACATAGATCAACTTTTCAGCTAGTACAATACCAGACTTAGCTACCTAGCACACATATATATAATCCTACATCTTTTTCCAATCATTTAGGAACCAAAATGAGTTACAAGGCTGATTTATTCAAACGTTTTGAAAATTCCTATGCCTATAAAACTGAAAAAGATGATGATAGAAAAATGTGCGAAATGATATTAAATCTTTCAAATATTCCAAAAAGTATCTGAATGACACCAAACTGAAGCATACCCTGTACAGATATCATATATATGATATTGGCTGTTAGATTTGGTTACCCAGTCACCCAGGACAACTAAATTATTTGTGGAAATAGTCAACACTTAATTAAGCAAAATTCACAAAACGCTCACAAAAAAAAAAAAAAAATTTAATCATACAGGCAACCTTACATAAGTCAGACACTTATAAGTCAGATTTTCTACTAAGTCAGATGGCTTTGCTGGTCCCATCCCTATCATTGCAGTTTTATAATCTTCACATAACTCTAATTTTGCCTATCTCGGACAGAAAATCCTGGTCCCAATTCATCCGACTTATGCAAGGTTACCTGTATTATGAGATTCACAATACGTTTTTCAGGATGATTTTTTTCTTTTCTTTGGTACCAAATGAAAAATGTCCACCTTGAAGAAGACAAAGAACACTCACTGGATGATCAAACTTGTGTGCAAGTGTTCACACTCAAAGTCTCACAGCATCAACCACAAACAGAATTATTCTGAATCACTGTCTGATGTATCTTGTTTTGAAATCGGATTTTGACAAACATCATGACCATGACAGGAACACAATTCCACACAGGCTAAGCGGTTCTTTCTACAAGAGCATGAGTCAGTACCACAAAGATTCCTCTTGCTGCAAGTACAAAGCAAATCTTGCATCACCTCGGAGGCTGACAATCCTTCATAGTACACTGGGACAAGCTTCTCCCCCTCTCTTTTCCATCCATATTCCAGTGGGGATCCCAGTGGGGATTTTCAAGGCGGACATTTTACATTTTGTATCAAAGAAAAGAAAAAAATCATCCTGAAAAACATACTGTAATGTTCGAAATATTGGCGTGCTTAAATTAAGTGAATTGATCCATTTTACCATATTAGCGAATCATAATATTAGCGTGTGAACCTAAACTAGACCTGGTTTGATAAACGGCAAATTCACCCCTTAAATGGGGAAACCAAAAATCTGCCCTGTTGTCAAAGCGTGGAGCTAGAACACAATGCACACACTAGACACATGTATTACATTCTAAATTAGGGATAGAAGAGACTTGCCGGGTAAATTGTAATTGATACAGACGAGTGCCTGCTTGTTGACTTCACTCATCAAGACCCAAGATAAGGGGCGACACTGACTAGTGTTAACTCAATCGCTGCCATACATTTGCAAGTATTGTAATACTTACCATGATGGTCCTGGTATGAATGAAAGAGCTGTTAGCTTTGTTATACGGCTAGCTTCGGGGTCCATCTTACACGGCTCTGTTCATTTCATAGGGCACCCACCCTCCCAATCCCATGTAATCACCCAATTATAATGTAATTTAATACGAGTAGATATGCCACCGTGTAATATGTCCTCCTAGGGCAAATTTCCGACACGGCAAAATATTCAGATCTACAGGACCTCTAACCCTAAATGGTCTCTATAACTAGGAGTGTCATTGATATGAAATTTTATCGATTCGATTAATCGCTATATTTTTCAATTCGATTCGATTCGATACACCGTAACTTGCTCGTTGGGCACAATCAATTACCTAGTATATTGCTCAAAATAAAAAACATTCTTGCTTTTTTGATTCATTCATCAAACAGCAAATCAATGAATCAATTCTGTATTTATTCATTCATCAATTATTATAATCAATCATGATTTATATTAATTTATTTTTATTTCATTTGAATACACACATTACTTAATTTTATTTGTTTATCAATTTACTTTATATTTGATTCAATCTTTTATACCTATTACAATTCATTTTGTGGCTGTTATTTGTATTAATTTCATCCATAGCCACATTGTATGTCTATATGGACATTCGTTACATTCGCTCATTTGAGACACGAACGTTCGAAACGTTCGTATCTCGAATACTGCGCACATGATGAGCAGTACGTTTAGCGAACGTTTCAGACATTGTTGATCTGAATGTACTGCGAATTCTATGTGCGCAGTAAGATAAAATGGCGGCCGTTTGTTTTGGTGAGCGAATCGGTCTACCGCTCATGATTTTGCCTGTACTTACGACTAAGAGCCGTAGTACAACGTAAAACGGCGGTGGTTTGTTGGACCGAGCGATCGCTCATGAGTTTTTGCGTGTACTTACGGCTGACAGCCGTAGTACACGGTAGAACTTAACCCCCAAATGTAGCGGCATTTGGGGGTAAATTTTGTCGATTCTGTCGCATCGATATGTTTGCTTTATCGATGCGACTATCGACATGGCCTGACTTTTCGGTGCATCGACTTGGCGACTATCGATGACACTCCTATCTATAACGGCCTGAGGATTGCACAAGCATGAAACCCAGGGTTGTCAACTTGTAACTGAGTATGTGACTTGCTCCTATATATATATATATATATATATATATATATATATATATATATATATATATATATATATATATATATATATATATATATATTATATATATATATATAGGCTTGTGCACAGTTTCGGTCGTTTTTAGAACTAAATACGGATATTTTGGACTACAGGGTGATGTGGACATAACTGTAAATAGAAAATTCAAATGGAACAAATATGAAAAGATCGTAATATAAGCTAATCTGACCCACTCGCTAAAGTCGCCAATAATAGTTCCACGTTAATATTTCGAACTTTACACTATTGTGAATCTCATAATACAGGTAACCTAGCATAAGTCGGATGAATTGGGACCAGGATTTTCTTTCCGAGATAGGCAAAATTAGAGTTATGTGAAGATTATAAAACTGCAATGATAGGGATGGGACCAGCAAAGCCATCTGACTTAGTAGAAAATCTGACTTATAAGTGTCTGACTTATGTAAGGTTGCCTGTATGATTAAATTTTATTTTATTTATTATTATTTTTTTTGTGAGCATTTTGTAAATTTTGCTAAATTGTTGACTATTTTCACAAATAATTTAGTTGTCCTGGGTGACTGGGCGACCAAATCTAAAAATCTGACAGCCAATATCCAATATTAGATAACTGTACAGGGTATGCTTCAGTTTGGATGTCATTCAGATACTTTTTGGAATATTTGAAAGATTAAATATCATTTTGCACATTTTTCTATCATCATCTTTTTCAGTTGTATAGGCATAGGAATTGCCAAAACATTTGAATAAATCAGCCTTGTAACTCATTTTGGTTCCTAAATGATTGGAAAAAGATGTAGGATTATATATATGTGTGCTATGTAGCTAAGTCTGGTATTGTACTAGCTGAAAAGTGATGGCATTTGAGAAAAAGGTGAATCGTATCCTAAATTTGTAATAAAATTGGAATTTTCACCAGAAAAAATTAGTAGTATGGCTTCAAATGTTTTATTTGAATTGTGGGCATGAGGCTTGTTGTAGTACACAAAGTTGAGTGATTATACTATCCTCTTTAGCCCCTTCAAAAAAATATATCGTAATTTCATACCTTTCAGCTTTTTTCCAGACATTATGTTACATAAACGTATTTTCTCAGAATCTGCACCACTTTTGACAACTCCAACAGGCAGAATATTAAACTAGAGAGTATAAGCTTTCAAATGATGTATGTTGGAGGTGTGTGTGAGACCCGCCCAAAATAAATCCCAAATCTGGCCCCTGGCCGCTCCCCGGAGAGCGGCCAAGTGCTAAAAAGGGCTCTATTTAAGATTTATTTTGGGCGGGTCTCACACACACCTCCAACATACATCATTTGAAAGCTTATACTCTCTAGTTTAATATTCTGCCTGTTGGAGTTGTCAAAAGTGGTGCAGATTCTGAGAAAATATGTTTATGTAACATAATGTCTGGAAAAAAGCTGAAAGGTATGAAATAACAATATTTTTTATTGAAGGGGCTAAAGAAGATAGTATGTTCACTCAACTTTGTGTACTACAACAAGCCTCATGCCCACAATTCAAATAAAACATTTGAAGCCATACTACTAAATTTTTCTGGTGAAAATTCCAATTTTATTACAAATTTAGGATACGATTCACCTTTTTCTCAAATGCCATCACATAGATCAACTTTTCAGCTAGTACAATACCAGACTTAGCTACCTAGCACACATATATATAATCCTACATCTTTTTCCAATCATTTAGGAACCAAAATGAGTTACAAGGCTGATTTATTCAAACGTTTTGAAAATTCCTATGCCTATAAAACTGAAAAAGATGATGATAGAAAAATGTGCGAAATGATATTAAATCTTTCAAATATTCCAAAAAGTATCTGAATGACACCAAACTGAAGCATACCCTGTACAGATATCATATATATGATATTGGCTGTTAGATTTGGTTACCCAGTCACCCAGGACAACTAAATTATTTGTGGAAATAGTCAACACTTAATTAAGCAAAATTCACAAAACGCTCACAAAAAAAAAAAAAAAATTTAATCATACAGGCAACCTTACATAAGTCAGACACTTATAAGTCAGATTTTCTACTAAGTCAGATGGCTTTGCTGGTCCCATCCCTATCATTGCAGTTTTATAATCTTCACATAACTCTAATTTTGCCTATCTCGGACAGAAAATCCTGGTCCCAATTCATCCGACTTATGCAAGGTTACCTGTATTATGAGATTCACAATACGTTTTTCAGGATGATTTTTTTCTTTTCTTTGGTACCAAATGAAAAATGTCCACCTTGAAGAAGACAAAGAACACTCACTGGATGATCAAACTTGTGTGCAAGTGTTCACACTCAAAGTCTCACAGCATCAACCACAAACAGAATTATTCTGAATCACTGTCTGATGTATCTTGTTTTGAAATCGGATTTTGACAAACATCATGACCATGACAGGAACACAATTCCACACAGGCTAAGCGGTTCTTTCTACAAGAGCATGAGTCAGTACCACAAAGATTCCTCTTGCTGCAAGTACAAAGCAAATCTTGCATCACCTCGGAGGCTGACAATCCTTCATAGTACACTGGGACAAGCTTCTCCCCCTCTCTTTTCCATCCATATTCCAGTGGGGATCCCAGTGGGGATTTTCAAGGCGGACATTTTACATTTTGTATCAAAGAAAAGAAAAAAATCATCCTGAAAAACATACTGTAATGTTCGAAATATTGGCGTGCTTAAATTAAGTGAATTGATCCATTTTACCATATTAGCGAATCATAATATTAGCGTGTGAACCTAAACTAGACCTGGTTTGATAAACGGCAAATTCACCCCTTAAATGGGGAAACCAAAAATCTGCCCTGTTGTCAAAGCGTGGAGCTAGAACACAATGCACACACTAGACACATGTATTACATTCTAAATTAGGGATAGAAGAGACTTGCCGGGTAAATTGTAATTGATACAGACGAGTGCCTGCTTGTTGACTTCACTCATCAAGACCCAAGATAAGGGGCGACACTGACTAGTGTTAACTCAATCGCTGCCATACATTTGCAAGTATTGTAATACTTACCATGATGGTCCTGGTATGAATGAAAGAGCTGTTAGCTTTGTTATACGGCTAGCTTCGGGGTCCATCTTACACGGCTCTGTTCATTTCATAGGGCACCCACCCTCCCAATCCCATGTAATCACCCAATTATAATGTAATTTAATACGAGTAGATATGCCACCGTGTAATATGTCCTCCTAGGGCAAATTTCCGACACGGCAAAATATTCAGATCTACAGGACCTCTAACCCTAAATGGTCTCTATAACTAGGAGTGTCATTGATATGAAATTTTATCGATTCGATTAATCGCTATATTTTTCAATTCGATTCGATTCGATACACCGTAACTTGCTCGTTGGGCACAATCAATTACCTAGTATATTGCTCAAAATAAAAAACATTCTTGCTTTTTTGATTCATTCATCAAACAGCAAATCAATGAATCAATTCTGTATTTATTCATTCATCAATTATTATAATCAATCATGATTTATATTAATTTATTTTTATTTCATTTGAATACACACATTACTTAATTTTATTTGTTTATCAATTTACTTTATATTTGATTCAATCTTTTATACCTATTACAATTCATTTTGTGGCTGTTATTTGTATTAATTTCATCCATAGCCACATTGTATGTCTATATGGACATTCGTTACATTCGCTCATTTGAGACACGAACGTTCGAAACGTTCGTATCTCGAATACTGCGCACATGATGAGCAGTACGTTTAGCGAACGTTTCAGACATTGTTGATCTGAATGTACTGCGAATTCTATGTGCGCAGTAAGATAAAATGGCGGCCGTTTGTTTTGGTGAGCGAATCGGTCTACCGCTCATGATTTTGCCTGTACTTACGACTAAGAGCCGTAGTACAACGTAAAACGGCGGTGGTTTGTTGGACCGAGCGATCGCTCATGAGTTTTTGCGTGTACTTACGGCTGACAGCCGTAGTACACGGTAGAACTTAACCCCCAAATGTAGCGGCATTTGGGGGTAAATTTTGTCGATTCTGTCGCATCGATATGTTTGCTTTATCGATGCGACTATCGACATGGCCTGACTTTTCGGTGCATCGACTTGGCGACTATCGATGACACTCCTATCTATAACGGCCTGAGGATTGCACAAGCATGAAACCCAGGGTTGTCAACTTGTAACTGAGTATGTGACTTGCTCCTATATATATATATATATATATATATATATATATATATATATATATATATATATATATATATATATATATATATATATATATATATATATTATATATATATATATAGGCTTGTGCACAGTTTCGGTCGTTTTTAGAACTAAATACGGATATTTTGGACTACAGGGTGATGTGGACATAACTGTAAATAGAAAATTCAAATGGAACAAATATGAAAAGATCGTAATATAAGCTAATCTGACCCACTCGCTAAAGTCGCCAATAATAGTTCCACGTTAATATTTCGAACTTTACACTATTGTGAATCTCATAATACAGGTAACCTAGCATAAGTCGGATGAATTGGGACCAGGATTTTCTGTCCGAGATAGGCAAAATTAGAGTTATGTGAAGATTATAAAACTGCAATGATAGGGATGGGACCAGCAAAGCCATCTGACTTAGTAGAAAATCTGACTTATAAGTGTCTGACTTATGTAAGGTTGCCTGTATGATTAAATTTTATTTTATTTATTATTATTTTTTTTGTGAGCATTTTGTAAATTTTGCTAAATTGTTGACTATTTTCACAAATAATTTAGTTGTCCTGGGTGACTGGGCGACCAAATCTAAAAATCTGACAGCCAATATCCAATATTAGATAACTGTACAGGGTATGCTTCAGTTTGGATGTCATTCAGATACTTTTTGGAATATTTGAAAGATTAAATATCATTTTGCACATTTTTCTATCATCATCTTTTTCAGTTGTATAGGCATAGGAATTGCCAAAACATTTGAATAAATCAGCCTTGTAACTCATTTTGGTTCCTAAATGATTGGAAAAAGATGTAGGATTATATATATGTGTGCTATGTAGCTAAGTCTGGTATTGTACTAGCTGAAAAGTGATGGCATTTGAGAAAAAGGTGAATCGTATCCTAAATTTGTAATAAAATTGGAATTTTCACCAGAAAAAATTAGTAGTATGGCTTCAAATGTTTTATTTGAATTGTGGGCATGAGGCTTGTTGTAGTACACAAAGTTGAGTGATTATACTATCCTCTTTAGCCCCTTCAAAAAAATATATCGTAATTTCATACCTTTCAGCTTTTTTCCAGACATTATGTTACATAAACGTATTTTCTCAGAATCTGCACCACTTTTGACAACTCCAACAGGCAGAATATTAAACTAGAGAGTATAAGCTTTCAAATGATGTATGTTGGAGGTGTGTGTGAGACCCGCCCAAAATAAATCCCAAATCTGGCCCCTGGCCGCTCCCCTATATTCTGAGGGGCGTATACTCAGGTTTTTGTCAAAAAATCCTGAGCAACCCATGCAGTATCCATACATATATATTTCCCCTAGAGTAGTAAGATGTAAGATGTTCTTTGAAATCACATGTATCATGTATTAAACACATCACCATGGAAATTGAAATGGGTGTTTTTTGGTGAGTACAATGGGTGCAAGGATTGTGAAATATCTGGTGAGAAGCCACTTGTATTTGAATGTGTAGGTGCCAAAAATACCTAAAACAATTTGTGGCTGGGACAATGTATTTGATACATGGTACATGTGATTTCCAATAACATCTATATCAAATACCTATTTCAATTTCCATAGTAGTGTGCTTGATACATGATACATGCGAATATCTTACACTCAAACATATACATTCAAATACAATTGGCTACTGATCTGATATTTCATAAATTTTATAATAGGAACTGTTTGTCAAAAAATGCCCAGCACAATTCACAACTGATGCCTACGACAATGCATTTGATACATTCTACATAAAAATTCCCAGACTTTGTGAGATCCGGGTTGCTCCTACCTGAACCTGTGCCATGGGCAGGGTGTTTTGGTTGAGAGCGCCCTGTGTGAGGGTGGCTTGGTTGAGGGTGGCCTGGTTGGGTTGGGGTGAGGGTGCGACCACCATGGTTGGCTGTGAGGTGATCTGTTGCTGACCGGAAGCTGTGACAGATTGAATCAGACCCTGAAAACAATGACAGATAATATGTAGGTGAAAAAACAGGAGAAAGTAAGGGGAATATGGGTAAGGGATGGCCTGTCAAAACTGTATTTCATTCTCTTGGCAAGAATTTTGAATAAATGGTCATCCAAATTGGCAACAATCAAAATTTTAGATATCCTACTTTTTGGGGGAAGAAAAGCCCTTCGAAAACGGCGAAACTGACATTAACTTTTCAGATGTATAAGTCTTACATCTTATATCGGTATAATATTGGCCCTGATTTGGTATTGTAAGGACTGATGTGGACCCTAAATTTCTGTCCGGATTAGGCAAAATACGGATTATGCACATAGGAATTATTCGTATGGGACCTTCCAATCTGTCCGGTTTAGCCGAAAATCCGGATTAGACATGTCCGGATTAAGCAGAGTTGCCTGTATACATATATATACATATACATATATATATATATATATATATATATATATATATATATATATATATATATATATATATATATATATATATATATTTACATATACATATATATATATATATATATATATATATATATATATATATATATATATATATATATATATATATATATATATTTATATATATATATATAACAATGAGCCCTGCAGGGCCTAATTAATCTTAGGCTTACAATTTTTAAATAGCACTGGAACCTACTACTATTTATCTAGGGATTGGAAACACTGGAAGGTGCACAGCATGGCCTAACTATGATAAGTAATGTACATTACCTAGGTAGTGTGCACATCTATTAGGATTTTGGAACTGGGTGTTCAAAATTCAAGCATGATAGTGTGGGTATTCAAATCTGTGGAGGGAACCATTCAGATAACAAGCAAAAGAGTGTATCTACTTGAAACGCAGAGGGTATCTTCAATGAATGTAGAGTGAAACCTCTGAGATGCCAACACCTCAGGACCAGTGCAAAAGTGTTCACACAAGCAGGTGTTCACATGCTTGAGGTCTTTTGCTAATTGAGGGTACTCTGGAATTGCGCTCAAAATGGGTTCTGTTCACATCTCCAGGATGTACACAATAGGATTTTCATTATACTAGTCAGCATTCACACTGAAACCAAACTTTAACATTATTAACTTAAAATTGAATTGCGTGAAAGTTGGATAATTATCGAGATCTCTAAGATGTGTTTTTTAAGTATTGGGTATACAATTGACGCCCTGGCAACATGGTGCACTATGATCTGAGAAGATATATAGTAGAGTGGGGTTCCTGAGTGTCTTACAAATAAGGTTGGATAGCTTTAAGAGGTACTGGTACTGGTACCCGCAGCGTTTCAAAAAGTACTATATTGTACCGTTTTATTCCTTGAAGGTACTTTTAATGATACTAACCACTGTGAAGTTATCATTTATTAGGGATTGTCCAGGTTCCTTAACATGACTATTCAAAACAAAATTTAAGGTAATAATGCAATTAAGTACTGTTAGCAGTACCACTGAAATACTGTACTATTTCATAGGTAGCAATAACGTACCGTACCATTTCGTTCTTTAGAGGTATCGATCCCTACTTACAAATAAAGCCTTTCCCTTAACCCTTGTGCTGCGGGTGGCTAATTTGGCCAATACAAAATGAGACAAAAAAACTGAAAAATGACTGAAACCATGGCAAATGGGTACTCATCTGAGAGAACTCAGTGAGAGCTATCCAATGAATACCAACATGACAGGGTTTAGATGTTTTTCAAAAATCTTTGCGTTCTTGTGCTTTGGACGAAATTAGCCGTAGAATTGGAAGGGTTAATCTACCAATGAAACTTATAGAACTCTTATAGAAATCTTGATGATAATTAATGATGATAACATAACTACTGTTGCCTACAACCATGCAAAGCACAACAGCCTTACTCATCTTTCTTAACCTTCTCATGCTCAGAACTCAATTTGATAATTGTCGTCTGGGTCTAGGATACTTTTGAAAATGACTTTTGAATGGATTTCGGGTTGACAAACTATTTGAAGGAGAGTTGTAAGTTGAGTTGTGACAGACATTTCTCCTTCATACATATTTCCTAAAGAGACAGTTGTTTGATAGATATTGCTAGAACAGTCAGGCCCTTTTTGGCTGCTACATGCATGGATGGGATAAACAAAAGACTGCAACAAGCAACATAACAGCAGTCAGCCCTTGGATTCCTGACAAAACAAATTTGTAGCAATCATAAGTTGTTATATTGGCACAAACTCTACAGATTCACTCCCAGGGATTTGGATTTGGAATTTCATTAATTGTCAGTTTTTCTGCCATAGAAAGGCATTGCCTTTGACTGCATGTTGTCTCTCACCACTGCCAGGGTTTGAATCCTGGTTAGAAAGTTGCCAGTGACTCTGGGCTAGCCAATAGTTTTCGACGGGAACTCAGTTCTCTCAAGCACTTACAACTGGCTAGGCATTAATTAGCCTAACTATGGCAGAAAAAGTGATGATACATCCAAGATTCAAATTCTTAAACAACAGAAATTCACTTCATGTTCTTATGTTCCCTAAAGTACAGTGCACTTGGGGCACCTTTATAATAATAATAATGATAATTGTAATTTATATAGCGCCATTTCCATTCATAAAATGTTCAAAAGTGCTGCACATTGTCATAGTTTGAGTCATAGTCCATAAAGCCTCAGTGGGCAAGCCTGACCTGAAAAAGTGTGTTTTGAGACACTTCTTGACATAACAGAAAGATACTATCTTCCAAGACGAAATAACATGCATGGGTTGATATCTATGCCTTAATTTGCCATTCAAGCCATGATGCATTGTGGGTAAAGAAGAAGCAGACACGAGGAAGGGAGGGAGGGCTGGGGTATTCCAAGACGACATGCAGAGTTTGTAGCGAGACTCTACCTGTGTGAGTATAAGCGGCGCCTGGGTGGTGGCAGCGGCGGAATTTGCCGCCACCTGCTGAGCCGCCACCGCCTGAAGAATTCCCTACAAACACACATACACAATACAGTCATTCCAAATCATCTACTAGTTTCCTGGTGTCTCTATAGTATAACAAGGCTGCAACTCCCTGTTCTCCTACCTCTCTCACTTCACCTTCAGGAATGCAGTGTGACCAATATGATTATAAAAATGCCTGTCCAAAACAGCAGTCACAGAATTCCTGTCAGTCCAAAAGCTACTTAGTACTTAGGTACTTCAAATTGTATACCAACTACATTTAATAGCTTATTTTGTTAGAAATGGCAATTTACATCACCTAATGGGTACAGACCTAGTGCACTGTCATAGCTTTTCAAAATTTCTCAAAATATTCTAGAACATTTTTAGAGACATGGATGGTGATAGAGTGAAATTAAATTTGTACTAAGTCACCAAACTACTTTAGCAGAAGAAAAACATGGCCATTTTAAAAATCTGGCCAAAATTTCTGGTAATTAAATTTGATAGTATTTCTCTGTGAATCCCCTGTCTACTTACTGGGCTCTGCAGGAGGAGCTGTGGCTGCAGATTGGGAGGTAGCTGGGCGGGGTTGATGAACAGCACTTGTTGCATATTCTGCATGTTCTGCATATTCTGTGGTTGGATCTGGATCTGCTGTACGGCCGCAGGCTGGACCTGCACCTGGCTGGCCTGGCTAGTCAGCGGCGTACTCACTTGAGCCTGCTGCTGCTGCTGCTGTTGTTGTTGTTGTTGTTGTTGCTGCTGCTGTTGCTGTTGTTGTTGCTGTTGTTGTTGCTGTTGCTGTTGTTGCTGCTGCAGTTGCTGCTGTAGAGTCTGCTGTTGTTGTTGTTGTTGTTGTTGTTGCTGTTGTTGTGCCTGTGGCTGTGCTTGTTGCGGCTGTTGTTGCTGTTGTTGTTGCTGTTGTTGTTGTTGCTGCTGCTGCTGTTGTATCTACAAAGCAGTGAATTGAATTGCATTTTTTCATTTGGTGTTGTTCAGTGTTGCATTACTTCATAATACCATAGTTATAGGATGATGATCAAATGTAGTAGTGAGTTGTCAAAATCAAGGCCTTCCCTATAAATTCAAAAGACATTATGTCCTGAAGCTTTCAAATACATATATTTTGGTCACTACTTCAATTTCTAGAATAATGATTCAGTAGGCTTTACTAGGTAGATAGAAAAGGGTAATGAATATATTGGAAAAGACTACAGCTTCATTAGGGCTGTGCTCATCAGCCATTTTTCAGCGATCCGATTAATTGACTATTTTTTTTCAATGTTGATGTTTTCGATTCGATTATGTCGTGCACGTTAGTGCTTGGAAAAGTATGGTGGGGCCGGACCAGCACCATGTAAAATACATAGCGTGGCCCTCACCACACTTTTACAAGTGTTACCGCGCGCGATAGTGTCTATCGCAGTGCAGTTTTAATGGCGGCTGCCTTAGCGCCGCGTTTTCTTTTGAGAAATAAAAGCACAAGGTAGGCTAGATTGTGAATTTTTGGGGGGAATTAAACTGTTAGGTAGTGGTAGAGTGTATCGAGTTTGTCGCTCGATGTCAGAAGGTGGTGAGTATCGATCATGAGACTTAATCGAGCGCTCGATGTCTTAGCAATCGAGCCCAGCCCTAAGCTTCATACCTTTAAGGGTGAAACAGTACAGTACCAACAAAATGGCGCGGTATATTAACGGTATTGTTAATGATACCACAACCAATGTGCAAATTAATAAACCATAATTTAAAATTTTTCATTTCTTTTCAGAATTCACATACATTTTGAATGTTTAAGGCCTATATATGTATCATAAAATCATGTCGGCATTTTTATAAGAGTAATCATACTAGCAACTAATCAGTAATCAACGTGATACCATAGTAGCATAGTAGAGAGTAGTGAGGGCTGCCCACAAACCACCAGTTTTTCACTTTTCGCAAAAATTTAGAGTGAGTATGCATCAGTATCTATTGAATCGTATTGTCATGTACCAGGTATTGTTGCCATGTACAGCACTAGAAGAGACAGTCTAGTGACCAGATTATATGGAATATATGATCATTAATGGGTTAAACAATGAGCGCCCTACCTGTAGTTGTGCGGCTTGCTGTAGCTGCTGTGCTGCCTGCTGCGCCTGGTTCTGGAGCTCTTGCTGCAGCTGCTGGAGCTGCTGTGGAGTTAACTGGATACCCGCCGGCAGCCCAGCTATGGGGATCTGAAAAACAAACAACAACATAATTCCCATGACATTGTATATGGACACTATGCTTTATTTCATTAATTAGATAAATATTTAGGGTTGTAATCCGAGTATATTGTGATCTACCTTGAAAAATTGGGCATCCAGAAATTTTAGAATAGCCAATTTTGGGCACCCAGTTTCTTAATCCTGGCTAAGACGCTACCCTAAATAGCATTGTTCCATCGAATAATGTTATCTTACAGAGATTTACTTTCAAATTTTTTTCTTGCCAGTCTGACGGACCGGCTGCTTCCAGATTCTGCAGGTCCTGCCACCTTTTAGCCTGTCTCGCCCCTAACCACTTAATGACCACCTTATGGCACCAAGAGGGTGTGAAGTTCTCGAGTCCCTGCCAGTCCCTCGGAAGGACTAGTACTCTTCTTCAACATTTTGTAAAATTATTCTGAACCTTCAAGTAACTGTCGAAAGTACTACAATATCTAGAGGAACGCTAAGCAGGAATGTGTTGAAGAGTAGATGCGTGAATACCTGTATTTGCTGTCCGAACTGGTTCTGTATGATGAAGCCTGCTCCGGCCATGCCCAGGGGGAGCTGCTGCATGATCTGCTGCAGGGGCTGCTGCTGCTGCTGCTGCACAAGCTGCGTCTGCTGCTCCAGCGAGCTGTCTTCATCCGTCACCTGAAATAATGGAATAAACAAGGATTTATCATATACTGTTAACACGTCCAAATTCCAATGCTGATGGTACTTCCGTCCAAAGAACAAGGCCACAAAGATTTCTGAAAACAAGCTAAACCCTGTCATGTAAGTACTCATTAGATAGCTCTCGCGGAGTACTTTCAGATGAGTAGCCATATGCCAGGGTTTCAGTAATAAGTACTAAGTGTCATGACTCATGCTAGAGGTTTATTTTCTCATGATTTCAGAGGTACAGTCAGGCAGTTCCATGCTTCTGCAGCAGCTTCTTAGCCAGGATTTGAAATATGTCTATCTGAAACAGCAATCGCTAAATGTCTGCCCAACCAGCTTAGGCTGGGGCTTAGCCACTTCAAACCCTTATATAGCAACTAAATATGATAGTCTATAGTGTATCAAAAAGGGCAATTTACACTTCAGCCATGACTTAGAATATTGGTATTAGGAAAAGATTTGGTTAATACCCCAAAAAATTTGTAGTTGAAAATTCTTCATAGAAAAGTTTGCTTATCTTAAAAGGAGTTTTGAGAATATCATTCCGAAACTTCAAAGGCCGGCTGTATGGGACCTGGCTAAGGTCCTGCGTCTGGGATGAATGCTTGAGAATACTGTCTCAAATAGCAATTATAGCATTATACTGATTGCATTATCACAAATGGTCAAATAGTCATGCAAATACTTTAATTGGGAGAGAAAATAAGAGAAAACTATATAGAAACTGCTCAAGGATGAAGACGCTGTTCATTTCCACTATTTGGAATCATGTTGCACCAACAATCTACAGCATTCAACAGCAAATGTGAGATACCATTTAATGCAACCCTGCCATCTAGTGGCAGGATTCAGTACTATACAACAGATGCTTACATGTGCTCTTTCTATTACAGATCAGATACCAAAAGAAAAACATAGAGAGATCCTTGAATGGCATTTCTTCATATCTCTTCCTCCTCTACTCTCAGTACATTTGACTTAAAGTTAAAGTTTCATCAGACAGGCCGTGATAACTCCAAGGAGAGACAGTCCTACGATCCAGATCTTTTTCAAACTAGTTCTGTAGTCACACACACAAACATGCACACACACACAAGTTTTGCATATGAGATGTCTGTAAATTGTTATTACTTTATCACATGTCAAAAGCCAAAATATCTGAAATAGAGTTTTGCTGTTTCGATTGATGTTTTTCCTTTAAATAATATCTAAAAAATCACTCAAAAGGTATCACAAAAATTAGGGAGAAATTTTCTGATGCTCATTCATACCTGTAGAACTCAGAACCGCCGGACTAATTTGGGGTTACCTCTCAAACGAAAGCAATTTTCAGAAAATATTTGAGCAGGAAATGTTTACCCGAATCCAACAAACATTCCCTCAAAAAGAAAATTTCAATTTATGACTAATTCCAAAGTTATCTTTAAGGTAACATAGGTCTAGACGCGAGGTTCACGGAAACCGCCGATAGGCGGCTTCAAACACGTCGAATGCCTTTGTGGAACGCCTGGGATTGTTTCATTACTGAAAACTTGGTTCTTCCAGTTATGTATAATAGCGTCCACTCTGTTTTGGTCAAACAGCATGGATACATTCAATGGACTAATTGTACTAAGAATACACTTTTAGGAAATTAAATAACCTTTTTTAAATCAGTGAAATTAGCGATTTTACAGTTTTGATGACGTCACAAGTAATTATAATATTATAATACGCGACGGTGGCGACGCGTAGCGGGCGTTCATTTACAGCGGGCGTTCATTTACACTACAGACCTGTAGTGTAAATGAACGCCGAACAAGAACACGTTACAGTCAACCTCCCCCCCTCCCCCTTACTTCACCCATTCTACTGCCGACACATGGCATCCAACCCTAGTTCCGAAAAACTCTGGATAACAATCTCTATAGGCACTCATGGTGCACTATAGGTTCCAAACCATTACTCGCCGAGCGGGGCAAGCTGCCCCTCATGTTAACTAGCCCCAACGTCACTTGCAAATTGCCTCAAAGGTAAACAAAGGTAAGTTACATTGGGAGGACTCTGCCCAAAGCATCACTTGCCGAGCAAGGCAAGTTAGGGTCTTGTTCTGCTTGCCCGATTGCCGTTTTTGCCGAATTCACTTGCAATTTGCAACAGGGCAAGCAGTTATGTTGCACGCTGGCACTCTTAAGCACGAAATGGGTTCAACAAAGTTTTGTAATCTAATAACTCCATCAGCCTCTAGAGTCTAGCATTACAAAGCCTAGGCATCTCTGTACGTAACATGCTAAACCCCTCATACAAAGGTGTAGTGTATTTATTCCATCCATGGCTGTTCTGTCTGGGAATGGCCTTTGCTCAGATGCCAATATTGATCCCGATTCTTATGCATAACATTGCTGGAAATATGCATGTAGTTCTTGCAGGCCTTCCTAACCACTACAGGAATAGGAATACTTGGGCCAACATGTAAACCTAACCCTTTCAATTATCAGGTTACTTTTGCCCAAGGAACATAGCGGCAAAGTCCTATTCTGTCCTGTCATGTTGGTATTCATTGGAAAGCCCTTGCTGAGTACTATCAGATGAGTACTCATGTGCTTCATTAATTTCCCAGCTTTTTCCAAGTTATTAGTATTGACCAAATTAGCCAGCAGATGAAATATCTTTGTAACCAAAGCATTTTTCATAAAATAAACATCTGAAAGAAAAATGTTGATCTGAACTCAACCCAGGAACTTTCATGCAAATATTTTGTGAATTCAAGATTAATTCCAGAGTTATCATAAGTTGAGACCACTCTCACCAAGCAGATCTGTATGATCAGATCAATCAATGCCAGTTATTCGGGCTACCCTTGCTGCTGCTGCTGCCGCCACGCCCCCCCACCCACCCGGCGCTGCCACTGGCCGTAGTCCCCTTGGGAGAAGCTTCCGTTATTACCTCTTCCTCTAGCCTGCTGAATAATGCAGCCTCTTGCCACATCACATAGAAAGAAGGCACCGGAGAGCCACAGAGTAGTTCACCAATCTTCCTACAGAGGGCACCACTGCAACCTATCTCGAGAGGGAACCACTTACAGAGAGAACCACTTAACCGATGACAGCAGTAATTCACCGACCTCCCTTTAGAGGGCAGCACTTTAATTTAAGGAATGTGACCAGGAAGGAGCATCAATCAAATCTGAGTGACTTACCAACCTCCCAATAGAGGGCACCACCTCAACCTGCTACATGGTGATTCACCAATCTCTAATATAGAGGGCACCACCTCAATCTGTCACAGTGATTCACCACCATCCAAAAAGAGGGCACCACCTCAAGCTATCACACAGGGATTCACAAATCTTTACATAGAGGGCACCACCTCAATCTGTCACAGTGATTCACCAACCTCCCAAAAGAGGGCACCACCTCAACCTGTCACAGTGATTCACCAATCTCTATACAGAGGGCACCACCTCAACGTTCTCAGGACTTAAAAGTTGAAATTTCTGAGAACAGGCAGTCATACATTCCAAATCTTTTTCAAACACACACACTATTTTCAAGCTGAAAATGGTATAGACATTCTCTCTCTCTCTCTCTCTCTCTCTCTCTCTCTCTCTCTCTCTCTCTCTCTCTCTCTCTCTCTCTCTCTCTCTCTCTCTCTCTCTCTCTCTCTCTCTCTCTCTCTCTCATGACATCCGTGCATTCTTTGCACACACACACACCTTTTATAAATGCATGATGTATGCCCTGTTCCCAAGACAATGGGATGAATTAGAGATAGGTCCACTGCAAGACTTCATGTATTAGCACAGGCGGCAAGGAGGCTAAGAAAAATGGAATACATTATTTATCACACTGGTAGGTCAGCGCAGACAGCTGGGAAATGTAAGCATGCCTTCTTCTTACAGGCCTCAATAGCTAACTCGAAATGTTACTGTACTGGCCCAGTAGGACCAGTAACTGTAACACCTAGGATATAGCAAATTGGTCTTGTAATTTCTTTACTGGTCCTACACATTTTTTTAAACATAGCATTATGTTCACCGACAACATGTATTATCATTTATCTTCATTTATTTCAAAAACATTTGGGGACATCCTTGAGGGAAAATCTGTTATCAAGAATATCCCCAAATGTTTACGGGCCCTGTAGGATTGGTTGGTCTTTTTTTTACTAGCCCAAAGCATTTTGTGAAATTTTTTACTGGTCTGGGGCCAGCAGTTCACTGTTAGCGTCGAGCCTCGAGTCCTTATATACCACACACTGATCCCTAGAAAAATCAACTGTGCTATGTTGCATAAAACATTCTTAGTAAGGCTGTGCTCATCAGCCATTTTTTTGCGATCCGATTAATTGCCTAATTTTTCTCGATGTCGATTTTCTCGATTCGATTCTGTCGTGCGCGGTAGTGCTTGGAAAAGTGTGGTTGGAGCCGGACCAGCACCATGTAAAATACATTGCGTGGCCTTCTCCACACTTTTCCAAGTACTACCGCGCGCGATAGTATCTATCGTAGTGCAGTTTCAGTGGCGGCCGTCTGTGGCTGGCTCAGCGCCGCGGTCTTTTTAAAGAATAGGGTAGGCTCTTTTGTAATTTGGGGGTAGGGAAAACAATGGAGGTAGGGGGGCCCTATCGAGTTCGGCAATCGATGTCCTCTCATGTTGAACATCGATCTTACGACTTTGCCGATCCATCGATGTCGTGCCTATCGAGCCCAGCCCTAATTCTTAGGTAAGTAACCTTTACAATTTCCACAGGGCCTAAGTTTACCTTAATTTTATCCTTGAGGTTACCATAGTATTACCTTAAGCTGAATTTTATCCTAAAGGTTACCATAATATCACCTGAAGATGAAATTATTAGAAAGCTTCTGGCTATTAAGCTAGCCTTAAGGCTAACCTAAAGATGTTTTATGCAACCTGGCCATCAAAATTAATATTAATATTAATATTATTATTATTGTCATCATCATCATTAGTAGTTATAGTAATAGTAGTAGTAGTAGTAGTAGTAGTAGTAGTAGTAGTAGTAGTAGTAGTAGTAGTAGTAGTAGTAGTAGTAGTAGTAGTAGTAGTAGTAGTTGTAGAAGCAGCAGTTAGTAGTAGTTGTAGCAGCAGCAGTTAGTAGTAGTAGTAGTAGTAGTAGTAGTAGTAGTAGTAGTAGTAGTAGTAGTAGTAGTAGTAGTAGTAGTAGTAACAGTAGTAGTAGTAGTAGTAGTAATAGTAGCAGTAGTAGTAGCAGTAGTAGTAGTAGCAGCAGCAGCAGCAGCAGCAGCAGCAGCAGCAGCAGCAGCAGCAGCAGCAGCAGCAGCAGCAGCAGTAGTAGTAGTAGTAGTGCTAAGTGTATTGAAGATTTACACTGCATATCAATCATGCTCTGGTGCTGTAGAACTGCTGAAGTGACATTTTTAGTAGGATACTTATGAAACAATCTATGGAATCAAGCATAAATGCACTAAATATTTGAGGCAAGTTGTGGACTGGATTAGTAGCAATATTTCCCTTCAGATATATTCCAAAAATATTACAGTCACAAAAATACTACCAAAATAGTGGAGAGTTTTTAGCAGCTGCAGGTGTGAATGGGTTTTTAAAAAAGTCTATCAACTGAGACGTCTGAAATATCATAAAAGGGTTAAAAAGTCCATGATTTTGCTGTCTTTTATCCCCATTGAGGACAACTGAATTCAGATCAATGGAAAGGATAAGAAAAATATCACATGTAAATACTTAAAACAGTGCATTGAAAACAAGGTCAAGATATTTCCACAATAACTGATGAAGAAAATAAATAAATAAATAAATACATTACATTACCTTTATTATTATCTAAATATGGTTCATGGGATTTGACTTCTTAAAATAAAAGTTGAAGATAGAAAAATTAGAATTGTATTTACTTTTGTATAGTATTTGTACCTTTATCTAAATTTGTTTCATAGAATTTGTTGAAAATGAATGTTGGAAAGAAAATTTGAAATGGATATAAATTGTTTTTGTTGTTTTTTTTCGTTTCATTTTTGCCTCTCACCTTGAATGGGTGGTTGTTTAACCCCCCTTGCCATAGCTTGTCAGAATACTGTGCGAGATGTTTCTACAAACAGAAAGCACTAGCTATCAACACAATGCAAAACATGCAGGAATGTTTGCTTTAGGCCTAAAAAAATTGTTTGTTTCCTGTAACCCTACCCTAACAAGTTTTTATTCAAAATAATCCCTACCCTAAAGTTTTTTCTGCCCTCCTAACTCCTAATCAACGAAAAACATGCATTAAACACACATTTTTGACCAAAAAAATAATGCAAAAAAAAATAAAAATTTACCGAACTACCTACCCTATTTTTTACGGACCGTTACAGGAAACAAACAATCTTTTTTTTCTAGGCCTTAGAGGACTGAACCTAGAAGGCAGGGTGTCAGCCAGGATTTAAAAGCTGGGTGACCAAAATTGACATTTGGAAAATTTTGGGGCGTCCTATTTTTTTTCAATTGAGATCCCAATATTAAACTTAGATTACAACCATAAATATATATTTACTTGTTGAAATAAAGCATATTATCCTGATACAGTGTCATGAGAATTGTATCTAGGAGGAAAAAACTCAATTATATATTTGGAATTGACATTTCAAGAAATTACTTACAAAAGAATTTGGGTGTTCTTAGGGGTGGTTTTAGAAGGTTTGGGTGTCCAAATGATGCCAAGATGCTTTGCTGGCTAAGAATATGCGAGAAGGACTTTCAAGGCACACCAACTGGCATATCCCTACACCAAGGCTTTTAATTAAAGGTACACAGTATGTTATGATTTGTATTTGGGTTGATATATGAAAATCACATGTATGATCAGGGACTTAGCTAGGACCCGTCCTGCCTGTCTTTTGGACAGGCAGTTTCATGAAAACTTCCTTTTTGGACAAACAAAAATCACTATAAAGAATTTTCTATTTTCACTTTTTGGGGGCAACAAATATTTTCCTGACAAACCATGATTCAGGATATAGCTGAATTGTAAATTGGTATTTTAGACACAATAGGCTATTAAATGTGGTTGGTATAAGGATTTAAAGTAGAACAGTTGCTAAATCTGGACAGGCCGATATTTTGGAATTGCTGTTTTGGACAGGCATTTTTGAAATCCTGTCTAAGACCCTGTATGTGATAAACTGATAGTAGTTTCCAGACATTCATTCAAGTCTAAATGTGACCCAAATTTGAGGCACTGGACTCTTGGTGATAGCATCAGGGCCTTAGCCAGGATTTAGAAACTGGGTGTCCAAAATTGGCAATTGCTGAAATTCTGGGGCATCCAAATGTTAAGGGGGCAACTATATACTCAAGATTCCAACCATAAAAATATATAAAAATGTATAAATATATCAAAATAAGGCATAATATTGTTATACAGTGTCATGGGAGTTATATGGAGATGAAAAAATTCAATTATACACTTGAGATTGACATTTTAAGAAATTCCTCACAATTTTTTGGGGGTGTCCTGAGGGGTGCATTTTAAGGGGTTTGGGTGTCCAAAAAGACACCCAGATGCCCTGCTGGCTAAGACCATGGATAGCATACTTCCCTTTGATACATTAACCATGCCTTTAAATACGAATATCTGGAATAGCTGTCAGAAAGTTCAGGCTGCCCAGCTATAGCTACCTAGCATTTTCAAATGATTGTACCAGATGTCCTCTAGAGTTCAGTATGCCCAAAATGGTGTTCCTCTTTAGCAACGCCTTGGACGATCAACTGATCAAAATGGATGTAACCATTTTTCTAAGGGTACATTGCTTTCAAAGTAACCAAATTATCTAAAAATCATTTCTCTATTGGCATTTCTGGAACTCTAAGTTTACGTAAATGGGTTTAGAGAGCTGGTAATATTGGATAGCTGATCACTGCCATGGATTTGGAAGATTACACTTGTATTGGTCAGCTGAGCTGAGGTCTGCAAGTAGCAGGCCCAGGCAATAATTCCAATGCTGGGGCTACTTTCGTCGAAAGCACAAGGATGTAAAGATTTTTGAAAACCATCTAAACCTTGTCATGTTGGTATTAATTTGTTGGTATAGCAACCAGCAGCATAAGGGTTGAGGAGAATTTCAGGCATGAATGGGTTAATAGGTGTAACTGTGTTTAATATGTAAATAATAGCAAATACTGTAGAACACACATATGACGCGTGTCCCAAATATAGCGAATTGGGTACTTTTCGTATCATAGCGTATCTTTATGTTAGCGACAGTAGCCGCCGCTGACAGCGCCAGTACATTAAGAAAAAGATAAAGCGTTTTTTATATAGCGAAGCGGAACCACATGCTATGTACGCTGTATATAAACAGACGCGAACACTGTGTGTTCTACAGTAAATAACAGCATCATAAGCATCAAATGCGATACTTGGGCAAGTTGTGCAATCAAACTACATGTACATGCAAAGTGTCAAATAGTATACATGCCAATTCACACTTGTGAATGTTAGAAAGAAGAAAAGAAATGGAATGAAGTTAGCTAGTTAGTAAACCAAAAAGTCATTACCTAACCTAATGGACGAGCTTGTTCCAAGGTTTAAAATGAACCCTGATTTGCTATAAAGTGCCCAGCAGTTGTTGAGTAGTTGTAATTCAACCCCACTGCAAATAGCATCTCATGCTGGGCACCATCATGAGATCTTGCATTTTCTAAATAAGTGTTTATCCATATGTGAAAAAAAATCAGGTCTTTTATAAATAACAGGATACCTATACTTTTCATAAAATGCCCATTTTAGACACCCAATTTCCAACACCTGGCTGAGATCCTGGCATGAAAGCTTCAAAAATGTTTGTTTACACACACAATTCTGAATCTACAAAACAGCTCCTCTCTAAAAATTTACACTACCGGGGCACAATAAAAGTAGCCAAGGCATCAACATAAGTGGTTGCCCACTTGCATGAGCAAGTGAATATTTGAAGGGCTTTTGGCCAATTACATTTTTGGTTTGCACTTGCCTGAAGGGCAAACTGATTTTCTGAACACTGCACATTGGTTGTTATATAGCAAATGGCAGAAATATGCAAACAATGCAACAAAACTAAAAAGAAAATGTTTACAAATCATTAAATCCATGATTTAAATATTTACATGCCATTCTGGCATATGTTATATTTAACTTATTTTGGGCAATACCAAAAATGATATCGTGCAAATAAAAATTGTGAACTCATTGGCTGCCGGCTGGCATGTTAAGTTAGTTCTGGGACTTATGTTGGTGCCTGTAGCCCATGGAAATCTACTACCCCTTATCTTTACTCCCAATACCCCTTTCTAATAAAAGTCAGATAATTAGATGAACAATAAAGAATTTCTAAGTTTCAAAAAAAGGTGAAAAATTAATCATTGATCAAGGAGTTTTACAGGCATGAAAAGGTAAATTATTTTGCTGACAAGGTGAACAACATATATAATCTCTTGATTTCAAAAAGATGCCGTCCAATGACTTTGCAGTATTCATTTATTTCTCTTTTCTTGCATCTTTTATTTGGTTAGCATCATTGTTTTGTTGCTGTTAACAGTTTATGTTGTTGTTGTGGCGGTTGTCCTATTTGTTGTTCCCCATATTATTATTGTTGTTGTAGTTGCTTTGGTGGCCATGCAGGGTTCGACTTTCTGAGGGGCCCAGGGGCATATGCATCTAGAATTTGCTGTGGGCCCCTACATTTTTCAGATTTCAGACTAGGGGCCCAAAATAATATGTATAATAAGGCCTAAAAAGAAAGTTGTTTGTTTCCTGTAACCCTACCCTAACAAGTTTTTATTCAAAAAAATCCCTACCCTAAAGTTTTTCCGCCCTCCAAACTCCCAGTCAACGTAAAACAAGCATAAAACACACATTTTTGACCAAAAAAACAATGCAAAAAGATTTTTTTACCGACCTTCCTACCCTATTTTTTTTCGGACCGTTACAGGAAATAAACAATTTATTTTTTTAGGCCTAACAAGAAATCCTGTTTTTGACCACTTTTCTTTTATCAAAAGACATTTTTGGGCCCCTAGCCTGAAAACTAAGTGTCAGACCATGCCATGGTGATGATGGTGGCTATTGTTGTTGTGATTGCAGCTGTCGATATTGTACATGATGTAACAAGGTGTGTTCTCAACTTATCATAGATAAGGCCTAAAAATGAGTTTCCTGTTACGCGCCCCTAAGGCCACTCCAATTTATTTACTTGTCTTACGAGCTCAGGAGGTAGGAAATGAGCCATTTTGGAATTAAAAAAAAGTTGAATAATGTGACATTTTTTTTTTTTTTTTTTTTTTTTAGAGTCTGCTGACTAGGACTCGTAGCGATATGTTTCTACCTGCCTATTCTCAACTAAATAAAATCAATCAATCAATTAATCCCTGTAACCTGAAGGGTGGGAGAGATACCTCCTCAAGTCTGAGGCTCTACTACAGCAATGATAGCTTCCTGTAGTTGATTGAATCACCCTTACAAAGAATATTCTTAAAACTTGCACCTTTTTTTTTTTTTTTTTTTTTTGGAGTCTGACAGAAAATTTTAAAACCACTTTCGTCCGTAAAACACCAAAGGTGACTTTTTTTCTTTTCTTTTTTTTTGAGTCTGACAGGATTTTTTTTCCAAGAAAAGCTTGTAAGACAAGTAATTAAATTGGAGTGGCCTATCAAGTTTTTACTCAGCAAAAATTGTGACCTCAAAGATTTTCCACACTCTTAAATTCCAATCAACATAAATAAAACATTAGAACACAAAGTACTTAAGAATTACAGCTGATATAAAACATGCAGCGCATTGTTTAAAAAATGATAATAAAAAAAACCTACCTACCCACCTACCCTTTTCTCAGATCGTTACAGGAAACAAACAATTTTGTTAGACCTTATGATAAATAAAGGAACCATAACTGTAACTGAGGTGAGGATGGGGTAAGAATTCCTATAAGATAAAAGTCCTATAAAGCACTTACTAGATTAAGGGCCTTTTGTTCTCCATCTGAGTGGTCAGCACCGTCCGGGCCCAGGGCGTCCTGATGCCCCACATCCCCATTCATCTCTGAAACACACAACAAAAACAACAACAATCAATCACAAATCATCGCAATAAATATGGTCTTCAACACAGGAAGTCCTCGGGAATCAGTTTTTTTAAAGAGAAACTTTTGCTCTGTGCCAATTTCCCTTCAAAAAGATTTTTCCCTCAATAACAGTAGGACCATGGCTCCCTTGAACTCTCCTGCTTATGTTTGTCAGGGCTCGACGCTAAGGGTGAACCTATGGCCCCAGGCCAGTAAAAATTCCCAAAAACAGCATCGGGCCAGTAAAAAAAGACCTCAACTGGTCCTACAGGGCCAGTAAACATATGGAGACATTCTTGTTCAAAAGTTTCCCCCTAAGAATTTACCCAATTGTTTTTGAAATAAATGAAGATACAATTTATAAAGATAAATATTGTGGTGAATCTTATGCAATGTTCTTTCTTGTTATGTTTTAAAAAGAAAAAATGTAGGACCAGTAAACAATTTGCAGGACCAGTAGATACTAGGTGTAACTGGTCCTACAGGGCCAGTATCATTTTGAGTTAGCATTGAGGCCTGTTTGTTTTGTTTGTTTTTTTGGAGTTGGGTCTTTTTTATCCCCAAAAATATACAGACTCGCAAAAAAATTCAGGGCTTGACTGATGACAAGGTTATTCAGAACCCAATTAACAACTCGCCTTCAAATACTTCTTGAGTTTATGTTTTATTCCTCAGTTTATATATTCATATCTATGCATAGACAGACAGGGTGCAACATAGGTTGCAAACATTATTTGCTGAGCGGGGCAAGCTGCCCCAAAAGTTGACATGGCAATTGTATAAACTAAATGGCAAACAGTAGGCCACAAGTCCATATGCAGTAAAGTTGTTTGTTTCCGGTGACCCAACCCTAAGTTTTTATTCAAAAAAATCCCTACCCCAAAGTTTTTTCCGCCCTCCCAACACCCAATTAACGTAAAACATGCATAAAACACATAATTTTGACTAAAAATATATTCAATTTTTTTTTTTATTGACCTACCTACCCACTCAGACCGTTACAGGAATCAAACAATTTTTTTTTAGGCCTAAATAAAATAAGAAAAACAAAGTAAAGCATGGTAGTTAGGCTAGCTAAGAACCTGATTAGGCCTAAAAAAAGAAATTGTTTGTTTCCTGTACAATCTGAAAAAAAATAGGGCAAGAGGTCGGTAAAATTTCTTTGCATTATTTTTTTTGGTCAAAAATGTGTGTTTTATGTATGTTTTACGTTGATTTGGAGTTGGGAGGGGGGAAAAAAACTTTAGGGTAGGGATTTTTTTTGAATAAAAACTTGTAAGGGTAGGGTTACGGGAAACAAACAACTTTTTTTAGGCCTTAGAGGACCAGATGACTCAAGTTTGTCTTCAAATGTGAGCTCTAAATAAGAAAGGGGTAACAAAAGGCCTGAGGCTGGACATTCCTCACAGTCCATGGTCTTAGCCAGCAGGGCGTCTGGGTGCCTTTTTGGACACCCAAACCCTTCAAAAGAACCCATCAGGACACCCAATTTTTTTGGTGTGAAATTTCTAAAAATCTCAATCTCAAGCTTATAATTGAATTTTTTCATCTCCTTATAATTCCCATGACATTGTTTAATGATAGCATGCCTTATTTTGATGAATTATGTGATGTGTGAGGCTCACACATCACATTTCGTAACCCTTGTAACTTTTGAACCGGTTCCAAAGATACATCACAAACAAGGACCCCACCAGGTGCTAGTCAGGATTCGGAAACTGGGTGCCCAAATGATTTTTGTTTATTTGAATCAATAGCATGTCAACACTGTTCACGACAAAGAGATGTATTGAGATACTTTTTCAATAACCAGTGTAAACCCAATAAGTCCAAACAACATATAACCTTGCCCAAAATGTCAAGTCAGTTCCAAAAAGTATGTCAATCCCACAAGTCGTATGCACATGCATACTTTTGTCGTTGGATCCTGTGTTAACCACTCAAAGCAAATAAGACTTGCTGTGCGAAATGCATCCTGGGTAATCTTGTCATTCCCGACTAGCTCACAGTTCACATATTAGTATCCCGATCCGCATGTTCAACACACTCTTGACACATGTGTTGCCATGACAACAGATAGCAGCATGGTCCGGCCAGGGGAATTCGGGGAGAATCAATTCCCAGAGTAACAGCGTGTGGAATTCCTATGGCCAGTAATACATTGTACTTGTAGTTATCAGGCATTTGAAGTTTCTAGTCCAAAGTAATAGAATCAGATAAATAAACCACCTGAGGTTCATACAGTATGGCCATGGTAAATATATTTATATATATTTATATACAAAAATAGATGTTGATTACGTAATTGCCAATGTTCCATATATCGCTGATTACCCCTTATTTTAGAATGATAAATGGTAATGACCTCTTTAATAGTTTATGTTTATAACCTTTTATCATTATGCACATGGTTTTCAGGGTAATTTAGGCCCCTTTTAAATGAAAACTTTGACCATGTGAGCAGAGAACATAATCAATCTTTTGTTTTCATGATCGATTATTTAAACAGTAATCACGGCAAAACGTTTGATCAATCAATTATATCATCCCATTATGTACAAGCAAGTCTACCACTAAAACCTACCTAGCCTAGGTCTTGGCAGAGAATTTTATTTTTACTTTGTTTGTTTCTTTAAAAAAAAAGGATACCAAATTGAAACTTCTCTTTAGCCCTAGAACAAGGATGGTAAAAGATCTCTCACTTTCTATTTTAGAAGAAGGATTGTAAAAGATCTCTCTTTCTATTTTCAATCTCTCTCTCTCTCTCTCTCTCTCTCTCTCTCTCTCTCTCTCTCTCTCTCTCTCTCTCTCTCTCTCTCTCTCTCTCTCTCTCTCTCTCTCTCTCTCTCTCCGAATCCCTAAATACATTCATATAAATATAAATGTATAAATATATAAATATATATATATATATATATATATATATATATATATATATATATATATATATATATATATATATATATACTGTAGAACACACAATGTAATGTCTGTTTATATATAGCGTACATAGCGTGTGGTTCCGCTTCCCTATATATAAAAACGCTGTACTTTTTTCCTACTGTACTTGCGCTGTCAGCGGCGGCTACCGTCGCTAACATAAAGATGCGAAAACTCCCGAATTCGCTATATTTTGGACACGCGTCATATATGTGTTCTACAGTATATATATATATTTTATCACAGAGACCTGTATCAATATTTATCCCTCTTCTCCTCAATGATTTCAGTCTTACCCTTCTATTTTCTGTGGCTAGATAATATTAGCAAGCTCCAATACCTGCATCATTTTCACCAGCATAGTTGAGCAGCAATTGCTTAGAACAATACAGTGCCTCACATCCCCACTGACTGCTTATGTGATCAGAATCAGGATGTCTATTTCTCTATGGTAAAAAAACAAACCATTCCCATCATTCTCGCTCAGCACTCCCTCCATTCCCATTCCAGTCGGCCTCCCCAGGCCCAATCAATTTCCATATCAAATCACCCCATCTCCCTATGCAAAGCAATACTGCCTGCATATTTGCATACCAATACCTCCCCATGAGCGCAGACACATTTCAATATGGAAATTACCATATTCATAAGGCGGGGAGGCAGGGCAGTAGTGCTGGAGCAGGCACACAGGTCTCCCACTCTGGCTCAGCCTATAGGAGGTCTGTCCAAGCACAATGAGTGGGGATCAGGGATTGACCTTAATGGTCGTTTAGGGCCATTTTGACCCTGGAGCATTTGATGTTAAATTCTAGAAGGCAAGACCACCTAGCCTGGACAGTGTGCTTCTGGGGACACTGTCCAGACAAGGATTTAGTTGCTCCTATTTGTTTAATTCTAGGAGCAAAATCTGCATCTGCCTGGAAATGTTAAGGTCTATCCCTGGGGATAATCATCTAGCCCTAGTCCAAGCATTTTCTTTTTACTTTTTTTTATCTAACCTGAAAATTCTTACATGAGTACACCCTCATTTAGTTCTGAATTTGGTCACCAGGTAAAATTTTCCAGTTGTAGGCCTAGCCTCTTTTAAGAGGTTTTTTTCTAAGTGAAATCCCTCTGCGCCCTTTAAATATTACAAATTTACTTAAGTGATTATTTACAAATATTTGTTTGAAAGCAACATTTTATAAAATCCTGGCCAAATATTTGGGTGCCCTGATGCATGATTTTACAGAGCTCACACCGGCTCAGTGTCCTAATTGACAGTGATTTGACACCATCAATTTTTTTTCAGTACAGAATTTGCAAAAGAGATACATGTACGTTAAAATTAAAACCGATCATGTCTTATCCTCATAATAATTAAAATAAGACAGGGCCAAGACTTCTTGCAAGAAATATTGCTCTAAAATCATTACAGTTGTACAGTTTACAAATGACCCCACCACATCCTTCAATACCAACTGTTTGTTGAGGCATCACCAATCCACCTAGAAATGGAAACCAGCAGTGAATAAAGAGAAGAAAAGGTACACATGATCGTTTCAACTTTATCAAATCTGCAAAGTTTTCTTAAGAGGTCAAACAAAGCGGTCGAATTTCAAATATTCTGACAAGTGCGAGTCAACACAGCCACTCTATTTCAATGCAGCTATTCATACTAACAGAAACTAATTTTACACACAGACAGCTTTCCATTATGCCAACAGGGTGAGGGATTTTTTCCCTTAATGGCTCAACTGTCGCAATGCGCCCGCAATGTACCCGCTGGTACTAGAGCATGAACAGGGAGTCATTCATCATCCTAATCCGGCCTTCATCGAGGCAGCGCTGCCGTTCACAATACCTGGCCAGCGCCGGGACAAAAAGGCAGCAGTTTTTTGGTGGTGGCCGCCGTGCCAGGAGAAGCACGCATTGATCACACAACGCTTTATACAGTGGCTGACAAGAGGGCCTTTGTAGATGAAATGCTGCTATGTGAGTGAAGATATGTGTACCTACATAGCTCCAACACACACAAGTCCCGAGGGTCATTTAAAAAGCAGATGATACAACATAATTCATAAGCAAATGAACAATACAATTTTCCAAGGGCATTTTTTTATTATAGCAGGAGTTGTTTTAGAAAAACAAAACATTCCAGGCATTTTTGTCCTTTATAGATATGCAAATGGTGACTTCAGATTCATTATGTACATACAAAGAGGTCAAAATATCCCCTTTACGTAATAAAACCTTATAAGTAGAAATAATCTGATAGTTCCTAATAAACAGACAGTTAAATATGTTTTGTTGGTGACATCTCAACATTGCTAAAATATGTGCTTGCTAGTTGGGCCAGTGGTCAGCATTGATCTTGTGCAACAAAATTGATATCAGCTTCGACATTATATTGATATTAGCCTCAATATTTATAGAACACTACTATTAGTCTATTACACTTAAGATATTTCATTGGCTCCTGAAGGGCCTGAATATTTCAATATTTCATAAAGGCCTGGTGGTTAGTTACTAAAAATGTCTGTTTGCGTAGTTTCTGGTTAAGTTCAATGGCAGGCAATCAAATGTCAGGGTACTTTGCTTTTTAAGTCAGTAACACATCAGTGTAGTGCATGTACCTAATAAAAACCATTGGGTAAGGATGAAATAACGTTGTAAAAATGTTGGGCCTCTTTTTTTTCAAGAGAAAGCACAATACTCAGATTACAACCATAAACATATGTATTTAATTATTCAAACAGGGCATACCTTATAAGATGTAAGGCAAGTTATTTTGAGATGAAAAAAAAAAGGTTTTTCTGCTTGAAATTCACATTTTAAGGAATTTCTCAAAAAATATTAAGGTGTCCAAGAAAGACATTTTTTAAGGGTTCAGGTGTCCAAATGATGCCCAGATGCCCTGCTGGCTAAATCTATGTCCGAAAATATAGGTGGGTACCTACCATCTGGTTTATAGACATCTGTACTATTTAAAAGATCCAGTTCCAGGGGCTGACTAACGTTTGAAGTTTTCAGAAAAGAAAAACGTGGCCTCAAACTCTACAGTATGGGTTTGAAATTTGAGCATGCACCACACCTGTGTTGAGCATTACAATGTGCCACCCAGGGATGTGTGTGGGTAGCTTAGGGGTACTACCCTGTCAAGATGTTTAATAGAAAACCCCTGCGCCCCAGTCACAAGCCAGCCGAGCATGTAAAAGTTCCTCGCTGGGATCGAATGACAAGACTCCCATTTAATACACTGCACTTTTGTGGCTGTTGGAGGGAGGGAAGTGGGTCAGCCGGGCTACTGCCATAAGTCGCAGCAGGCATGAGGTCAGTCGTAGTACCTTTCACACAGCCACCACCATGGTGGGGATTGGAGGGGAGCTAGAGGACGAGGGGGGGGGGGGGGAGGAATGTGCTACCCATGAATTCCCCTGCTGCGGCTTCTGCTGCCTGGGACACCACTAGTCAGTGAGAAGCCCTGGTCACATTCTAGTTATCTAAACTGTATAGACCCTATTCTCACTTAGCCTAGAACATAGGCTATAATGCATATAATATGATTAATTGACCTGTTCATGCCTGTAGCAGCCAAAAGCGAGAAGCCCTGGCCACATTAAAGTTATCCCATGATCACTACAACCCTATTCTTGTTAAATAGCCTAGAACATATGCTATCATACATAATATGATTAATTGACCCATTCAATTAATTAATCTCGCAGGCAAAAGCGAGAAGCCCTGGCCACATTAAATAGCCTAGAACATAGGCTATCATACATAATATGATTAATCAACCCATTCATGCCTGTAGAAGAAAAAAGTGCACTGACTATTTAGCAAGCGGATCAATATACCTTTGAAAATGTAATATTTTAGAAAATATCTGAAAGGAAAATATTCATCAGAGCTAATACCTTTCTATCATATGTATTGCTAAATCTTGCTTTATTTCGAAATTATTTCTAAAAGTATCATTGATACAGACAATTTTAGAAAGGAATCTTAAGCATAAGTGGGTCAATACTAACCCATTGCCATCACCACTAGTCAGCAAGCAGCCAGGGCCAGATTTTTAGTAATACCTGGATGACCATAGACCCTATTCTCGTTTAGCCTAGAAGATAGGCTATCACACACACACATGATGATCATTACTAACCCATTCTAGCCATGTCTTAGGAGATGGATTGTTTGGAAAAGAGATAGATATTATCCAAAAAATGTCATAACCAGGACTCAACACTAAGGCTAGCTTGATAGACCCGGGCTAGTTATTAAAGGTATGGGCAAGTAGATTCTAGGTTTGAGTAGCCCAAAAGGGCATTCATGATGAAATAAAAAATATCTGTGAGTAAAGAAAGCATGAAGTCCTCCTTTTCGCCCTGCTCAACTGGATGATGATAAAGATGAAATCAAGTATTAATCAACAAAATACACTGCATTCTTTTTCATGTTATCAATGGAGGCTACTCAGGCACCAAGTTTTGTCAAAGGATATGGGGAATATTTGATGAGACAGTAGCAAACATATCTCTGGGCTAGTAAAAGGGTTACAACTAAGCCCTCCTCTTCTAATGAAAATGTCTGTTCGTGTTGAGCTCTGATGATTTTTTTATGGAAATAGTTTGCCTGTCTGAACAGCTGTTTTTCAGGAAACTGCCAGTCCATAAAAAAGGAAGGACGCATTGGACGGGTCCTGGCTAAATCCCTGGTCAGCCCCTCAAGCCACAATAACAATCCCATATAATAACTGTAGACCCCATTCACATATACTGTAGCCTAGAACACAGACTATGAACATATCATGATTTGGCCGCTGCTAGTGAAGTATTGAAGGATTAAAGAGACTGAGGGTTCTAAGAGCTACCATAGCTGACAACAGGTGAGCAATTTTCAATCACTGCTGAAGGTCCCATAACAATAGTACGGTGGCCATTGTAGGGTAAAGTGCTCAAGAAAAATGTGTTCTGGGCAATCTCATTTCGCTGTCACATCACTACATACATCTGCTATGAGTTATTTAAATATTCATTGAATGCCCTCTGCAAACAAGCAATGTAAACCATGGTAAACTGAGCATGAACTCAACACCAGAAACATAAATTGATGGTGTCAACATAAACAAATATACACTGCTACATGCTGTATGCATGCTTTGTTGATCTTCCTGTCAATAAGGCAGCCTCCAGAGATTTGAGATGGGTGCATTCATTCAATCAACGTTTGTTAATTTGTTTTAATCGATCAAGCGACTGGGGGGACGGGGGTGGACGAGGCGAACAATTCCTAATACTAATTATAAGTAAGAAAAACCTACCAGGCAATCAAATCCTCATAAAAAATATCAGTGTTGGAGACGCTCACTATAATGAATGTCACAGAGTATGAAAGAACTCTGTAAAAAGATATGCTTCAAGCCCTGGACATCAAATGAATCCATACAAATGGAATTTATATGAGAGCCACATAGTAGAGCTTTGTCGGTCAGAGGATGATCTATATCAATCTATTAATAATGTAGCCAGGTATGTCCAGCAAAATATCATACACTGGGAACCTGGACTTCTATCTTGAACCAGTGGCTCTCCAAGTCTAAAACGCAATTAGTTCTCCTGTCTCTCCTATGAAAGCAAGTCACTGAACAGTCTAACTGTTTCATTTTCTGAAAACATTGGCCCCACCTGGTAACTTCTATATAGCTTAAATGAACAAACACATCTTCATCCAAGATATAGATTATGCTAAACACACACCTCTTTGTGCGGGCCTCGATTAGAAAAATGTTTGTCTGAAGAGTGATGATAATAATCTCTTGAAAAAATGACCCAAACTAAAAAACATCTCTTAGAAACTGCTATTATTTTACCCTCTGTAAGCCAAGATCACTTCTTTCTCAAATTAACTCCAAACAAAATATTCTTCTTTTATTCAGTCCAATAACTTAAATCAACCACTAATGTTCTGGACTCTTTAGACTAGCAAACAGGGTACTATTATCTAGGATTTTTTTAAATGGCATTCTTAAAATTTCAGCCCATGGATCTAGATTTAGCTACTCAGAACTGTAAATCCTTTTATTAAACGACATTTAATAGCCTATTGTGTGTAATTTACACTTGAGCTTTGTCATAGGTGGTCTGCAAGAATGTATGGTTATTAGTGCAAAAAAGTAAAAATTGAAAGATTTTCATCTAAAATTGTGCCTGTCTAAAAAGGAGTTTTTCAGGAAACTGCCTGTCAAAAAGACAGGCTTGACAGGTCCTGGCTAAGTCCCTGCCAGGTTATATTCTGATTTGTAAGCTATTGTTTTGGTCGTGACTAGCCCGAGTAGTGGGCCTGTGTGTCTGTAAGGTTGGGCTTACAGGCTGGCGGCACAAGATGCCGGGACTTGTGAACGGTATGCAGAAGCCAGCCTAAGAAATCAATAGAGACACTTGATGAGTGTGGACCTATTCACATCTCCCTTCTGCTCCACTGGGCAGGGGGGAATTAAATCACATCTCATCCGCGCAATCCTTGCCAATACCCAGTCAGATTTTTGTAGTCCGAAACGACCAAAAGCAATTACCTCTGTTCCACCTATGAGAAAATTCTTATGAATAACAATTTTTTTTACTAGTTTTAGTGGTTAGATTGCAAAATGTCTACATGTGAATTGTTACTTTAATCAGGACAGAAAAAGATGAAAAATCTATCTAAGTTAATTATATCTAGCAACATTCCTCTTAACCTCTAATGGATGTTATGTGAATCTAGATTTGGATTAGGAATTTTGCTTCTTGTCACTTTTTCTGCCATAGTGTGACTTAGGACTGTCATTGACATCCATTTTTTTTCGATTCGATCATTGACATTTTATTTTTCGATTCCGATTATTTCGATTCGATTTTGAAGAACTGCACTTATAGAATATTTTCACATGTTCCACACTATTTTTGTGGCTAGGATCCAAAGATTCTCACAATGCAAAGACAATGAAGGTTTTCTCAACACTTTTTGATTGAATGCTTGAGTTGCTCTTCAAAATTCTTATTAGCGTTGGCTAAAAATGGCGTAAAAAGCTGAAAAAATGTGTTTCGATTAATTGACATAACAATTGACATAAATTCTTTTTCGATTAATTGGAAAAATTATTTCGATCGATCGATACTTGTCATATCAATGACAGTCCTAGTGTGACTTAGTTGCGACTAGCCAATTGTGATGGATGAAACTGGAGAACCTGGTGAAAAGCACTGCCTTACCCCAAGTTACTAGCAACTTTTTAACATGCCACAACCATGATACCAACCCAGGCAGTGTCGAGAGACAGTAAGCAGTCAGTGGAAATTCTATGCGGCTATCAGGCAAGCCCATTTGAAGGTCAGGATGTACTACATGTAGGGTTGCATACCAGTATTAAGGGCAAATCAGATGGATTTAGGTTAAAAAGAGCCTATACAGGTGAACATGGATATGACAGACTCAATGGGACCAGGAAAATTGGTATGTCATATGCAAAATCTGTCATATACATATGATGAATTCTTGATAAGCATCAGACTGGGACCAAGCATATCGTCCGCCATATGCAAAAATCCATCGCAGTTTCTTAGCCAGGATTTAGAAACTGGGTGCCTAAAATTGGCAGTTGTAAAATTTTGGGGCGTCCAAATTTTTAAGGGGGATCACAATAGACTCATATTTCAACCATAAACATGTATATATTCATCAAAATAAGGCTTGATATCATTAAACAATGTCATGGCAATTATAAGGAGATGAAAAAATTCAATTACAAGCTTGAGGTTGAGATGTTTAGAAATTCCACACCAAAAAATGTGGGTGTCCCTAGGGGTTCTTTTTAAGGGTTTGGGTGTCCAAAAAGGCACCCAGATGCCCTGCTGGCTAAGACCATGATCCATCGTACAGTGGTCCGTCATATCCAAGTTCACCTGTATATGTTACCTTTCAAATAAGACCTCCCCCAAACATGTCTTAAGCACCCCTCAGTTATGGCTAACAGAAGCCTGAGACAGCAACAAGGGGGCATCCATCTTCCCAAGGCTCATGCAGGTTCGTGGCATCGTCTGAGCACCTACTGTGTCACCAGTGACTACAAGGTACCAGTAACAGGGAAGCTTTGCTTTCCCTTTCTTGCTTATCCTTATTCCTGGCTCATCCCTGAGCACAATTGTTGGAACCAAATTAATCTTTAAAGGGCAAATGCACCATCATGATGATTTAGGTTCAAAATGTGCCTATACGTGTCACCTTTCAAATAAGACCACCCGCAAGTCTGTCCTCCTCAGCACTCCTCAGATATGACTCAGGGATTGACTTAAGAAAATTTTTCTGGTCGGTTTTCGGGCGATCTCATATGATAAATGATAGTCAGTCTTGGGTCGGCCGGACAAATTTTAGGGCGTGAATACCGCCCGGACACCCACTTAAGTCAAACCCTGTGACTTATGAAAGTTAGTAAAAAGTCTGGGCATAGAGGCTGACATTACAGGGCAGGGCACAAATTTAAGCCCAATTTTGGTTGTTTGAGAGATATCAGTGGCAGGAAGTGACTGCCAGCCCTGCTTCTGATTGGCTGGGAGATATCAGTGGCTGGAAGTGACTGCCACTTAGAGAAAGCCAGGAATGAAAATTAAAGCAGGAAAGGGAAAGCCAGGCTCCCTATTACTGCTATCACTTGAGCACTGGCAGCACAGCTGGTGCTCAGACAATGCTACATGAGCCTTGAAAGATGGCTGTCTCAGGCCTGCTACTTAGTACTTACCCAATTATGTAAGTCATAACTGAGTAGTACTGAAGAGTACAGGTTAAGGGGAGGTCTTATTTGAAAGGTGACATGTATTCATAAGCTCATTTTGAACCTAAATCATTCTGATGGTACATACCCTTAAGACGCACTTCAATGTGTTAAAATAGTTCTACTTAAAAATCCTTTAAAAAGCCTTATAGCCTAGGAAGTCAATTTTGGTATAGAAATATAATTTTGTCACTTGTAGGCTTGTAGCATCCTCCTAATTTACAGGGCTAATAAAATTCTCAGCTTCATATCCGCAGTAAAAATTTATAACCAAGAATATGTTTGAGTTGAAGTCTTTATCAGGAAAACATGCATGAAATGTTGCATCATTTCACTTATCTTAATTTGACCCAAGAAGCGAGCCTACTCCAACTACAGTATCTAGATGATGCTCTACACATTTTATAGATCTTGCCAAGACCAGCCCAGCCTGTCTTTTGCACAGGCAGTTTCCTGAAAACCCACTTTTTAGACAGACATATATGTATACTTTGTAAAGGATTTTCAATTATAACTCCATTCTATGGTGGGGAGGGGGCAATACATGTAATAAGGAGTTAAGGATTTGAGACGCTAATTAATCTGGAGAGGCAGAACTTTGTGACTTCTATTTCAGACAGGCACATTTAAAATCCTGGCTAAGACCTGCTCTAGATGTGATTCTTTTTTCTATTTCGTGGTTGTAGGGTCTCCTCAAAAAGTGAAAAGAATTGCAGTTTATGTGTTACACTGACAGCTTGACACTTAAGAAATGAAATCACTTTTTTTACTATGTGCTATTAAAATACATTTATAAAATCCCTGGTGTAAGCTGTACGTTTTTGTGTTGAAAAAATAAAAAAGATACAGACTGATATAGAAGTCACTGCTTGTAACAAACAGCGCAGATCAACAAGTGTGCTTGCTCATTCTACTGACTACTGTGATTTACTGGCAATGACTGACTTGAACAATGGAATTCACTGACTGCCACAGCTAACTTGACCTCTTTTCTTCCCCTTTTCTTGAGAAAGAATGGCCTGTCTAATTGGCCTTCGACTACAGGTCATTTGGAAACCAGCACCTCCTGAGCAATTACTGCAGCAGTAAATTAGCCAGTTAATATTCATGACAAATACATATTAATGCCTTTGACATGCAAAAATATCAAAATACTCGCATTATGATTGGACCATGACAGAGGAATGTCAATTGACCTGCTATGAAAATAGCACGTTGAGACTCCCCCACATGTGGCCGGCTCCTCATGAACTGGAAGTCACCCTAGTCAACTCCACATAGAAAATGACATTTTCTCCTATGTGTGTGTCAATTTCATAAGTTAGTAACGGTTTAAATGCGACTGTCGCTTATTGTAGGCGAGAGTTTAGTGCAGAAGGCTTCGCGGTTTGTCAAATCTAGCAGGTGCCCGGTTCCAATCCGTCAACACAAACATTACGAGCCATCACCGGAAAACACCCACTCAAATAAAAACAAACCGACCACTACACTCATACAGCTGATAAATAGTAAACAGCACAGCGTGCTCTAACGAACGCAGTGCAGATACCGATCACAGATAAATATAGTATCCCTTTTCCGAAAGGAAATTACACTATCACATTCCTACTACTGCAGCCTTTCCAAAAGTCATCTTTTCAAACTTTTCGCCACACTTTCTGTACATAATGCAACTTCTGGACCATTACCAAGCAAGTATCATCAATAATCAGTTGATTAGGTCATCAGTAATACTTTCTAAACAAACATTTTGGCATATATTATGCTAAAATTGAAATATGAATATGTAAAAATCGTCCATTATTACCTGGCTTTTCATTTGGAGACGACGCTGCTTCCGCCATTTTGAATAATAAAATCCTTCCAATTATTCTCCGGAAAGATACGGAAACTAATTAGGTAGAGGTATGCAGGTCAAGAAGGACGCATACATGTAATTGTGATCCTTCGCCGCAGTCACAGGAGGATCTATATCTTAGGAATCACAGTGGAATAGACGTCAAATCACTATTTCAGTAGAAATCATCGCAGCCCCTTGGTAAATTGCACTCAAACGAATACGGCCGAAGGATGCCGAACCGACCTAGTCGAATAATCTGTAATGTGATTGGTCCATTAACTTGTAAATATAACGTTGACCTTCAGTAGGCATGGACTAAATGCCAATAAAAAATGATGAAATATATCAAAAAGGTATGATTTATTTATTCATAGCTAGTTTCTGTGTATGCTATATGATTCAAATGCAGACTAAATCCATAATTCTCCGTGTAGCTATTTTTAGATAGGGGGCGTGCCCTCTACCATGCTGTATTTGAATACACGCGCCAAGGTGAAATTGGCAAAATTCCAGCACATCTCTGATGGACTGATATACTATACCTATGCCGCATTTCAATGCTTTGGTATTGCTGGCTGCATACATAAATATAAAAAAGAAACCTTGCATAATAGCTGAGATAGTGCACTTTGGTTGTTTTAAAGACAATTGGCATGAGGCGCATCACTATCCGATCTTTAGCTGATAATAAACAACATAAACTTCGGAGACCACACCCACTTATCCATGTTCCGATCGTTCCAAGCCTCTCTGAAAGGGTTTTTAATTTAGGCACATGTGTCTGACCCTCGTACCCCTTGAGGAATACACCTGTGATTCGGGAGAGATCAAAGAGTTAAAATATGTTCTTATTGTTCTATGACATTGGGATGTGAGGGGCATTTTCCGAAGGCGGGCAATATAGAAACTATTGTAAGATCCCGGGGGGTCACTTAGGTATTTAGGGGGGTGCATACGCTCGTTATCAAAATTAAAAAGTCCCCCCTAAAGCACCGATTTCTGGCCAAAAAAGCACCCTTATTTTTTAAAACGCTGACTTTTTCCACTAAAAAAACACCCCTTCTTTTATCAAAACACTGACATTGGATGAACGGGAACACGTATTTTCACTTTAGATTTTATAATCCTCTGCCTGTTTAGCGGCAGCAGACTCGGTAGTTCAGACATAAACATCGACACTAACAAATTCAGATGCATAAGTAAGGTTCAATGTTGTTGAACGACAGATTCGGAAGCCCAGTCACTTAGGGAGTCACTAGGCGTCAGAGCCGCGTATATTTCGTAAGGGGATTTTCGACCCCCATTCTTCGTATCTGGGTACAAAAAAGGACCCTTCTTTTATAAAAAAAAATCGCGGACATGCGGAGGTCTTAAAAAAGACCCCTTCCTACGCGAAATACGTAACGCGGGTGCGGCCCCCCTATATCCCTGAGTGCCCCCGCCGGGTGTAAGATATAGAATCGGATCTATACGTGTTTTGTGTGTGTGTGCTATTATTTTATTTTTGTTTTATTTTGTTTTGTTTCTATACTCCGTAACATTGTACCATCGAAATTCACCGTGCTGGGACTCATAACACATCTTATGTGATAACGTTTCTCGCTTTTTTTTTTGTAGATTTGTAGATTTAAGAATCCCTCTCTTCACCTTTAATCTCATTACGTTGTCACATTTTCCCATGCTTGTTTTCTAGTTTCTCTGCTACATCTATATCGTCGTAATGGAGGCATATTTCTGAATAGTGGATTTATATAAATGTATATATAATAATTATATGAAGAAGAAGACGAAGAAAAATATATGAAAAATAATGATAGCGATGATAAAACAATAATGATAAAACTATAGTATGATATTCTACATATATGAAATCCTAGTGGGGGTAACACCATGAACCATCCTCCCGGGGGGATCCATTCCATCATGCTACCCCCACTGGGATGTCATATTTGTTTTATCATACCGAACAAACCCCATATCGGTAAGATATCAAAGTTCTCGCGGACCATATCAAACCAATACTGGCCGCTGATGACGGGAAAAGACCGTCTGCTGTCTGGATTAGGTCAAGGTCACAGATGACTGATGAATCGCACTGATGGCTCCCAGCAGGGAGGGAACTTTTCATTAGAAGTCTGAGAATGTGTACCGCAGGGGTTTCACATTGCCTCGTGAGTACAACAGCATGGAATGGTGAACCAATCACGACTTACGGTCTTCCCGTGAAGTATATTATAATTAAAAGTGTTGCGGCAGGGCGCTAAAGGCCGCAGGATGAGTAGAAAAGGACAGTGTAGTAAGGCTCCGTGCGCCAACAAATTGAGTGGCGGGCGCACGGATCCAATCCCATAGAACATGTGGTAGGTGCATGGGTAGGGCAATGATCAACAGGTTGGGATGTGTGAAAGGGCAGATAGAAGGTGAATGGGTGGAAGTTGCATCAAGTAATAGTCATGTGCAGCAAGTGTGCATGTGAGTGACGATATACCGACATCATAGGGATACCAATTGATGGACCAAGCACTTGGAACTTAAGGGAACTTTTCCTTCATTAACATATAAAGATTAAATACCTATAGACCCATTAAACTATGTATTTTCTTGACAAAATTCACAACTTTATCACTTTAGTTATTTTTCTGTTTACTTCATGCATCACAACTGTGGAAATGTATATTATAATGCAAAGTCAGCGCCTAACATTAAGTCATCTGCCTTTGTAGCGAACGGTGATTCAGGAGAGATAACCTTTCTGTGATCGGCGACTTTGACCGATATTTCATTATTCAGAATTGTCACCTCTAAGTTAAGTAAAGTAGACAAACGCATATTAAAGTAATCTTTCTTTTAAGTCGGCAATATTTTAAATAGACACGGGGGCTCTTCGGTATTTAGGGGGGTACGTACGCTCGTTATCAAATGTTTTAAATACCCCTTAACCACTGATTTCAGGCCAAAAAAGCACCCTTATTAAACAAAAAACACGCTGACTTTTTCCTGTACAAAACACCCCTTCTTTTGTCAAAACACTGACATCGGATGAACGGGAACACGCATTTTAACGTTTGATGTTATAATTCTGTGCCTGTTTAGCGGCAGCAGACTCTGAAGCCCAGTCACTTCGGGATACGGTCAATCGGCGTCAGGATTGTAAGGGGATTTTCACCCCCCCCCCCCCCTTACTTCGTATACCTGGTTACAAAAAATCACCCTTCTTTTACAAAATCGCGGACATGCGGAGGTCTCAAAATTTTGTAAAACCTCACTGTTTCAGCCATACTATGATATGAGTAAATGTTGATTAATCTGCTGTTAATGGTGGAGGAAACTGAACTACCTAGAGAAACCCTAAGTAAAGGTACAGGAAGGAATAACGCTGACAGGAATTTGACAAAGAAGTAAATGTGTGTGTGCTCAGTTGATGGACATTTTATCCCGGACTAGTACTTGTTTCTAAATGATGCTTCCATTGAAAAAAAACACACGCCGAAACGAGTAGGAAAATGTGATGATTACACGAAATTCCTAATTCCAAATGGACACCTGAATGAGCCTCGGAGTGATGATTACGAGGCTTTGGTGACTGGCATGCGTCGGTCCCTCTATTGAAATAGTTTCTTATCTCGTCAATAGGTGTCTCTCTACGACATGCGCTCATAGCATCGACAACAAGGGCTTTTTCTCAAATGCGGAAAAGCATGTTAGTCAAGCAGAGAAAACAAGATATTTCAGCTAGCTTGGCTAAACTGACCCATCAATACCCGACTAAACTGGTGAAATAGTTCAAGCAGGTGCATAGTTTTGAAAATATTTGACGACAGAAAAAAATACATAGGCTAACATAGGCCAGTGACTTATAACTATGTCTTTAATATATGTCTTTGGATAGGCATACATAGGCCAAATATATAGACTAACAGCATGGTCTTAGCCAGTAGGGGGTCTGGGTGCTTTTTTGGACACCCAAACCCTTAAAAAGAACCCCTCAGGACACCCAATTTTTTTAGTGTGGAATATCTAAAAATCTCAATCTCAAGCTTATAATTGAATTTATTCATCTCCTTATTATTCCCATGACATTGTTTAATGATATCATGCCTTATTTTGATGAATTTATACATGTTTATGGTTGGAATATGAGTATATTGTGATCCCCCTTAAAAATTTGGACACCCAAAAAATTTTCAACTGCCAATTTTAGGCACCCAGTTTCTAAATCCTGGCTAAGACACTGACTAACAGTACACCCGAAATATCATCATGTCTTTCTTAAGCTTTGTTAAGTCTTTCCAACAATTAAGTGTTAAAAAGATGTACGAATATTCTGTTCAACACTGCATGCATGTGACTGTATCTCTGTAAGGGACATGGGAAAACATATTTGTGAATGTAGAAGGTATACGTTATGTCAGAGATATATAGACACGTACCCTACTACTTATCTCTGGTAATATTCACATCACCACGGCATAAGCATTTAAGTAAATTATACTTATAGTTAAGTTATACTTTTGGCTGAAAGATTTCAATAAAATTTTCATTTTCAGCTTCATGCATGTGGATCTCGTATGGACTTATGGGAATTACTGTTATAACTTTGTTATCTACCTCAGCTCCACACAATATCTGAAGGAGAGCTATTGACATTTTTCTGATCAACACATCTAAAGGCACAAAATGTCGATCACTGGATACGCAACCAGCAGATCTCGCTCAAGAATCTCGGCACGACTCCCAAGTGTAGACGAGTACCACTAAAGTGGTGCAGTTTTGCGCATATGCGTGAGCAACCTAGCTACTCTATAATGTAACAGATACGGGACAAAATCACTACCCACGTGGCTACTGATTCGATTTGCCGCCACGGCAAGCATAAACAGCAAGGTGATTTTTATCTATTTTCTGCTTTGTACAAAGATTTTAATTTCTGCTGTCCAAAAGTTTTATTTCAAATTGGGTACAAGTTTTTTCTTCTGTCTGCAAGTGTTTGTTTTTTTGCCATTAGCACTTTTTTATTTTCTCCGCATTAGATGTTTATTTTCTCCGAAACACTTGCACCATCAGGGAAATCGATCGTTCATAATGAAAGTTTGATTTAAAAAGTGGACATTGCCTTAGATGACCAAACACAAATGGATTCGAAACCAGGCTAGCTAGCCTCAATCAGTGTCAACTGAAGGCCGCTAATAGCCCAAAATTGGTGCTCTGAGCACCCCAGCTGGCCGTGGAAATCAGGTTTCTCTGTAATGTAATCGAGACAAGAGCCCTCAGCTGCTTGGTCCTTGTTGCCACGTGACCTCACGCTGGTGCCAGATTTAGTACTCCTAGCATGAGTCCAGCTCTTCAATATAGGGCATATAGTAATTGGTCTCTCGCTACATATCCATTCTTTTCTTCATCCAAAACATTGCTAAGGCGTGACTAGCTAGTGGCAGAGATTTTCATTTTGTATAAAATTCCCTGCTAGTGGTAAGTGGTGGAGGAGACTGAAGTACCCAGCAAAAACAACAATCTAACCCCAAGTCACTAGCAATTTTGTAACATGTCCTGCGTGGGATTTGAACCAGGGCAGTGGTGAGAGATAACTAGCAGTCAGTGGCAATACCTTAGACCACACGGCCATCAGGGCAGGCCCGCGTAGCACAAATTACATGACAGGAATTGCGTACAGTGAACTAAAGGAAGTCAATAAATGCCACTTTCTGACTACTAAAGGGCCCTAGAACTCCTACATCAAGTTGCTAACTATTGTATCATATACTAATAGTACACTGCTCAACTGAACAACAACGCTGAATAACAGCCGTAACACTCACGTTGCGACCTTAGCCTTGTGATTGTTTGGTAATTCCCCTTTCCCCACGCTTCATCTACCCACTATCCAGCTCTCTGGTCACTTTTTAAAAGTTTGGTTGATATAAACAACGATATTGAAAAAAATGCACCCAGGCAAAATAAAAAGCACAATATACTGATAGCGAGCGCGCCAGCGCTGCTGCACGAAGTGCAGCTAGCGCAAGCGAGCATTCATGTAACGTGTGTGTGTACGTATGTAGATACAATGTATATATCCAATCTGTATATGGACCAGAAAAGTTTTGAGGTGCCAACAATGTGGTCCCACGCGCGTAAACGGAAGTATTATTTTAGTACATCCGGTCACGCAGGCGCAAGTTTCTGAAGTCTGAAGGGAAGTCTGGGAAATGAACATCACCTTTTGTTTTAAGGGCACATTTTGCCGTCAGATCTTTTCATGCTTTGAACATCGCTTTGTCACGTAATACGTATGGACTGTTCCCTTTAAATTGTATCAAAAGAGCGTTTTGATTAGACATCACGCGAAACTACGCAACAAAGTAACAATGCTCACGCGACGTCGGGGAAAGCCGACACGGTGACGGTGTTCAGGACGATATGTTGAACAGTAAAAATAGATTTATGAATACTCGCCTTTCCGTGGCTCAATTTTAATGCGGTTTAAAGCATTAAAACCGCCACTACTCATTCTACATGCCGTTTAATTCTCTCTCAAATTTGTTTCGAAATGAGGATTTTGCGACAGGTTGAAATCGATGTGGTTTTAATGCCAATTCTTTTTGCTAATTCTATGCTATCTTTTAGTCAGTATGAACTGAAATCATCCGAGGCTACGCGTTTCCGTGGCTCAATTTCAATGCGGTTTAAATCGTTAGAACCGCCACAATTCCTTCTACATGCTTCTCAATTTGCTTTTAAATCTGTTGAGAAATAAAGATTTTGCGACAGGTTGAAATCGTTGTAGTGTCATTGCCAATTTTCTTTCGCTCTATCTATGTTAGCTTTTGGTCAGTATGAAATGAAATCATCCAAATCTAGTCGCCTTTCCGTTGGTCAATTTTAATGCAGTTTAAATTGTTAAAACCGCCACAATTTCCTCTACATGCTTCTAAATTGACTCTCAAATCTGTTGAGAAATAAAGATATTGCGACAGGTTGAAATCATTGCAATTTTGATGCCAATTTTTTTGTTCAATCTATATGCTATCTTTTGGTCAGTATGAAATGAAATCACCTAAAAGTACGCCTTGCCGTTGGTCAATTATAATGCGGTTTAAATTGTTAGAACTGCCATAATTTCTTCTAAGTGCATCTCAATTTGCTCTTAAATTTGTTGAGAAATGAAGATTACGGGACAGGTTGAAATTGTAAATTTTATGCCAATTTTTTTGCTTAGTCTATGCTCTTTTGGTCAGTACGAAATGAAATCATCCGAAGCTACGCCTTTCCCTGGGTCAATTTTAATGCCGTTTAAATCGTTAGAACCACCACAATATCCTCTACATGCTTCTTAATTGGCTTTCAAATCTGTTGAGAATTAAAGATTTTGCGACAGGATGAAAGCGTTGTAATCTTAATGCCATTTTTTTGGGCTGAATCTATGCTATCTTTTGGTAAGTATGAAATAAAATTATCCAAAGCTTCTCCTTTCCGTGGGTCATTTTTTTGTTGCGGTTTGAATTGTTATAACCACCACAATTTCCTCCACATGCTTTTCAATCTGCTTTCAAATCTGTTGAGAAATGAAGATTTTGAAACAGGTTGAAATGGTAATTTTTATGCCAATTTCTTTTCGCTGAATCTATGCTATCTTTTGGTCAGCATGAAATGAAATCATCCGAAGCTACACCTTTCTGTTGGTCAATTTTAATGCGGTATTAATCGTTAAAACCGCCACAATAGATTCTATATGCTTATAAATTTGCTTTGAAATCTGTTGAGAAATAAAGATATTGCGACAGGTTTAAATCGTTGTAAATTTTATGCCATTTTTTTCGCTCAATCTAAGCTATCTTTTGGTCAGGATGTAACAAAATCATCCAAAGTTGAGGTTGAAATCTTAGTAAGTTTGATGACATCTTTAGAAGCGGGAAAAGTTGCCACTGTTTTGGACTCAATGTTTACGGCAAAATAAATAACTCGCCAGGTTTTAAATTTCAAAATCCCACAATTCGTTCACCTAGCCTTTTTACTGCTCTCTTCAACCGGTTACAAAATGATGTTTTTTGGTGTTAATCGTAGTGAGTTCATACAATTAATCTTATCTGGTCAGAACAAAAGAAAATCATCCGTAGCTTCGCGCTCGCTTCCTGGCCATGCCAGCATCATATTATTATCAGGAATGCTCTACTGATTTTATTATTATTATTATTTTTCATATCAAACGAGCCCCGTCGGCCCATGGTATGTGAACACGGCCGCTCTGAAGGCCGCAAATCTCGTGGACTGCTTCCGGTCTCGCTAAGAATCGCGAGATCAGAAGGCGCTCCCACGCAATGTGATTGTTGAGTGTTTCTGAACGTGCAACAATCACATCACGTGAACTAGTCACAGCTGGCCGTAATTGTGTCGCGAAACGTTGGATGATTTCATAACCAGGGGGGGTTTCAAAATAGCGTTTTGATCAGGTATCACGCGAAACTACGTAATTAAGTAACAATGCTCACGCGACGTCGGGGAAAGACGACACGGTGACGGTGGTGGACGATATGTGGTACAGTAAAAATAGATTTATGAATACTCGCTTTTCCGTGGCTCAATTTTAATGCGGTTTGGAGCATTAAAACCGCCAAAACTAATTCTACCTGCCGTTTATTTTCTCTCAAATCTGTGGCGAAATGAGGATTTTGCGACTGGTTGAAATCGTTGTGGTTTTAATGCCAATTCTTTTCGCTTATTCTATGCTATCTTTTATAAAAAGTATGAACTGAAATCTTTAATTTTAATGCGGTTTAAATCGTTAGAACCGCCACAATTTCTTCTACATGCTTCATAATTTGCTTTCTAATCTGTTGAGAAATAAAGATTTTGCGACAGGGTGAAATCGTTGTAGTGTTAATGCCAGTTTTTTTCGCTCAATCTATTTTAGCTTTTGGTCAGTATGAAATGAAATCATCCGAAGCTAGTGGCCTTTCCTTTAGTCAATTTAAATGCGCCACAATTTCCACAACATGCTTCTTAATTGGCTTTTAAATCTGTTGAGAAAAAGAGATTTTACGACAGGTTGAAATCGTGGTAATTTTAATGCCAATTATTTTTCGCTTAATCTATCTATAATCTATCTTTTGGTCAGTATGAATTGAAATCATCCGTTAGTCAATTTTAATGCGGGTTGAATCGTTAGAACTGCTTTTAAATCTGTTGAAAAATAAAGATTTAGGGACAGGTTGAAATTGTATTTTTTTGCCATTTTTTCGCTCAATCAATCCTATCTTTTGGTTAGTATGAAATGAGATCATCAAAAGCTACGCCTTTCCGTGGGTGTAGATCATTAGAATAGCCACAATTTCCTCTACATGCTTCTCAATTTGCTTTCAAATCTGTAGCGAAATGAAGATTCTGGGAAAGGTTGAAATCTTAGTAAGTTTTATGACATCTTTAGTAGCAGGAAAAATTGCCACAGTAATGGCCCCAATGTTTACGGCAAAAATGAATTACTCGCCAGGTTTCAAATTTCAAAATCTCACACTCCCTTCTACTATCCTTTTACTGCTCTCTTAAACCTGTTACAAACTGATGATTTTGCGACAGGTGGAAATGGTAGTGAGTTCATACCTTAAATCTTATGGTCAGAACAACAAAAAAAAATAAAATCATCCGAAGCTTCGCGCTCGCTTCCTGGCCATGTCAGCATCATATTGGGGCTGTTGTCTTTAAATATAAAGGTGGTCTGTAGAGCTTAAGGGTGGACTCTAAGTGATTAATGCATGGCAACATGAAAATTCGCCGGCCATGTCTTCGCTCTTTTCGAAAGCGCGAATTATTGGGTAAGTGGATGCCGGGCAGATGGCTGGCTTCGAAAACTGCAGTACTGGGTACATCATGGGCAGCTCGCACCTCTAAGCGAATAGGCGCCTTTGAAAGCATTTAGCCCGTCTATTTAGTCGAGTAAGACAAAATGGCGGACAGGGAAAACAAAAGTACCTCTGAACTGGAGGAAAATATCTCTCTCCATGAAATGTTTCAAGTCATTGGTAATCAAATGACAGCAAGAGACGTTCGTGTCCTGAAGTATGTGTACTCTGGAATATTTTCGCCTCAGATGCGGGCTCGGATTAACGACGGTGCTACCTTTTTCCTGGCACTGGAAAAGATCGGGAGATGTGACGCATCCAATTTCAAACATATTCTACATCTTCTTCGGATTATATCGAGACACGACCTTACACAATATGTATCTCTCAGAAGACGATATCCAGGTATGGAATTTGACCACAATGCTCTATATATCATGTTTGGGTGTGTGTGTGTTGTGTCCTTCATGCATTCATTTGTATTTGACAGCTGCATCACTCTGCTTCAACTTAAAGTTGGGAATCCACCAGTTATGGATTGGAAATTCCTTCACATGAAACTTGATTGCCATGTATGCACCCCTGGTAAAAGAACACATTAACTTAACTCTTAACCATAGATGGAGGGGTAGGTTCTATCCATGCAATCTGTCATTGCTGAGTAATGCTGAATTTCATTTACTACTGATTAGAGCAATCCACATGTTATATGAGAGGGAACCTGAATGCCCTCATATCTTTATAATCTTAATTATGACTATGTACAGCAAAGCTTTAAATGCTCACCAAGTTTTTAATAAACACAGTAGTGATTGACCAAAAATTAATGGCATATAAATTACTACGATTTTAACCCCACGCAATATTATCATTTCGCAACATTTAATAGAGAATTAAAAGACATATAGAATGAATTGTTGGTAATTGTGTCGGTTCTAACGATCTAAACTGCTTTAAAGTTGACCCAGGGAAAGGCGATTAATCTATTTTTACCGTGAACATAGAGTCCACCGCCGTGGCAGCTTTTCCCGCTATTATAATCATGACGCCGCATGAGCATTTGTTGTGCATGCGCATTTGTCGCATAGTTGCACATGCTGCATGATCACCGGCGGTCAAAAGTTTTTGCAGCGCGCTAGTGCGCCTGCTGATAATTCTGCATTCTGTTTCAACAGCAGTCACAAAACTAGGACTTCATAATTAATATGTGATGGGATTCTGTCTGTGATCACCATGACGCCAATAGAGGTCGCCGCATTTGCTTCACAGTACTTCACAGAATCAAGTTGTGCACATAGCTTGTGTACATTGCGCATTTCGTCCAAATGAACTTCCAGAATTGACCAATCCGGGGGAAATTTTTTCAAGGTATCGGTATATATATGCTGATGCCTGATCATAAACGCTGCGGTCTGCGCGGGCTTTATATCAGGCACTCATCGTCAGCAGATCTGGCCGCATATGATGACCTAGGGGAAGGGTTACAGTGCACAGAGGATCAAATGACATACCCTGCTTACAGCCAATAGGTGCACTATCTTTGAGAGAGCAGCTGTTATTGACCTGAGTTAATTGACCTTAATGTCCTTGCATCAATGTATGATAGTAGGCACCTCGTTGCATCTCCTGAAAGCCTACCTCTCTGATGCCATGCATTTTAATCTTTATTAGGACTAAGAAGATTTATCACAAGTGTAATAAATTGCTCGGTTTGGTTGGAAATTCAAGTTGCTTGAGGCAAAAAGAGATGAATGGATTATTTTCAATTATTGCTTACAATGCTTATTTTGCGTTGAAGAATGCAATATTCCATGGCAAAACCCTCCCCTCTTCACTTACCTGACTATTCCAAGCTATTCTATCAGATTTTTGCCTACATTGTCTTTTGCTTTCCTTATGACATCACATCGCTGCAGTAATTGTGATCTATGAGTTTGTTTTTAAACATGTTTTGAAGGGCGATAATATTTCTAATAATCATCAGAATTGATTTAATCTCTTGAAAGTTTGACGATTGATTCTGCTTATTATTTTTTTTGAATGATTCCTAGCCCAAACATTTATACATGTAGATACATAAAGGCTGTACTCTACAATTAATCAAACTTATCAGTCATAAAACTATCATTTAAGCATTCATCAATATTCATGTCAATAAGCTGATATAAGTGAATTTTGCCATATGGTTTTGACAGTCAACCTCAAAATTGGTACTACATGTAGTTGTGTAGGGGATCCTCATATGAAGCCTAAAAAAGTTGTTTGTTTCCTGTAACCCTACCCTAACAAGTTTGTATTCATATAAATCCCTACCCTACAGTTTTTTCAGTCCTCCCGACTCCAAATCATCAAAAAACATGCATAAAACACACATTTTTGACCAAAAAAATCATTTAAAAAAATCCGACCTACCTACCCTATTTTTTTTCAGACCATTACAGGAAACAAACAATTTCTTTTTTTATGCCTGATGCTTGTGTGGCCAGGATGAGAGCGCTGAGCACTTTGGATAATTTCACATTTATCTTTCTGTACCAGTCTGATTTCATACACCAAGCATGGATCAATTTAATAATGGGGGAATTGGCCACAATGCTCTCTCATTCATTCAATTTATAAAACACACAGTGTAGCTGATCAATGTATTGAAACGTAGGATAAACCAATACTGTCACTGCATGCTGCTGTAATATTGACTGACTTGCTGCCATACAAAGGCAGTTTTGTACATGTATACTAGGTTAACTACAGTACTAGCAGCAGCTGACTAGCAGACACATCATTCAGTTATTGATATCTCTGTTACTAGTAAACCTTATGAAGTAAACAAGGTGCAAAATTTAACAAAACTTAACTGAAACAAAATTTTTAAAGGCACCAATCCCAGCTTCTGAGTAACCAACCTAGCACTTATATTAGATATTCATCTTGTTATTTCACAATTCATTTATCCAGGGTCTTAGCCAGAATTTAGAAAATGGGTGCCCAGAATTGGCAATTGGAAACTTTTAGGGTGTCCTCTTTTTCAAGAGACACCACAATAGATCAAATTTCAACCATCAATATATATTTACTTATTTAAAGGCATAATATCCTTACACTATGCCATGGGAAATATATTTTAGGTGAAAAAAAATCAATTATAGGCTAGAAATCAACCCTTAGGTTTAAGAAATTCTTCACAGAAAATTTTGGGTGTCCTGGAGGGTGATTTTGGGGGGATTGTGTGTCCACATGACGCCCAGATGCCCTGCTGGCTAAGACTATGCATCCATCTCACTTTCCTCTCCATTGTTTTTTCCAGTGAAGCCAGACCCGGTGGATGAGTATTTAGAAGAATCATCTCGCTTTCCGCCGGTGAAACAGAAGCGCCCCCTCAGCCCAGACCCTCAGCCTTCCACGTCAACCTCAACACCCTGTTTCTCATCCCCATCAACGTCATCGTCATCGTCGTCAAGTCTAGATAGTCTCAGCCCGGCAGCCAAGAGGCCTCGGAGAGGGAGAGGCAAAAAAGATCATACGTATACAGACACCAATCAATCGGAAGATAAAACCGAGTATGAAATAAAGAAAAAAGTAACATGTGGTAAGTAAAGAAAAAAGTGTGTGACAATTATTTAACCCATCCATGCTTAATTAACCCATTAATGCGGAAGATTTCCTCTAAAAATTGTTGTCTTGAGCTCTAATACTTTTGACAATGATGTTTATCAACATTTCTCCATCCAATAGTATCCTAACTATGCTTGCACCTGCAGGATTTCATGAAAATTATGAGGCTGTTTTTGGTCGCTGTGCGCATTAATTGGTTAAGAGTTCCATTAAAAGTTGTTATCTGGATCTATTGCATTTTAGACAGTAACTTGGGAGTTTAGAATTATTTAGAAACATATTTGAAAGAGAGTTGTAAGAAGTGTTCCTATTCAAATTTCATCTCAAAAAAATGCTACACTGATAACATGGAACTATTTTGAAACTTGGATTTCCTTGGCATTTGTGGGTTATCCAGTACTGAAACTAAATGAAGAGTATAAACTTTGTTTTTGCAACAATTGTCAATTTGCAACAATTATTTTTTTATAATCGATCATATCATTTGGCGATTATTAAAAGATTGATTGATTAAAAGATAATACAATTAATTGTCCCAACATTAGAAAATGCTTTTACAGTCTGTGATAGAATGCGATAGGTTCAGACTATAGTTTAAGGTGCTTGGACATCACATTGCCCAGCATTAGCTATCATAATCACAAATATTCTTTCTATTTTCCAGATATACGACTTAGGGTGCGAGCTGAATACTGCCAACATGACAATGCACTAGAAGGAAATGTATTCTCAAATAAACCAGAGTTAATAGAAAGACAATTTGAAAAATTCATGCAAGCCAATACCATATTAAAGTCTAGAGATTTAGGTTCTATAATTTGTGATATAAAGTTCTCTGAATTAACCTACCTGGATGCCTTCTGGAGGGATTACATAAATGGTTCATTACTAGAGGCTTTAAAAGGTGTTTTTATAACAGGTAAGTTTGGCGATTTACCATTTTCCATGGTGCAGAATGCTTTACTAAATATTCAGGGGGCGCTTCAATGCAATTTGATTTTACCCCATTTATGCCTGGAGATCTCGACAAGTGTTGTCTGGACTTATCACTTCAAATTAATCATAAATTGGAGAAATATTTGAAGGAGAGTTGACGGTAACTTTCTGATTAACATTTCTCCTTGAAATAGTTTCTAAAAAAAAAAGTTTTGTAAGAGACATTGCACCAAGGAAGTTAGCCGGTGTTGGCAGCTATGTACATGAATGGGGTAGCATATAGAGGTTCCATAACATGTGAACTATTAGAAAGAAATTTCTGACATGAAGGGTATCATTATTGGCTTATGGAATAGGTATAGCCGTATAGGAAAATTCCCAAGGCTGAAAATGGTACGTGGAATAACAGAAGTTCTGTTCCTGGGATACCTTTTTCTGCCACATTCAATAAAGATATTAATGAAGACGAAATTGGTGCAACAAGCACTTTATACAGACATCAGTAGAACAACTATGGCACTGCCTAGCAATGTGTGTGGCATGTGCTAACTTAATGATTAATTAGATGATCCAAATAAGGTTATTTTACCCTATTCTCTACACCTATTGGGAATGGGCATTGTGAATGTTTTGTTGTTTTTCAGTACAATTTTTTAACTTTCTTGAGGTGATCATCTGCAGTTATATTAACCTTTATTGTTTATATATATGTATAAATATATATATATGTATATATATATATATATATATATATATATATATATATATATATATATATATATATATATATATAATATATATATATATATATATATCAAAGAAAGATAATTTTTCAATTGTACTAAACCCATAAAATGAATTGAAATAATGTTATAGTTTACCTTCACACTATCACTTTTGCCTACCAATTGCATTCTTTGTATCGAACTATGATAACACTGTAATTATCAGCTCATTTTCTTCCAGGGCATAAATTGTGGTCATTGGACAAGCTCAATCTACAATTTGATATTGTATATTTAAAAGTTATTTGGATTTGTTAGATGCACTTTAATATATGGCGATTCAATATGAATCTGTTTTCAATTGTGTGTGTGTAGGTATGTATATATGTTGTTCAGTCAATTCTATATATTTCCCTTTTGTCCATTTCAGAATCCTTAAAACAGGCAGTAGGACATGAAGCGATAAAGTTACTAGTAAATGTGGATGAAGATGACTACGAGGCAGGAAGATTAAAACTCCTGAGAAACCTACAGGAATGACTGTAGTGAAGAGGGACCAATATAGGGGGCGCAACATCAGAGGAAGCTCCTGGCCTGTAAATAGACTATAAACTCAACCAGGAGTGAAAACCACCAACTGGCCTGTGAATAGTCCATAAACCAATCTGCCACTTGCCATCTTAGCTCTTCCTATGCTGAGGCTACTTTCCTCCAAATCACAATGAAGCAAAGATCTTTGAAAACCATCTAAACCCTGTCATGTTGGTACTCATTGGATAGCTCTCACTGAGTTCTCTCAGATGAGTACCCATATGCCTGGGTTTCAGTCAATTTTGAGTTTTTTTGCATCATTTTGTATTGGTCGAATTAGCCACCAGCAGCATAAGGGTGAAGAACAAGAAGACAACATCTGGCTTGTTGTCTTTGTATTTGCATTGAGAGCACCAAATCATATATACTGTTATCCTGTTATTTTACCAATGTTTTTAATTTGCCGGTATTCACTGATCACTACGATCGGTAAAAGAGATTCCGGAATTTTTGAAACACTTCAGTTCTGTAAATTTGTCATAGTTCTTTTCAAATATTTTACAAATTTTACTCCAACCCATTCATGCCTAAGCATTTTGTGGTTCTGCATTACATAAGGAAAATAACTTAGGAATGTGAGCATGTCATTACCAAAAAGGGCAGGTTGTTTTGTTCACTACAGGCATGCGTGGGCTAAGATTATTCTCGTACTTTTTTTTGTCCATTACTTAAGTTAAAAAATAAAAGGTTCAGATTGAAAGATTCTCTCTGAGAAACTTCTAGAGAGGAAGCTAGATGAAACAGTGATTTCATTCAGTGGGAATATTTTGTATAGAACCTCTATCTGTAATGCATTTATGGAAATATTTGTCTCCCTTGACCTTAAACTTGTTTGATTTCTGTAGCATTTAGGGTTCATGGTGCAGCTGTCCTTTCTAAGTATCCCCTCTTTAAACAAATTTCAAAATTGCATATATATGTATATATATATATATATATATATATATATATATATATATATATATATATATATATATATATATATATATATATATATATATATATATACACACATATACATATACATATATGTGAGATGCACAGGTGGACGGAGTGTAGTAGACAAATGAATTCTTCCAGGTGTACTTATTTTTGAAGTATTTGGTTCACATAAAGAACTTCCTCCACATTGACTGACACCGTCATTTCATCTTTCCAGTCTATCATCCCTGTCATTGCTTAGCTCTGTGTGCGTATGATTTCAACCCTTTGTGGAGAAAGGTACTTATTTTAGGTTGAACTTGTCTCATTAGTGGCTAATCATGTAAAGAAATTGAACAAGGAAATTTCAGTAATTGAGCCCAGAGTTTGAAGGTCATATTCTTGGTGTATATCAGGGATGGATCTTAAAATTGTTTGCAAGGTGCTCTTTGGGCGCCTAGCAAAGAAGAATCTAGGCGCCCAGATGAAACATCAGGAGCCCTAGTCTTACAATCAGCTTCCTTGCAATCAGCTGTCCTGAATGACATCCTCCTCGAAACCATGCATATGATAACTCAGACTTAATTTTTTAATTCCTAGAGTAGGAAGTCTAGGTGCAATTCGGGCACTTAGGCACACATATTCTAGGTGCAAATCTAAAATTGCGCCTGTTAAGGGTGAACCCTGGTATATACAGTAATGTATCAATATATGACATGGTTATTTTTTGAATCCCATGTTTTATTCTAATGAAATTTTGAGAGAGTTCCTGTCCCAATATTAATTTCATTTGCCAAAAAAGTACTTTATACCAAGAGTTTGTGTGGATATGCTAGAGCAGCAAAGCAAATCCTTCATGAATGAAATATTTATATTTTCAAAGTCCAAATGAACTCACCATGTTGAACTCCCTAAAGTCTGTTTTGCCAAATTAAAGAATGTATGATGAGCACTCTCAAGGGCAATTGATTAGGTTTAAATCAACGAAAAATGAATTATGTGATGCAGCAAATTATTGTAGATACCAACTCAAATACACGTTAGATTATTAAGACAAAGATTCAAGCTAAGAATTTATCAAAAACTAACATGTAAAAAGCCTTTTAGTGACATTGCCTATAATTCATGTATTTTCTTTTTTGGATGTTTCCTTTTCTGAACTAATTTCATTTAGCTACATTATGATGCTAGGTACAATCAATTGTGTCTTTTGTGAATTGTGTCAAAGTGTGAATGGTCTTACAAAACAATAGTATTCACGATTGGGGACATGCAGTAGTTTAAATGGAATTGCTATGATTTCTGCTTAGGATGAAAGATACCACATCTATGGAGGGCCAGGCCATTTTTCAAATTTTAGAGTCCTTTTAGTTGTCAGTTTTATCCTAAAGAAGTACAAAAGGTCATTTGTATTCTTAAACGTATTCATGCTCAGAAATTTATGCAAATTGAGGTATAAACAATTTACTTTGTTCTATTGGTATCAGTACTATGTCTTTCATTTCAAGGTAAACTGGATTTTACAAATAATGGATAAAGCTAAATAGTTCCATCTGGAAGGATCTGCCTTTATGATGCAATTTAGATCATTACTACACTTTGATCTAAATCTTCAGAAAAGTGGTTAAACATTCATTGTTTCCTTTAATTCTTGTATGTTCCCCATTATGATATAGTGTTGATTCTACTTCCTTCCTGCATGCCCTCCTTGGTAAAACCGAAAGTAATATATCCATTTGTGGTTACCCAACCAACCAACAAGTCATGAAATAAGCCTTTTTTGTACCATTAACAAGATCATGACTGTAGAGCTCTTGATACATTAAATAAGTGGATGCTCACTGTGCAACCATTAAATCGGCGCACTGCTGTAAAAGCATAGAATTGAACGGAACATCTGGTATTAGCGTACTAGCGAAAAGAATTATAAAGCAACATCAAAAGCCTGAAGATTGATCCGGTCTTTTCATGAACCAAAAACAAAATGGTTATATTTTTGGCCTGAAGATAGAATGAACTTCTGAGTTTGACCGTATTTCATGCAAGTTCTCAAATAGACTTCAAGGAAGATATGGCTTAGGTGATAATCTGGAGGTGTTGCCAGACAGAGTTACTCCAAGGAAGTATCACATACACCACAGCTTCCAAAGAGAATTTTACAAGGTATGGCATTTATATAGAAATGTTCAAAAGAATTTTTGCCCTAGATGAGAAAGCATAATTTTCATTTAGATGACCCTGTGTAGGAATAGGTCCTAGCTCATGTTGCATTTCATTTTTTCAATTTAATAAGTTGATTTTCGAGTTCCTTAGTGAAAAGTGTATATTTGTAATATAAAAATTGTGTATACTTGTAAAAAAAGAATGAATAATGGAGGTGGCTGTTGATGCTTTTTCTCTGGATTATGTTCTCACTGAAAAGCATGTGCATTGTTCAACTTGTCCGATCTGGAGTGTGAAAATTGTCTGATGTTATTGATCAACAATTAGAACAATATTTGATGAGGGATAGTTAACCCTTATGTTGCCAGCGAATTTTGCCAATACAAAATTATGCAAAAAAAGCTGAAAAATGACTGAAACCCTGGCATGTGGGTACTCATCTGAGAGTTCTCTGTGAGAGCTATCTAATGAATACTAACATCACAGGGTTTAGATGGTTTATAGAAATCTTTGCATCCTTGTGTTTTGGACGAAAGAAGCTATAGCATTGAAAGGGTTAAACCCAAACAAGAAGAACACAACACCAGACGTGGATGGGTTAACCCATTAATGCTCACAGTGGCCAAAAGCCGCCTGATAATTTTGATAAAATATTGCAGGCTAATGCTAATTTACGAAAATATTTGATGGAGAAATGTAAATTAGAATATTACCTACAACTCCCCTTCAAATATTTTGTATAACAAATCTTATTTTCAAAGTTATTGTCAGAAGTATCATAGATCCAGACAGCAATTTCTTGGTGAACTCTTAAGCATTATTGGGTTGAAGAAGAATATTGCAGACTGTATCTAGGAGTGTTGGGTGTGCAGTTAGACAATATTGCAGACCCTCGGTGGACAAACTGTTAGCTGCAACCAATTTCTGACAACCTAGCAAATAAAGAAAGATAGTGGGAAACTTGACATGAAATTTTGTTATTTTTATTGGATGCTGCCACATTCACTTGTGATGATGATGATAATAGTAATGAATTTTTTTAGTAATAATGATAATAATATGATAATAATGATAATGATATTAATGATAATAGAAATAAAATTAGATATTGTTGTTATGGTCGTAACAATATTAGTAATGATAAGGGTACACTAATCCAAATATTAATGATCCTGACAATTATAATAAAAATGAGTAATAATGATTATTATAGTTATAATTATCATAATGATAACAAGAATAGTAATTACAATTATGACGAGGATGATTATGATTATGGTGATGAAAATAATGATATTAATAATATTATTGATTATAAGATTTATAACAGGCATGGGGTCAAATCCTTTTAGAAAGAAACATATAAACACTTCATTAAAATTACTTCGTATTGTCCCCGTTACTACTACAATTGCCATTTTCACCCATTTATACCGAAGACCTTGACAAGGGTAACATAGATTCTCAAAAAACTTAAAGTAGAATCGTTGATGGGGCATTTTTAAAAAAAAATTCCTATAACCATATTGTATGCAACAGGTTAAAACATTTGCTTTGAAAAAAATTATTATTTTCAGTATTTATTTAGTCAATACAGTGCTTGAAGGAAGTATTAAGCATTCTACTGAGCATAAACCGCAGTCGGTGAATAGCTATCCAGATAGGGCCCCGTTGAAAGAGGTACTGGGAGGACAGTACAATTACAGAGAAGAGGGAAGGCGGCAGGGCACTAAAGGTCGCAGGAGGAGTAGAAGTTGTCAATGTAGTAAGGATCCGTGCGCCCAAAAAGTGAGTGGCGGGCGCACGGATCCAAGCCCAAAATACAGGTGGTAGGTACATGGATAGGGCACTGATCAGCACGTAGGGACGTGTGAAAGGGCAGATAGACGGTAAATGGGTGGGAGTTGCATAAAGTAATAGTCATGTGCAGCAAGTGTGCATGCAAGTGACAATACCAACATCATAGGGAACTTAATGGAACATTTCCTTCATCAACAGATATAAATTAATACTTACCCATTAAACTTCACAGAGCTCAATTTTTATATGAAGGCTAGGCATTACTTACATCCGTTAAACTATAGATATCTTGAAAAAATTCCCAACTTCACAACTGTGGAAATGTTTATTATAACTCAAAGATAAAAGATCGTTTTTAGTCAAGGCCCAACATAAAGTCATCGGCCCTTATAGCGAACAGCAATTCAGGCAGACATTCTCTCTGGGATCAGCGGATTTGACCAACAATTCATTTTAGTAAGGTAGAGTAAAATAAAAATAATGCCACCGTTATTTAGAGAAGGTAATATTTCTAAGTAGCACAGGAAGCACTGGGCAGGTGGAAAAGATGTTCTTAGTTGCGGGCAGATGGAATCGAACCAGCAATCCCATGTCTCGTAGGCAAGCGCTCTAGCGATTAGACCACAGTGATATGTGTACGATATTGTTGTTTGAAAAGAGAACTATATTGATGAAATCCTGTAACTCTATTTGGGATCGTTCCTAGCATTCCGAGTTTAGTCTTGTCATTTACGTGACTGACAACCGCAGTAAATCTTTGAAAAGGACCTCTAGGCCACTTTTATCAATGACCCCACATATTTACATACGGCCCGAAACTGATTATTACCTACCTTCGTCATGCGAGTCGGTAAATATCCAAATCAGATATGGCGCCTGTTGTCTAACTACACCCAAAGAGCTCGGCATAACTGGAATGTCGTTAGAACCCATTAGGAGCGCCAAAATAGCTCAAAATTTGTTTTGATCTATTAATCTAATGCCTTTTCAAATAAGTGAACAATAGTAATTCTATCAATACGCCTTTACATGTCGTTAACTTTGTGGCATCGCTATCCAATTTTGCCTTTACTATGAACTTGCTATTCTGAGGTTCAATTAATAACACTTGTTGCCGTTTCACTTTTGCGGCGCTGCACGCAGGGGATGAACATTTACGTCTAGGTTTGATTGTTTGAAAAACATTTTTTTTATAATTCTCTGCAAAGCATATATTATTTATTGCCTCTTCAAATCATCTTATTTGAAAGGTTTCAATAATACAATTCAGAGAGATAATCAATATTAATCAATAACAACTATCGAGCATGTAATAACAACTCAATAAAATTACAAGACTGATAATATAGAAAATGTTGTAACCTCACCTCACTCTATCGAAAGAAATATTAAGACATAAGATTGACACACTTATAATACAGGTACTTGCTTTTTATCCTACATGGACAAAAACGAACCGTTAAAATCTATCCGAGTTACACGAAGTTCTTTGGTTTGAATGGGGAGTAAATTCCAGAAAGAAGGCAAACTTTGGGTAACTGAAGGCAAGTACGAGGAAGGCCAAAATCGGAGGTATGAGGTAGGCAAATTTCCCGTTATTCGCCGTTATTACAGATGGCCTTCCTTAAAATAAAAGACAAGGTTGAATTCACGTACGCGTACAAAAAAAACATTTTAAAATCGTTGGTCATTCCTAATATGCCAGAATCTTTCATAAGTCTCCCGATGAAAAAAAAATCAAACTACCCCCAAAAAATCATGAACGCTATAGATATATAATGCAGCTTCATGAACTTGTTTGCGCATAACCAAAATTACGAAAAATTTTGCATGTCAGAAGCTTTCTTTCTTGACTGAATGTATGATGGCGATGCCTTGCGAACACATTAAGGATGCATGGCTGCGTTGGTTTGCGAACGTAATGTCATTTTAGGTTTTAGTTGCATTATTGGCTGGTCCGACTTACCTTTTCCATCACATGCACACCAACTCTAACTTCTAGTACATTGACCATCTTAGACATTGGAATTTCGATTTGAGTCACTTTCCTTGCCATATTGAGGCTAATTCGGGACTAACTATTTGTAAGGGATGGGGGAAACGGGAGTACCCTTCGTGAACCATCGTCTAACGTACACAACAACAATTGCATGAGGATCAAACAAAGAACTGTAAGCAAACATTAGGATTTCGGCTCTTTTCTTCTAATTGAATTCCGGAAAAAGGTGGTCGTTTCAATCACATATTTTGGGTACCAAACATTACTTGTTTTGTAGGGAATTTTGCACAATTATATATGAGAGTATTGCATAAAAAGATGATCCTTTTCATTTTTTTTGTTTATTGCGCGCATGGAACAATAGCTGTGCTCATCTATACACCATATAGCCCATTGTTATGAAAGAATGTCATATACACGAGAAAACAAGCATTTGTTTGAATAGTACGAACCTTAGATGAAGAAGATCGAAGTCGGAACCATTTCTTTTCTTTCTCCCAGTTTATCTTAGTGATTCTTTTTCACTTGCAAGATATGTTTTGTTTGATTATCCTAACTAAAATAAGTAGCCTTTATTATGGGTATTGGGTACGAAACGTTTTGATCGCCTAAAATCATGTTTTAAGAAATCCCACTAAATGTCTCTATCTATCAATGTCGTATCCAAATTCTTGTAAGAATTCGCATCCAACGAATGAACGTAAAGTATCTTTGATTATATGTTATTGTTTGGAAAAGCAAATTGGATCCCTCTGTATTTCATGTATTCACTATTTTCTATTCTAGATTTTACTATTGCATGTTGCAAATTAAAGAAATGATTAGTTCATAGACCCATTCACATCTGTAATTCACTCATAATATCAATGCATGACCACCTTTCATACTGATAACTAGGAAAGCATCCATTCAGCAGATGGTAACCACGGTAGCCATGAAATTTCATCTTATACCAAATATGGTAGTTAAAGGTTTATATTAAGCAGTTTGTGCAAGAAATTTGCAAATATTGACATATTTTCACTGCTGTTGATTTGGCGGAAGAGATTCCACTTGCAGCGGCCTCTATTGGGAGACTTGGGAAGCATAATTCTGGCTAATCAAACCAAGAAAGTTATGAAAAAGACAGACCAGATATGACAAAAACACAACTCCCCTCCCTCACTTTCAACTGCTTTAGTGCTACTGTTTACGATCGTGAAAGTCTTAATTGGTGCAGGTATATTATATTGCTATATAATCACTCTTGTGCGAAGCATTATATTTCAGGAAAATATCTTATTGTAGATCAAAAAGTACGTATCTGCAGGAAAAGTGAAGTTGAATTGTTCAACGCCTGGTCCACACTATCAAAACTCTCAAAATATCCACGAAAGAATTACAATTAAAAAACGATTTTCGTGAAATCCACCCGCCGCTACGGCAGCATAGACAGTATAACTATTAACACTAGCATCCGATAGGCAGTCCGACTATTTTGGTGATGTCATAATGTCATTGGCAACCCCTTAACCCAGTTTATCATCAATTATCATATCTATCTGCACATATTAATTACCAGATTGAAAGAATGCTCTTCTAGCCATTCAGGGCAGGAACTGGAAACATGCTCCTGTACTTAGATGCAGAAACACTTCCATTGGCTATTGCATTATCTTGCGAAAAATATTGTAAATACTAGTTACCCGGCCTTGTTGGAATTAGGGGAAATGAGATGGCTGATGCAAAAGCAAAGTTGAAAGAAAGTATGTGTTTTAATTCCTTATGGGTATGTTTCAAAAATATCAATGATCAAAAGCAAATGTCAGTCGAAATGGAATGAATCCATAACCAATACACGAAAACCTGCCTCATTTGACTTGGAGGCTCAAGAAAGATTCAGTGTTAGGAGAGTGTTTGTTTGAATCAAGAATTCAAATTGATCACAGCTTTTTTAACTTTGATGCAATCAATACATTGATTGTGCACCTGATTTTATTTACAAAAAATGTGTATAAGAGAAGGTTATAACAATTGACTGAGTATTTGTGCATACATTGTAAAACAGAAAATTAACATATGAGACAAGATATAAAGGAGTTGTTTGAGAATATAAAAAAATCTTATATTGACAAAGTATTCAGCTTACCATTGACCCTGGCAATATATTCTTCAATATCAATTGTTTTTAAGGACTGATATCACCTGAGAATGAGACGGTACAATATCTTTACCCTTGTTTTAAATGATGGTATATGTCAATGATATGCTGCCAGGTGATGGTGGCTACACCACATTCACAGAATAGGTTGAAAATGCTTTAAGTTTCTACACTACAATGGTTGAATAAGTCAAAATATTCGCTTGCTATTTGTGAGAAGGATCCTATGTAGGATCCAGGGCGGTAAAGGAATGGACCGAGTCCAAATTAGTATGGCGGCAAATCTTATCTGAAAGACATTCAGAACCTATTTGTATCTCTTTTGTTTTGGAAACATTAATTTTCAAACCTACGCCAGTCTCAAGATAATTTAAGACATTTTAGATTTTTCTGACTTAGAACCATCCAGGAAGAGAGAGGTGTCGTGAGCAAACAGTAATAGTTTATTTTCTATACCTCCCACATCAAGGCCCAAAGATGTTAATAGTTTGACTTAGTAACTCAGCAAAAATAATGAAGATGTAGGGAGAAGGGGGGTTACCATGACGACACCCCCTCTCAAGCAAGAAATGATCGGAGAGCCAACTGTTTTGACAAACCTGCAATATAGAGCATTCCTGAAACGTATTTACCCATTTTATCATATCTTGGGGAGAACAAATTCTTTTAAGAAGAAATGTATGAAATTATAGGCCATAGAAGCTAAAGTTATAATAAAATCTATATATAAAATGAGGCCTGATATTTCATTCATTTCAGCTTCAAACATCAAGTCATATATTTCTTGTGTGCAATCGGCAATAATTCTTCCCTTCATAAAACCTGTTTAGATCACAGCTACTTCACTCAATGCTTCCATTTGAACAAGGAATTTTCTCCTCAATATGTAGCCAATTATTGCTCTTACTCTCCTTCTTTTACTTTCTTTCACCTAGAATTATTACGTATTGTCATTGTTCTTCAAAAATGACAAAGGACCACTTCGTAGTAATATTTCATAGCACTAAATGGCCTTTGTGCACCGATGTGCCTTTAAACCCCCATCACTTGACATTCAATATACTCACGCAAATGTGTGGATGTTATTGGGTCATGCAAATACATGTAGATATCATAATGCATATCATTTGAAGGAACCTTTTACTAAAGTTCCTCCAGACTGCATCTTACCATATTTCGATTGTTTTTTTATTGACTATGACCCTTTAAAAGAAGATTAGGGTTACCTTTGAAACAACAATACACTACAAATAATATGGAGATGTTCATTGTTTTGTGAGCATTTTATACGACTAGATGCTTTACTGTTGTTTACTACATAACAAAAGGGCTAGATATAAATCATATCCATTATACTACTCTTCACTGGATATCAATGGTTGTTCAAATACACCTCACTTTATATATTTCTTCTGTGCAAGTCATATATTTCTCCAGACTGCATCTTACCATATTTCGATTGGTTTTTTTATTGACTATGACCCTTTAAAAGAAGATTAGGGTTACATTTGAAATACTAGTAACAATACGCTACAAATAATATGGGGATGCTCATTGTTTTGTGAGCATTTTACTCGACTAGATGCTTTACTATTGTTTACTACATAACAAAAGGGCTGGTACCCTGTTAAGATTTTAAGGCATCAGATGACCTCAGTGTACCTAAGTGCCTTTAAACAACTTTTTTTAAAGTCATTACATGCTTCATCTTCAAAGGTATCACAGGGGTGTTCAACTGTCGCATTGGCCTTCAAAACGCGAGACAAGCCAACAATTCTAAGCACTGTTTAACTTGGAAGTTTTCGCAAATTCTGCACAATTGAGCTTATCACATATTTCACTTGAACTTTGATATAAATTGTATAAATAAACTAGTGAACTCCACTTAGTAATACTGTCTAATGATTGGTCTTAATCTTAAATATTGCAATAATGGCCAATATGGTAGGGCTACCCGGTGACAATATTAATAGCTATTATCGAACCTTGGTCACCAAAAATTGCTGTGCTCCGGGACGTATTGACTGGGCTCCGGAACATAAATATTTCGACACCCCTGTATCATCCACCAAGACTATACTTTTCACAGGGAACTCATTGGGTATTACCGGGGTTTAACAGTACAATCAGCCTTAGGATTCCACCACTGGTCTAGCTGTGTATATACCTTAGAGGGATAACTGGCATTGTTTACAATAGAACATAGGTCACAGAAAGCGTCAGAATATGCCCCAGAAACAGACACCTTGTACTTCTTTCTCCAATTAAAATATGACAGGTATTCTTCATCATTTTTGTCTAGTTCCTTAAGTCTCTTTGCGAGTGCCTCCGGATTTTTGAAATCCTGAACATTGATAATAGAATGAGGTGGTGCATCACGTGTGTAGTTAGTACCCCCTAAGACAACTGGTATTACATCTATTTGCAATATATTAAAAAGTTTTTCAGTGACATAATCTTTGCAAAAAATGTTTTCAAATGACAAGTAAAATTTATAGGTGGAATTGAGCATTTTATAACAGGAAATCTCCTTATGAGGGCTCTGGGGATTCCCTGTTAGTGGACATTTCAATGTACCGCATTTACCATATACATCAACAGGGATATACTTCTTCAATTCCTCCACATATTTTTCACGGTTATTGTGAGTATTGCAGTTACTAACAAACCAAGCGACTAATTTGCTTTTCCCCTTAATTGATCCTTTAGATGGCAGCTGCCCAGTGAAGGTTTCTGTGGTAAGGCGAGGTGTAACTTTTCCATACAACAGTTTAACATCAGAATCATGCCTGAAAGAAAATACGATACCTTTTAGATATTTTAGTGCTGGAAAAGCAATGAAGCAATGCGTCATTGTTAGTCAACGTATAGGAACATGGTTTATACATTAGGGGAATGTGAAGATTTATTCTTGATTCACACTTTGGTCACTTCAAATGGCATTTTGAGGGTAGTTTGAATAAAACGTCTCCTTAATGGAGGAAAATATCTTTGGAAATGGGCTCAAAATGGGTCTGGATGAACCTTTCCGTGTATACATCAACTAATGTTGATAATGCATTGATGTTATATAGTTGCTACAATATCACACTTGTATAAAGTTATGATTACTGCATGAAAAAGCTAGCACATTTTGGAATAGAAGTACCGGTTCTGCAGTTTTCGTTTTTGGCCCTAACTCGAACATTTAATGTGTGCATTCGTAGCACCAAAATTTACGAAAGATTTTTTTCTTTGAAAGTGATTTAAATATGTTGCAAAGAATTAGTGTAATTTCAACATTTGGGTAGTTTTAGAATGTCAGCTATATTTATAACCTTGTTTAAGAATGTGCTTAGTCTTAGAATGTGTATTTTTAAAATGTTTAGTTTTAGAATACGTGTAGATTTAGAACATGTTCGGATCATGAATATGTGCTGTTCTATCAGAGTGTCTGGGTGTCTTTTTGGCCACCCAGACCCTTAAAAAGCACCTCAAGCATATAATTTGACTTTTTTCATATCCATGTAATTCCCATGACATTCTTTAAGGATATCATGCCTTATTTTGATAAATTTATACATATTTATGATTAAAATCTGAGAATATTGTGGACGCCCAAAGATTTAACAATTTCCAATTTTAGGCACCCAGTTTCTAAATCCTGGTAAGACCCTGCACTCACCTGTATGTCATGGTGAGGTTGAACATTCCATTGAAGGGTGGCATGGCGTTCCATTGATGGTAGGGGTGCTCCATCAGGAAGAACACCCATCGTTGGTGTGGAAGTCGTTTTTTGGGCATGGATTCCACACCCTGTACGTTTCTCATATGAAACACTACTGCAGCACTCTTGTCAAACAAGCGTTTGTCACTCGTGGTCAAACAGTTAGCCTGGGGACATCCAGCACTTATGAATGGCTTTGTCCCTAAACCAAAGTCAAAGTCTGGGCGACCAAAGAACGTGTTATAGAAGAGTATGATTTTTGGTTCTCTCTGTATCACAGCTACCTTCTGTTTTGGGCTGGAAGGATTATGTTGAAAGGCACTTCTTGTGATGAACTTAGCAACCCGTGTGGTGCTGTTTCCCACATCAGAGACTCTGGATTGTAGAACAGGTGAACTTCGCACAGACCTCTTCGTTATTATATGATCTTTGACTCTTGATCGTAGGGCATCCCTGCTAGCAAGCATGTACAGAAGTACAAGGAGACTTAAAGCACACACTACATAAAGATACCTATGCCACAGTTTAGGCATTGTGCTTCTTCAGATATTCTTAGCTCTGCGTGTAGAATGATTTTCTCATCATCAAAAACTGCTGATACTTTCTCTTGATTGGTATTCTGCCATTCACTGACAAACATCTGTCAAAACATTCTGAAATGCAAGAAGACGCACGCATATCAATACAATGCTGAACTAGTATTTACCTGAAAATGGTATAGACGTATAGATGTTTCGTTAACCTAACCCTAAACTAAACCCTAATCAGACTGAAAACAAGACAGATGTTTGTAAAAACATTGTGAAATCGATCTCACAACGCACCCATGCAGTGACCGTTATCAAAAGGTTTCTATAAGGCCATCTCTGTCAGGTCCACAGCACACCTATGTAGGGGTACCTCAAGGGTCAATTCTTGGACCGTTATTGTTCCTTATATTCATAAATGACCTTTTTCTGGTTATAAAAAATGATGTTGACTTTTTTGCAGATGATTCTACAATATCACTTGCCGGTCATAAACTGTCAACTATTGAATCAAGCTTACAAAGTGATCTTAAGAATATTGAGAAATGGTGCCAAGTAAACAAAATGATCATTAATGTGGAGAAAACAAAAGCTATGGTGAATGGTGTTATCTACCAAACAGAAACAAACAAGATCTATTGATAATTTTAATCTCAACCTCTTTATGAATAACTCAAAATTTAAAAATGTCACTGAACAGAAACGTTTGGGTATCTTAGTGACTAATACTTTAAATTGGAACAAACATGTCGACCATGTATGTAAGAACATATCCAAAGGGATTTTCGCATTAAAAAAACTGAAATTATACATGGATTTTAAAACAAGAAACCTTTTTTTTAATGCTTACATACTTCCTCACTTTGATTACTTCAATACTATATGGGGCCATTCTAGTTCTGAAATCCAGACAAGAATGCTCAAGCTCCAGAAGAAATCTGCAAGATATATACATGTACTTGATGCGGATTACTCTTATCCAAGCAGAGGTCTCTTTAAAACACTAAAATGGTTACCTTTCATTAACAGAGTTCAATTCAATACTGCTATCTTAATGTATACATCTGTCAATGGACAGAGCCCAATGTACCTGAAAAATATGTTTCAGTTCTGCTCAGATCAACATAGTCACCTTACAAGATCAATTACATCACTAAATTTGGTTCCTCCACCGATCAAAATCCAGCTATTTAAACACTCGTTCACTTACCAAGGCATACGAATATGGAATTCCTTATCGTTAAATATGAAAATGGCACCATCTCTCTCAACATTCAAGAGACTTTACCTAGAGGAGCAATTTTCAACTCTGTGGCCCGAAGCATGACAAGTATAATCCTTAAATCGGAGGGCCACAGCGAAAATCAAATCCTGTATTTGACTGTGTTACCCTTATGAAATAAAGATGATGATTATTATTATTAGTGACCACGATCATTTTAGTTTTGGAGGTGCTCTCACAACTCAGAAATACGTGCACACACATACACACAGATAGGAAGATTATACGCATGTCTGCAGGGCAAAGTAACAATTAGAAGGTATCAAAGTGGAGGATCGATTGAATAAAAAAAATAGTAGTCGTTATTTTTTATCATTCCTTTGAAGCCCGGGGGGGGGCACTCAGGTACAGAGGGGGGCCGCACCTTAGTTACGTATTTCGCGGAAGAAGGGGTCTTTTTTTAAGACCTCCGCATGTCCGCGATTTTGTAAAAGAAGGGTACTTTTTTGTACCAAGGTACGAAGTATGGGGGTCAAAATCCCCTTAAAATCCATGAAATATACGCGGCTCTGACGCCGAGTGACTCCCGAAGTGACTGGACTCCCGAGTCTGCTGCCGCCACTTGCTGCCACTAAACACGCAGAGGATTATAAAATCTTAAGTTTAAATACGTGTTCCCGTTCATCCAATGTCAGTGTTTTGATAAAAGAAGGGGTCTTTATTTCGTGGAAAAAATCAACGTTTTATTAAAATAAGGGTGCTTTTTTGGCCAGAAATCAGTGCTTTAGGGGTATTTTTTAATTTTGATAACGAACGTATGCGCCCCCCTAAATACCCAAGTGCCCCCCCCCCCCCCCCCCCCCCCGGGCTTTGAAGCGTTCGCTATGTATTTTAACACTGTCATACCTATACTAAAATGCAAGAGTGTTGTAGTATCAAATACGCATGTGTGCAGGGTAAGGTGACAATTAGACGATATCATAGGGAAGAATTGAATGAAAAATATTAGTCATTGATTTTTTATATATTTCAACACTTATGTTTTGATCATCTATCATATCCGTACTAAGAATGGTCTATGAGTGAATTGGGTCACATCGGAAGACGGCACAGAAAACAATTAATACGTATCAACTTTTCTTCAAAGCTAGTGTAGCAATAAATAGTGAAACCTCAGGGATGTGTACACGGTTTTTTGGAAAAATACCTGATTTGGACAGGCATTTTCAAAATCCTAGCTAAGTCCCTGTGTACACCATGGACCACGGTTTAAGTGTTCACGTTTGTGGGTGTTCTCATCTCAGATTTTTTCTCTCATTGTATTACAGAATAAGACTACGTAATTGTGTTCACAATATATAGGTGTTCACAGTGCAAGAGGTGTATGCATTAGCATCGTTCACTGTCGGATTAACTACCATTTGTAAGAAATCGCATTTTTTTAAACGAACAGTAGGCCAAAGCCCACTAAGTATCCTTTAATGTATTGTCTAACAGGTGTTACTCCCTTTTTGTATCCTACAGAAGACTCTTTCTCAAAAGCGGGAAAGGTCAATATGTTAAACAGGTTTGGCTTGATTTCATTTGAATGCGATGTTTTTAAGTATGACGCTGATGAATATTACAGACTGTTGATGGTCGCCGTCAAGGAAAAATGAAAAACTAAAAGCTGACATTCTCCATTATTTGAAAACGAAAGGTTTGCAGGATCTGAATGATAATAAATAGAATTGATCTAGCGTAGTGGCTCCAGCCAGTGAAAGTATGCCCATAGTGGACCACTAATGCCTTTAGACCTTAGAATGCCTGTAGACTAACCACGATGTTCGGAAGTAAAACAGATGTCGTTTAAAGGTGTAAAATACGAAGATAACCCCTTTCCTAAGTACACAATTTTTCGATTTTAAGCTGGGCGAAGACCTTAAATTTTCAAATTATAGATAAAGATGCTGACTCCATAATTGCGGATATGATGATTCGTGAAGAGTGAAGTGTATTTGAACAACCATTAATATCCAGTGAAGAGTAATATAATGGATACGATTTATAAACAATATCTGTGGCCCACCACTCACGAACTCACGATCACCGTGAATATCTTTGCAATATGCCTCTTTCATTTCTTGGCAGCTGAAGCCAACCCCTTACTCTTATTAGCTTACGGGGTTATTCGAATGATTCAGTTTACTCTATCCTGTATTTGGATTTATATGCCCACACAAAGTATATACACTAACAGCATTGAAAAAACGTTGTTTTTATCTATCTAAGATACTACCTGAAAGGCCATCTGTTTACAATGTGAGACGTAATGCGAAAATGCGTAAGTTTTTCAGACGTAGCCCCTATGCAAAATTGAATAGGAAAAAAATCAAATTGGAAAAAATTTAACGCCTTCCCTCCTTAATACTCTTTGCTAGAAATATGTCAACTTTCGAGCAAATCCATTTACATCTATGATACTCACAATGCGCCTTTGAAGAGACCATGTTTTGGTGAAATACAACAAGGACAAAAAAGCACAACACCTTTCTTGTTTGTGTGCAAGCCTGTGTGAAGTTATGTGAAATGTGATCACCCATTCTACTCAGTAATGACACAGCCAGTCACAGTTGGTCAGATAATGAAAAAGGGGGTAGGTTTTAGACATATGTGAAAAATCCCCAAATAACCCTTACCCGCAAATTACCCGCCATACGCCAACTTTATTCAGGTATCCACCAGAATTTAGGGAGACTAAATCGGACAACCACAAAAAAGAGACTCCTTAAGTTTAGACAAGATGCCCAACGAGCTGAACAAACTGCACATAAAACCTACACAGATGCCATACTAGGTCTTAATGATACTCAGGACCCCAGTGATAGACAGAACATAGCAAAACGCTTTTGGTCCTTTATTAAAAGCAAAAGGAAAGACACCTGTGGCATATCCCCACTTTGGGATAACGGCCTTCTAATATCGGACGTGAAAGATAAAGCCAACATCCTAAACAAGCAATATAGCTCAGTCTGTCTTGACAGACCAGGATGGATCAAATCTACCCGCCCTTATGAGCCTGCGCCTGATATCAGTGTCACCCCTGAAGGAGTTGAAAAACTCCTAGCTCGTCAGACGCCGAATAAAGCCAGTGGTGATGTGGTAAGGTGATGAGTGCCATTGCAAGCTAGTTAAAAGCCCCATCCCAAAACACACCCCACAGCAGCATAATCATAAAACAAGGTGTATCTTCAGCACAATCAGCAGTAAAGAATCAGAAATTTACTTCTTATTGGGCATAGTCAATGATATCCCTAAGGTAACTCTGAACCTGCAGTGACCATCACCTGCATAAGTAATGCGAATATGTCATTTGAGTGAAAAGTTGCAAATATTGAAATGAAACAGATATTCTCTACCTTATAACACTCTGGAACCTGGAGATACACCTTCTTATGTGATTGTGCTGCTGTGAGGTGTGTTTTGGGATGGGGCGTTTAACTAGCTTGCAATGGTACTCATCATCTTAAACCCCACATACAAGAACCCCTCCACTCTTTAAAACCAGATAAGGCCCCGTTGAAAGATGTACTGGGGGGACAGTAGGAAAGGCGGAAGGCAAGTGCTGCGGCAGGGCGCTTAAGGCCGCAGTATGAGTCGAAAATGTCAGTGTAGTAAGGATCCATGCGCCCAAAAGGTGAATGGCGGGCGCACAGATCCAAGCCCATAGTACAGGTGGAAGGTGCATGAATAGGGCACTGATCAACACGTGGGGACGTGTGAAAGGGCAGATAGAAGGTGAATGGGTAGAAGTTAACGTTGCATAAAGTAACAATCGTGTGTAGTAAGTGTGCATGCAAGTGACAATACCAAAATCATAGGAAACTTAATCAAGGGAACATTTCCTTCATCAACATATATAAATTAATATTTACACCCATTTAACTATATATTTTCTTGAAAAAAATCTTAATCACTTTTTTTAATTACCCCCCAAATTTAGATATGGCTCAAATATCAACTATGAATTGGATCTCTCCTCTTCAGGCCACTTGTCATTTCAACACGTACTTCCGTAATCATATGCCGCTGACTAACTAAGATGGCCACAACCGGCAGATTGCTGTAATGTCGTTAAAAAACAATTACGAGCACCAAAACAACTGAAAATTTGTTTTTGATATACAACATAATCCCTTTGCAAATAAAGATACAACAGTGATTCTATCTATACGCCTTCACATGTCGTTAACTTTGTGGCATCGCCGTCGAATTTTCTTTACTGTAGGAACTTGCTCTGGAGAGGTTCAGATAACTAGATTGCGAGCATTACACTTTCCACGGCCCTACGCGCCTCGGGTATGAACACTGCGTCCAGAAATCATCATCTCGCCTATTTGACTATAATTAAGTAACCATAGTTCCAGTCCTAGTACATTTGACAGTAATGATGATGGTGTATTACTCTCTGCTTATTCGAAGCTGCTGTCTATATTTAGATAAAATGCTTAACATACCCTTGAATTAATGTGGTTGCTCATCTAAGCCATACCATTGTCCTGCAACCGAGCGATTACCTGAGTTATTTATATCTCTGCTTGCAATCAACATTCACACCTTACGTGATTGAGGTACGTGTATTGTTGCCCCAGACAGATGTACATGTACATGTACTATATTCATACGGCACTGCATACGAGATGCTCCTTACCTGAATAGACCAGTAGCGTGCTGTGGCGCTTCTACCTGTGATACAAACTGTATTTCGAGTGGCGGTCGATATTCAGGGTTGCAGTGACTAGTGTGTGCGGATATGCCTGAGTGAGAGCCCTGAGGCCTGACGTAACTAGGTCGAAAAAGAAACGTCGCTGCGCAGGTATATTTGGTACAGCACCCGAGCAGGATATCACGGTCCACTTCTACTTCCTCATCATATGCTAACAAAACCTCCACATCCCCATTGTCAGGTAAGCGTACCGGCAGACCAGCAACATCACGCACAGCGTACAAGCAAGCAGGACAGTTCTGTAAAGGAAACGCGCTACTTTGTCAATAGGGGGCGTGGCAGGTGCTTGTGTTTTACCCAGATTTCGAAGACGATCAATGGAGCCTTCAAGATAGCAAGTGCTGGGGTTGGTAACTAATCGCATAGAGGTATATGAGCGTGACACACTATTTGTTTCTTTGCCAGACATTCTCGGAAGCTACCGGCCCATCAATGGCGCGATGATTGGAGCAGGAGAACGACTTACACGGAGACTGGGCGCTCAGGACCCAAGAAGAGATAGAACCGCCGGAATGAGGACCTCGGGTCCTGGGGGTCTGTCTCGGGCCCCTGAGGGAAGGAGGTAAGTCAGCGTAACCGGTCCCGAGATCCAGGCAGTCCTAACATCGGTGGCCTTTCAGGTTTTTCCGGGGATGCTGGCCCCATTTCATCATTTCATACCATCAGCATCACTGCATCGCGATCCCACTCATGATTGCAATCGGAGTTCCACTTCCGGTTCAGCACTGGCATCGCTAGGGTGGACGACTGGAACAAATGATATCAAGAAGAGCATGCGTTTATTCCCCATTTCACGAAAGATAATGTCTCAGGATCGAAAGCATCTCTAGATGCAAGTAATTTCCAGTGAAAGGTTGTTGATAATCTGTTAGCATAATTAAGTCTTGTATCTAAAATTGTTCACTTCTCTCAGCCAATCCTTGTTAGTATAGTGGTGAGTATCCCCGCCTGTCACGCGGGAGACCGGGGTTCAATTCCCCGACAGGGAGGCTAATTTTTTTTTTAATTTCTTAAGTTTGACTGATTATTGAGTTTTTTGGTGCAATTAATCATATAATGTTGCATTAATTTTGCTCTATTTTTTTAAAAACTTTTTCAGGGAGAGAGGTTGTGAGAATGCCTGGTGGTTTCGGAACAGGTGGCTCATACTGGTCGTGCTGGTATCTATGTGTGTAATGGTCAACATCTTCATGGCATCAACAATAATATCAGGTTTGTTATGCTTCCGTTTTGGAATTATTTTACTTATTGTTATTTTAAGCTTTTAAGACTTAAAAGTTTGCTCGATGTCCCATACTTGGTTAGTTGCAACGTCAGACTAGTATGTTTCCTACAGATTTTAACATATATATATATATATTTTTTTTTCATTTCTTACCATAAAAACTTGTTGAATTGAAATATATGGTCAGTAGGTAAGAAATGGGTTCAACTCAAAAAATTTTTTTTGCATTTAGTACACATCAATGCTCTTTATCATCACAAGGAATTTGCATACCTGTGTACAAGTCACTATCATCACTTCAGTACTAGATTACCCAAATTACCAACAATCAATACTCAAACTTGATAAAAGGTTAAACCTTTTCCGCTTTAACTTTTTATCCCTCAGCACATTTTTGATGAGGCTTGGACTGATCAGAGAGGAGGCTATTGATGTGTGATACAGTGATTGTCTCAGGAATGGTTAGCGCTTGTAGATTAGCATTTACTGCTGATTTTAACCCATTTAAACTTCAGGGTTCCTCTAGAAATAGTCAAGATCTATGGTACTTTTGCTAATAACTATGGAATAAAGAATGATTTGCAAAATATTTGGAGGAGAGTTGTTTGTAATGTTCTGAATAATATTTTCTCCTTCAAATATTTTCCTAACTTTGCTGTTGTTTGCAAGATTTCATCAAAATTGTCACTCTGCTTTTGGCCGCTGTGAGCATTAATGGATTAAAAAGGCTCTGAAACAAAAGTGCACAATTCATATCTTCTGGAACCATGGTTATAGATGGTGTGTCTCAAATTTCTACCATTCCGTCTCCTCCTCACCTTCATCATAAAAAACGGGGCATTTTATTTGAATACTACCTAGAGTTTCCAAGATCAGTAACAGGCAAAATCTTCTTCACATAATGATGAGTCTTGAGGATCTCTTTTGAGGTTATCATGGAGTAATTTATATGTACATACTGGGGTGTGTGACCTGTTCATTATTATAATTATCATTATTATTATCATTATTATTATTATTATTATCATTATTATTATTATCATTATTATTATTATTTTTATTATTATTATCATTATTATTATTATTATCATCATCATTATTATTATTATTGTTATCATTATTATTGTTATTATTATTATCATTATTATTATCATTATTATTATTATCAGTATTATTATCATTATTATTATCATTATTATTATTATTTATATTATTACTATTATTATTTATATTATCACTATTATTATTTATATTATTACTATTATTATTATTATTATTATTATTATTATTATTATTATTATTATTACTATATTATTATCATAATCATTATTATTATCATTATTTATTATTATTATCATCATTATTATTATTATATATGTTATTATTATTATCATTATTATTATTATTATTATTAGTATTATTATTATCATTATTATTACACTTTCATAATTATTATTATTGTTATTAGTATTAGTATCATTTTTATTTTTATTATTAATATCATCATAATTATTATTATTTTACTTTTAATATTATTATTATTTTTATCATCATTATTATTATTATTATTATTATTATTTATTATCATCATCATCATCATCACCATCATAATTGATGTTATAATTGTTAGGCAGATTTTATAAATCATGCAAACTTGGTCAAGTGTCATTTTCTATATTGATCTTGACAGGTCTTTGTTACTGATGAGAAGGCTTAATGTGCAACACCACCAGCTGGTGAAAAAAGGGCAAAATCTCTCATATAGGCTATCAAAATTTCGCCCTCTATCACAATTGTTGAAACCTCTCTATTGCAGATGGTCGTCCGGAAGGTGCCGGTCCTAGGGTGCCTAGTTCTAGGGGTGCCCCAGCAGGGCATGATGGGAGACGGACAGGTGAAAACGGGGAGCAGCTTCCTGCTTGCCCTCATCCTCCACCCAACCTAGGTGCGCTTTTTAGCTTGAAGGTTCTGCCTGATCTGCTTCATCTGCTCCCTCTTCCAGCTTCTACTACTACTGTTGCTGCTGCTGATGTCATATTGCTACAGCTACTACTTACTACTGCTACTACTAATACTTCTAATGCTACTACATATACCACTGCTGCTGTTGTTTCTTCTACTTCTGCTTCTACTACTACTACTACTACTACTACTACTACTACTACTACTACTACTACTACTACTACTACTACTACTACTACTACTACTACTACTACTACTACTACTACAACAACAACCACCACCACCAACACTACTACTTCTATTACTACTACCACTAGTCTACTACGACTACTACTACTACTACTACTTCTACTACTACTACTACTACTACTACTACTACTACTACTACTACTACCAACACCACCACTAGTATTAAAGATACTAATCATAATAATAATGATAATAATAGTAATAATAATAATAATGATATTACTATTTCTACTTTTCTATGCTTTATGGACAGCGGTTTCGATACTGGTTAGATTTTGCCCATCTAATAATTTTGAAATGATAAAAGACGCTTTTGTTCGAAAATATTCACTGAATAAGTGTGTGTCTTTGGGTGTTCCAAAGGTATAACCAGATTGATATATACAGCCAGTAGATAAGGACCAAAGCTGATTGCTTGTATGTTTTTTTTCCAGGTCCTTTGGCTGTCGACTTGGAGGGGGATTCCGTTGAAAACATAGAAAATAGACACAAAAAGGTTCTTCAACCTGGCGGTAGATGGCGCCCTAATGATTGCATTGCCAAACAGAAGGTTGCGTTGTTGATACCGTACAGAGACAGAGAATCGGACTTGCAGATATTTTTTAATAACATCCACAATTTTTTACAGAAACAATATCTACATTATGGGATATATCTTATAGAACAGGTAACTATTGAAGTCATGGTATGTCTTCCATATGACAATCAGTTCATAAAAAACAAATTTCTTGCTATGTTATGCAACATTTTAACATGTTTCATTGATTTCAATCTTATGAACTGAAGGAAACATTGATATGCCTGTCAGATCATCAACATATTGTGTGTCAATATGCTAATCAGGGTCTTGCCCAGAATTCTAAAAAATGTCTGTCTGTTATAGCATTTAAACTTTTTTGATTAAGCTACTCTGCTACTTAAATCCTCACACCAACCACATTTGATGGCTTATTGTGACAAAAAGATCAACTTACTCTTCAGTTTGTGGAATATGTTTTTTTTGGAAAGATTAGGTTATCGACCCTAAAAAAGTAGTATTTGGAAATAAATTCTTCATGGACCTATTTGCCTGTTTGAATAAGTGTTTATTTTTTTACTGAAAACTGCCTGTCCAAGAAAAAGGCTGGCTGGTACCAATTTTCATTGACTGCAAAAGCCTAGCACAACTAAAAATGAAAGTAACAATAGGAAGGGAGAAAGCAATACTATATACCTCGGAATAAGTGCATGTTAGGAAAATATTTGCCAGAAGGGGCATTGGCAACCTTCCGAATGCCTGCACCCTATGCACACTGCCGATGTATCAATAATCGATAGCTGCCTCAAGCTTGAATGCTTCGCGCTCTTTTGTCTTTTGTTACGCCATGTCTTATTAGTCTGATAGCGAGAAGTGTTTAAGCGCAGAAAAAAAACTAAGATAACAACATTAACATGATACAATCAATATATGGTCTGTACCGCTACCACATGTAACGGTAAGGAAACATTTACATTTGCAGGGGGGGGGGGGGGGGGGGGGGGGGGTTGGGAAGGTTGAGAAGGCTGGAAATTAATGTCTGCCGACCTGCCCCTCCAATATTTTTCAGAAAAAATGGAGGGTGTGGTTATTAGGGGCCAGTGCGCTATAATTGGAGCAATACGGTATTTACAATTGCTGGGCATATGGAAAGGATATTTTGCCAATTGCTTCTGTTAGATTATTCATCCCTTGTATTTAACAACTTCCAAATCCCATTGTTACCCTGTACTGTATGTTACATACAAGAAGCTTGTATATTCCTACTTGGTGGGTAAATTACTGTATTCGTCCGTATGAGCGCACAGATCTCTAATAACCGCACCCACCTGAAAAATGTTGGAAGGGGCAAGCCAGCGGACATTATTTTCTGGCCTTCTGAACCTCTCTAACCTCACCCCATGGTCTTAGCCAGCAGGGCGTCTGGGTGCCTTTTTGGACACCCAAACCCTTAAAAAGCACCCCTCAGGACACCCAAATATTTTTGTGTGAAATTTCTAAAAATCTCTATCTCAAGCTTGAGAATTGAATTTTTTCATCTCCTTACTATTCCCATGACATTGTTTAATGATATCATGCATCATTTTGATGAACTTATACATGCTTATGGTAGAAATATGAGTATATTGTGATCCCCTTAAAAATTTGGACGCCCAAAAATTTTACAACAGCCAATTTTAGGCACCCAGTTTCAAAATCCTGGCTAAGACACTGCCTCACCCCCTCAAACGCAAATGTTTCCTGATCTTTACATGTGGTACCTGTACAGACTGTATTTTTCATATTTGACCATGAAGGCTTGAACATTGTTTAATTGGTTATCCACTATTTCAGTCTGTCTTTGGCACACCATCTCTCAAGCCTCTATTCAGACATGGTGCAACAAAAGACATAAGACTAGCTCAGGACTGCCATGTATTGTTGCCATGATTGGTGGGGGTGTGCCTAATCAAAGATTGTCACCCTTTTAGCAATTTTTTTCCTAACTTGCTACTCTCACATGCGCTTATTCAGACTAATACCGTAATATTTTTAGTTTATTATAAGACAATACAATGCAAAACAATGTATACATAAATGGCAATTTAAACTTTTTACTTTTTGGAACTTTTACCTCAAAACTTTCATTTGATTCCCTTAATCGAAAGTTGTGTTTTCTTGCCCTTTAGGGTGATATTCACCATTTCAATAGGGGAACCTTGCTGAATGTTGGATACCAGATGAGTATGAAGGATGAGGACTATGATTGTATCATCCTCCATGATATAGACAAGTTCCCTGAGGATACAAGAAATCTTTACCATTGCGGGGAAAATCCCATCCACCTCTTTGCACGGAGAAAGTACAAAAAGAACGAAGAGAAATACCGGAAGTAGGTTGATTTATTTCTATATATTTGGAATTTTGTTTATCATTAGTTTTTTCACTATGACAGGTTACTTTCATTTTAAGTTGTTAATAGTTGAGAAAACTGGGTTATCTATGGAAAACACAACCCAATTCCAAGTCAATGGCAACTTTATCACATGCTTTAAGCCCAATTTGGACCCAGAATCTTGGGCAGTATTGAATCACAACAAGCATTCAGTGGCAGTGCCTTAGACCACTTATCTATCGCATTTCTATTCAGTCACTTTGTAAGCCATTACCCCCATCCCTCAACAAATTCAGTTTGTATGTCAGGTATCCTTCTGTTGTGCATTCCAGTTCAATCACATTATCAACCTTTACCTCCCTCAAAAATGAATTCAATCCATATTTCAGCTCTCCATATGGTGCTTATTTTGGAGGTGTCTCAGCAGTCTCCCCCAAACAGTTCTCACGTGCCAACGGCTTCTCTAATATGTTTTGGGGCTGGGGAAGTGAGGATGACGACTTTTATAATAGGTAAGTTTTATCAACCCATTCATGCCTGGAGATCTATTTGCTGAGTGTCTTATGGACCTCTCACCCTTTTGAAAATAAGTTTGTAAAATAACTTAAGCATTAATTCGCTAAATATTTGAAGATGAATAGTAGTTAGGGTTTAAATGAACAATTTTCCTTCACATATTTTCTAGATAATGCTTTTGTAAGGGAGATATCACCAGAAAATTAGGAGGTTTTAGCTGCTACTTGCACGAATGGGTTAACCCACTGCTACTTAAGAGATCATAAAAATTGTAGTTGTAGTTTTTACACATAGTATAGAAGGTATGTATGGCGCGCCATTTGTAACATCACAAATTCTGTTGACAGAATACAATTCTGTTGGACAGAATACAATTCTGTTGGACAGAATACAATTCTGTTGGACAGAATACAAATTCTGTTGGACAGAATTATATTCTGTCCAACAGAATTGTATTCTGTTGACAGAATTATATTCTGTCCAACAGAATTGTATTCTGTCCAACAGAATACAATTCTGTCGACAGAATACAATTCTGTCGTAGTATCATCCACCGATTATAGATGGCATTATATTCAGATGTAGACTGGTTAGAAGCAATCCGGTGGAGTAATATGTTATCTGTGTATACTATGTATACAGATACTATACCACTTAAAACTTGTTGTCAGTATTCCGTTTTATGAAACTGAACTTACTATCGGAACCTGTACCTCAAACTTGTGCGATTTACGGTGCCTGAATTGTGATCAACATTCCTGTCCAAATCATTCCATTAACATCACAAAGAGTATACATAATTCCATTTCATAAAGTCTTTATTCGTGTTTGTTCAGAAGATAACATGCTACAAGGTGTGAATTATTTGTGGAGTAACCCATTTCCATGGGAAACAAATTCTATTTTGTAAGTGTGAGAAGCCGGAACTTCCATGCCTGCGCTTTATCAAAAGTAACTCAGTCCCATGGGTTCCGAATATTCACGCCACACTGGATTGCTTCCCTGGGATTGCTTCTTACCAGTCTATATCAAGAAAATGACGCCATCTATAATCAGTGGAAGATAATGTCGACAGAATACAATTCTGTCCTACAGAATACAATTATGTCTAACAGAATTGTATTCTGTCTGACAGAAGTGTATTCTGTCTGATAGAATTGTATTCTGTAGGACAGAATTGTATTCTGTCAACAGAATTCGTGATGTTACAAACGGCGCCCCATAGGTATGTATTACAGTAAATATTGTTGACCATACAGTATGAAAAAGTATACTGTAGAATAGGTATACATCGCGCAACAAAAATTTTGTTAAATGCTGTGTGTACTTTATTTCGCGAGCAAGTGAGTTCTACAGCGCCATCTATTGAACCAAACAGGAATCAAACAATGTATAGATTTGTCAGCCATCTTGCGGCCATAACTTGGCACAATATTGGACATCTAAATATGAGAATTTATAATATGATACCTTGGTGACTTTTTCATAAGTTACCAATGTATCATATCATGCTGATTTTGTCAAGTTATTGCATGTATTTCTCTTCGTTTCAGCCTTTAACTGGCTTGGGGTGAATTTCACGCTATAGCCATATATACTCGCCAACTGCAAATTGAATTCTTGCTGTAAATTGGCAAAAATTCAATTCACGGCACAAACAATTTCATTATTATTTCAATATATAACTATATTGATAACTATCAACATACACATATATATATATATATATGTTTTAACAGTTGAACATAATTCTACTTGTTTTATAGAAACTTGTAGGGGTACCATTCTTACAAACTACAGCAACCACCTAAAACCTTCATTTCTTGCTCTTTATCATCAGTCACCTATTATTTAAGGGAGATATTACTTTGAAGAGTTCATATTCATTTCGCATCCTTGTACATCCATCTGTATCATCGCATTTTATGTTTAATTGAAGATGACATCCTTTATTCAAATTCATTACCTAAAAGCAATGTACTGTACTACTTTGTAACCCTGGGGCCTTCAGGCTACTTGTAAACATGCCAGAGGGCCTTAGGGAAGATCCTTACCATTGGACTGAGGTACCCTTTTTAAATAAAGATTATTATTATTCCTTTGGTATATTCTTCCAGGATGGTCAATAAAGGGTACAGCATGGAACGAAGGCCAGTAGAGATTGGAAGTTATCGAGAAATATGGCACCCATATGGATTTGTCAATCCTCGAAGGTGAGTTTCCTCTACCCTAAGTCCCACCCTCTGCTCATACCAAAATCCAAGCCTCCACTACTGAACACCTATATATTAGAAGTATATTGATGTTGAAACCCACGCTGAAACCTTTTAATGATATTAAACTTGAACCATATAACAGCAGTCACTGCTAGCAGGAATATATAGTGATATACTGTATACCATGTTAATAGACAGATACACATTTGTGTACAATTGATTTAATTGCTTCATGGACGTCTTAGTATTAAGGCAGTTCACTATAGATTGGGAAATTTCTAAAGCTGACAATTCTAAAATTAACAAAATTTGATCACTTAGAGGCAGGCAGTATTGTTAAAAATATTGTTAAGATATCAAATCCTTAAGGAAATATCAATATCATACTGTATTACAAGAATTTCAAAGGTACCGATCCCTACAGACCAATTTAATCCATTGTCTAATAGGAGGGGTTCGGGGGGCAGACTCTGCCATACCCCCCCCCTCTCCCACTCTCTTCATATTTTTCAGTGAGATACAAAAAGGCACAATTTTTCAGTTAATATGCATTTTTGTCAAAAACTTGTATCAGTGACAAATACCGAAACTACATGTCTATTGTTTGGATCTTCCAATTAAATACATATGGCTTTATTATTTTCAGGCATGAGATTGTGGTAGAAGGCAAGGCCCGCTATGACACAGATGGTCTGAATTCACTAGACAATCATTACACCCTAAAACATATCAAGAGAGAGGTGCTTTATACAAAAATTGTTGTGAAGCTGAAAGGACCTGAAAATGCAGCTGAACCCACAGTAAAAGAATCTAAAAATTCATAAGAATCATTAACAGATCATATCAAGAGAGATGCTGTTTATAAAAATCATCTAGAGTTGAAAGGATCTGCTGGAAATGCAAATGAACCCACAAAAACCATTCTGAAAATTTATAAACATTATCACCAGAGAATATCAAGAGAGGTGCTGTATACAAAAATCATCTAGAGTTGAAAGGATCTGCTGGAAATGCAAATGGAGTCACAGAAAACCAGTCTGAAAAGTCATAAACATTATCCACAGTGTTCCCCATGTATCTTGCATCCTTCGGACAGGGCCGGCGGCTTTTTGAGAGGAACAGTTTTCAAAGATTTACCATTTTTACCATAGGTTTGGTAATCCTATGGCATGAGTGGAAATGGTTAAAGTCATCGCTACTATATCAAACTTAAATGGAAGGTTGTGAAGGTTTGAATTTTGCAATATATATATATATATATATATATATATATGTATGTATATATATATATATATATATATATATATATATATATATATATATATATATATATATATATATATATATATATATATATATATATATATATATATACAGGTGAACTTGGATATGACGGACCACTGTACGACAGATTTTTGCATATGACGGACGATATGCTTGGTCCCAGTCTGATGCATATCAGGTATTCGTCATATATGTATACGACGGATTTTGCATATGACGGACCAATTTTCCTGGTCCCATTAAGTCTGTCATATCCAAGTTCACCTGTATATATATATACTGTAGAACACGAAATTTACGCGTGTCCCAAGTATAGGGAATTTGGGAGTTTTGCGTCATAGCGTATCTTTATATTAGCGTCTCTTTACCGTAGCCGCAGCCGCTGACAGCGCCATCTGTCGCAAAAAAGACGAACTAATTTGAGCAGAGAATGCTTCCAGTTTGATTGAGCATTCTCTCAAAAGGGGGCGCCCGTATTTATAAACAAAGGGTTAAACAAAGGAAATGGGGCTATGAACCCTATCCATGGTGGCACAACAAAGGGGCCATATCAGGTTGTATTAAGTGTAATCTTCGGAAAATAAACAATCAAAACAGATCACAATGATTTTTCTTTGCTCTTTTAACATGTCTTTTGCTTCCTAAAGCCAGAAAAACACAAAAAAAGAATGGTTCAAGAGGGGCTACGTATGCTTCGTGTTTGTACTAGTGGCGCCATCTAGCGGTCACCACGAAAACGAAAATTTTATTGTTGTTTCTTTGTTTTTAGATGGAATGTTTATTAATTCAATGGAATCATGAGCTATTCCACAAGCCCAGAAACCGATTTTGAAAAAGGGTTTCAGCAGGGCTACTTATCTTCTATTAGATTTACTAGTGGCGCTATCTAGCGGCCACCACTAAAACGAAAATAACGGCTGCACAAGAAACCTCCAATTCTTGCTTCAAAGGGGACCGTCTCATTGACGTCAGCGCCACCAGTGGCTAAAAAGAAAGACTAAAGTACAGCGTTTTTATATATAGCGAAGCGGCACCAGACGCTAAGTACGCTATATATAAACACACGCGGAAATTTCGTGTTCTACAGTATATATATATATATATATATATATATATATATATATATATATATATATATATATATATATTTATATATATATATATATATATGTATATATATATATATATATATATATATTTTTTTTTTATATATATATATGTTTATTTATATATCAGTGTTTATTACTTGGTCTTTATGGTAAACCTACAGAATCTCATTGTGACTTTTGCTGCCATATTGAGTCTGAGTCCTGTCTAGCTACTTGTAAGTGATGGAGGAAACCGGAGTAACCCCAAGTTGCAAGCAAATTTCGCACGTACCCTGGCTAACATTCAAAAACAGGCTTTGGGAGGAAAGTGGGAGCAGTCAGAGACAATGCTTTAGACCCCTCAACTATTGGGGCAGGCCCCCAGTAAATGAAAAACTATCTAGAAAAGGATATTTGGGAGCTTATCAGAAAAGTCTAACCTGCTCCACTGACCACTCTTCTGAAAAAGAGGTTATACATTTCCCACGATGCAAAATATATTTCATTTTCCTTGTAATAAGACTAAGTGTCTCCAAAGACCACTTTAACTGTTCTCTCATCAGTGATGTTTCTTCGTAAGTTTGATTGTACATGAAATTTGATTTGGCCCTGTGATCAGTTGAATGAATTTAGAATGTTTGAATTATGTTTATTGTCACTCTACTTGCCATATTGAGGCTAAATAAAGAAAAGGTGGTTGTAAATTTCTTAGGAAACAAGAGTACCTGGGGAAAACCACCGAATAACCCCAAGTAGCCAAGTCACTGATAACTTTCTCACATACCTTTTCTTGCCATATTGAGGCCAAATATTGAAGACGTTAGTAAATTGCAGAGGAAACAAGAGTGCCTGGGGAAAAGCACTGACTACGCCCAAGTAACTGATAACTTTCTCACATACCTTGAGCCTGAGCAGTTCTTACAATGTTTGTTCAATGCTTTTCATTGGTTTTCACAAAATCTTGTCTTTTTATAGATAGAGTCAATGCTATTATCTTGTCCATTGTTGTATGAAATGTGACATAATTTTTTTTTTTTTTAATTTTGAATCATTAATGTATTTTCCACATATTATACATATATAGATGTTTTCAATTTAATCTAAATTTCCATTAGTTTTCAGAGTTGGTGTTAATGAATTTAATTATTTATTGGCAATCTTTATCTCTATTGGGATAGCTTCACAAACCAGCCCTGGGAGCTTTTACCAATATGATTGCCAAATAAGGGCTGTAATCTTAAATTCATACCAGCCCTGGGAGCTTTTACCAATATGATTGCCAAATAAGGGCTGTAATCTTAAATTCTTCTCAATTTTTGATTGGTCAAGTCAGCTTCAAGTTGACTCTAATGTTCCAAAGAGAGATAAAAGAACCTCCAACATGCTTCAGGTTGGCATTCTATACTTGAAAATACTGTATTGGTCTGAATAAATCACAGTCAGTGCAGGTTAGGGAAAGATATGCCAGAAGAGGTGCTGGAGAGATTTCGTGCAAAAGCACCCCCTGCAGATTGTGGCAATTATCCATGGCACTCCTGATCCCGCTCTGTGCCCAGAAGCTGGATGCTTCACACTCTTTTTGTCTGTTTTGAGCTCCCTGACAACATCAGGGCTGCTGATAGTGTGCAAAACTTCAAGAAACAGCTGAAAACATAGCTATTTTGAAAGGAGTTAATTTGACTATATGGACCATAAAAAACTGTCCACTGACTTTCTTTAAAGTGCTTTTGAACATTATAGGTGGAAATGGCGCTTTATCAAATATCGATTATCATAATTTGTTATTATTTTGTCTATTATTACACCATCTCTGATTGGAAGCCTGAGCAAAGACGTCATTGTTCAGTCTGTTTCTGGTACCACATGTAAACGTGAGGAAACATTTGCGAGGGGAGGTTCAGAAGGCCAGTAATATTGCCTGGTGGCTTGCCCCTTAACATTTTTCAGAAAATAGGGGGACTGCGGTTGATATGGGTCTGTGCACTTGTTTTTGCACAAATACAGTATATATGATATAACCCATTTGTATCTGGAGTTCATGACTGATCTGACAACATTGATGTGACAACAACAGTTCCTCTAGATGTTTTCTTCTGGATCTCTATAACCCTTTTGTTTATAACTTTGAAATTATGAATGAGTTTACAAAATATTTGAAGAACAGTTGTTGGTAATGCTCTAATTAACATATCTTCTTCAAATTTACTTTCCAACTATGCTTTTGCCTGCAGGATATTGTTAAAGTTGGGAGGCTGCTTTTGGTCGTTGTAAGTATTAATGGTGTTGTTAACCCCAACAGAAAATAGCTTTCAGTCAATAGATCCCTGAATTTGCTTAATAATCAAGGTATTTCCATATTTGCATGATCATGTGTGCGCTTCAGATGTGCCTGGGTTAAAGAATTGATATATAACACCAATTGCTCTTTGAATAAGAATATGCGATTTGAATTGTTGGCTGATAAAAATTCAGATTCCTTCTATTTCCATTTTGAGTCACACTTATCAGAATTCCCCATTTATTGAGTATTGGTCACAATTCAACAATATTTAATTTATTATTATCAATTGATATATGTGAATTGATATGTGCACTAAGTGCTTTTTGAATCTGGGATTTGAATGTTTCTGATGAACACTAATTCTTTCAATTTTTGTTTAGATTTTCTCATTTATTATTCAATTTGATTTAACACAATATCTGTCACATTTCTTTGACTGGGTATCTAGGGAAGGAAGGTTGTGTGAACATTTTGGTGGATACAAGACTATAAACCGAATACCTTTACCTTTATCTAGGTCATGCTTATAAGCACAAGTTTCAGATGCACAGTATCATCTTATATAATTCCCCAGTAGGAGTGATTGATTTATATAGTAATATATAGCAATGTGTTGTATAATTCATAGAAGAGATAGTAATTAATCCATGGATGTAGAATACAGGGGTTGTCGAACTGTCGCATTGTTGCACCAGCCTGCGACAGAGGCATCAAAACGTGTGACAAGACAAACTCATTAATCACTGGTGAACTCAGGAAATCTTTGGGAAACATGACCAAATTATTATATAAGATGTTCATGTGTATTTTTAGATACAAATTGTATATAGAAAACATGTAAGATCCATTTATTGATACTGCTTGTTGATTAATCTAGGTCATTATTATTGCTATGAAGATTGATACGGTAGTGTCTCCTGATATCAATATTTAAACTGATTGTCGCACAGTGCCCACTGAAAATTGATTGCTGTGCTCCAGGGGCAATACTGTAGATTTACAAAAGATTGTGTAGAGTAAATTTTGCGAATTTACAGAAAATTGATTTTTACGTTTTTTAACTTTGCGAATTGGCCGCAACATGGAGTGCCAGCTGTACACTTACAGTGACAGCACTAATCATTGCGAATTATAATTTTGCGTCCGAGGCTAAATGCTTAAAAATGCAGAAATTAAACTAACGCAATCTTTTCCAAATTTACAGTAGTCTGTGCTCCACGAATTAAATACTTGAACACACCTGAGTAATTCCTAGTTACTCCGGTACCCGCATGCCTTATATGGTATGCCTGAACTGAATTAACAAACATATGCCTTACCTCTAAGGTCATGTGTTAGACGATTTTACCTTTGGACATCAGTAATGAAAGATTTTATTGGAAGGTAAACGTCTTCAATGCATCATTATTTAAGAATACATCGAAAAAAGTATAGAAGGATATTAACACATAAGTGCTGTTTAAGGAATGGCCCATTTTTATTTTAGGCCATTGGTTATCATGGGGTTAACCAGAGAGTAAGTGTGATAAACCCAGCCACATAAGGTTCTGTGGAGAACTGATAGGGGCGATTGGGGAAAAAAGATATGATCAGGGTATCACTTACTAATAAAACGATTAACAAATGGTGGTAGCAAATAGCAAAACCCTGTTAAGGGAAAGGGTAGTTTGAAGTTAGAGATGCAACTTATTAATGTGCATCATCAAAGTTAATAAACTCGCTCATTTGGGGCTTTTTGAATGACTTTAGTAATCAACAGTTTCTCATTGTAACTCTGCAATATATCGCTCATTTGGGGATTGTTGAATAACAGTTTCTCATTGTAACTGTAATATATTGATATTAAATTCCCTCTTTAACATGCAGTCTTTTGATTGTGAGGAGTAGAAGAGATATGCACTTTATACTGTGTGAATTTAATATATACGTGGATAATGTTGTAAATATTTTTTCACTTTTATAAGATTTGTTAGATACTACTACGTTCAGTGTTTTTTGTTAAGACATAACATTAAAGCAGACTAATAATCTTTCTTTTCTGATGTTGTAAAGTCCAGTCAATGTGTTATAGCATTCATGCTTAAGAGTTCCTCCTGAAGTTGACGTCTGGATTTATGATACGTATGGCAATAACTTTGAAATCCTTCCATCTTGTACACTCCATGTTGATAACTTGTTGTAGATACTCACTAATAAAACTAGATAAAACACAACTTCTGCTTTCTTCCAGATCAAATGCCCCTTTTTAGTGCTTTAACCCTTCCAAGGCTGAGGCTACTCTCATCCAAAAGACAAAGGTTTTTGAAAACCATCTAAACCCTGTCATGTTGGTATTCCTTGGATAGCTCTCGCTGAGTACTATCAGATGAGCACCTGTGTGCCAGGGTTTCAGTCATTTTTTAGTTTTTTGCATCATTTTGTAATTGCAAAATTAGCCACCAGCAACGTAAGGGTTAAACAGTAATCCAATGCCAAAACCTGTGCAGTGGTGAGACACAGTGTGGAATTGTTGTGACCGCTCAGATATGAGGTTGCTCCCTAGTAATCATTGTGAATTACTTCATATAGCACGAGAATAATTAAATATAGACAAAGGGATCACAGAGGCATACATTATTACTGAATTAAAGACGATTTAACAAATAAGGGGTATAAAAGTATGAAACTCATTATTTTATCATAGGATATCAGCAAGATATGTGGAGGACCATGATAAAAACATCCATTAGCCTTAGTGCATTACCTACCAAAATTTTAAAGTTATACATTTTAACCAATAACAGCAAATGATTGAATAAAACATGTAAGCACACTATAAATAATGTAAATTAAATTACCTTAGCTCCAGTCATGCAATTTTTCATAATGGCCTACTTTCTCAATTCAAGCCAAATGGTCTATGTTACCATGAGAGCAACAGGTAGATTTGCTGACTAAAAGAAATGGTGACATGGATTATATTTTTTCAGAGGATCTTAAAGTATATAGAATATGTGCATTGTGACAAAATGCAAACTATTTCAAAGGACTATATGTCATGTCCGTCATTGAAATTTGATTGGATATGTACAATCTGACACCGTCACAATGCAAGCTATTCTGGAGGCGTTTACGTCATATCTGTCACTGACAGTTGATAGGATATGTACGATCTGACACAATGCAAGCTATTTTTGGAGGCTTTTACATCATATCCGGCATTGAAATTTGATAAGATATGTACAATCTGACACATGCACGGTGCAAGCTGTATTTAGAGGCTTATACGATATGTACGTCATTGAAATCTGATAGGAAATGTACAATCCGACACAATGCAGGCTATTTTTTGGAAGCTTTTGTGTCATGTACGTCATTGAATCTGATAGGATATGAACAATCTGACCCAATGCAAGCTATTTTTGAAAGCTTTTACCTCATTATACGTCATTTAAATCTGATAGTATATGTACAGTCTAACACAAACTACGCTATTTTCTAGGCTTACACGACATGTACGTCATTAATATCTTAAAGGATAGGTACAATCCAACACAATGCAAGCTATTTAAAAAATGCTTTTACGCCATATACAGGGCGTCCCCCCAAAAATGCAATCCTCTACTTTCCATCTTGTACACTCCATGTTGATGACTTGTTGAAAATACTCACTAATAAAACTAGATAAAACACCACTTCTGCTTTCTTCCATATCAAATGCCTCTCATGAATGCTTTAAACAGGACTCCAACGCCAAAACCTGTGCAGTGGTGAGACACGGTGTGGAATTGTGGTGACCGCTCAAATATGGGGTTGCTCCCTAGTGATCATTGTGAATTACCTCATATAGCACAAGAATAAATAAATTTAGACAAAGGGATCACAGAGAATGCTTTTACCTCATTATACGTCATTAAAATATGATAGTATATGTACAGTCTGACACAAAGTAAGCTATTTTTTAGGCTTACACGACATGTACGTCATTAATATCTGAAAGGGTATGTACAATCAAACACAATGCAAGCTATTTTTAAAAATGCTTTTACGCCATGTACAGGGCGTCCCAAAAAAATGCAATCCTCTACTTTTTTTTTAACAATTATTTCTTCAAAATAGTTCAAGTAACATAAAAAGGACTTCATTGTTGAAGAGAATGATATCTTAGAGATAACCTGTTGCAATTTCAAGCAAATCCGATCATCCATGACAAAGCTGTGAGGCAAAGTTTGACCCCTCTATCATTTCACTCCAACACAAGGTACATTTCCAATGCAGTCCGGCATTGTGAGCAAGCAAGTGAGGCTGCTATTTTTAGCATGCGGCTCTGGCTGGACACTCAAAACCCGTCTTCACCATAGGTTTTACATTGCGTTGGAGTGAAATGATATAAGTGTTAAACGTTGCCTCACAACTTTGACATGGGTGATTGGATTTGGTTGAAACTATAACAGTATATCTCTAAGATATCATTCTCTGTAACCATGAAGTCATTTATTATGTTACTTAAGCTTGTTTGATGAAATAATGGGAAAAGGGGAGGATTGCATTTTTGGGGGGACGCCCTGTATGTTAGTGAAATATACCTTCCTCCCACCACGTCTTCCGCGCAACGTTTTATCCGTTAGAAGTGATAGATAGGGTTGTTGGAGGATCAAAAATCTAGCTAGTACCTTTGTTATGGTTTTTACCGGGAGGAGAGGCTTGTGCAAATTTACTTTTCCCGCCTGGCAACTTCTCCCCGTATGTTCCTTTGTGTGAGAAGAGCTCGGAGTCAATAGCGAACGGTGATCCAAGTACAGCTACGACCGTGTCGCTTTGGGACCTACATATTCTTGTGGTTGTGTTTGTGATGCGTACAACTTGCGGTCCACGATGGTCGCTCCTTGCAGACGTTGGTATGCGCATCCTCCGCACATCGGGCGTAAACCCTTTATGCTGCACGACACCCCCTGGAGTTAGGGAGAACGACACACTCAGTAAACCTTCTCAGGTCAGTCACACCGCTCATGTTCCACATCCCTTCCGCACATACCCGTCCACTTTTGGAAGTTACGTTTAGGAGACGATCATAAGTTGGAGATTATAAGGTGAGATTATATTGACGTTTTCCTGCTGATTGCACTAGCATAAAGATGTATTAATTGACGATAGGGTTTATACGGCAGATCGATCATGGTACGATTAGAAAAAAGTCCAAATGGATCGATAAGAACAGGATGTGATAGAATCATACACACACACACAGTTCCTTCACTCTACAGTCCCTTTTGGATTGATACGTTCAACAAAGGCGATCATCTGTGCAGCAGGCCAGATTGTTTGTGGCGTTTCCCTTCCCTAACCGTTTGATCTTTTATTGAAATTCTAGTAAATACTCCTCACCGATCATGCTACGATTTAACGGACAGCGATGTCCATACCCTGATATTCATACTTTTATGCTATGGACTATATGGTATGAACAAATATCATCAATGTATAAAATCAGTATTTGAGTAGGCCCCGGTTAGCTACGATTCGAACGATGTCAAATGCATGTTTTGATTACAATGAACCATACTAATATAACTGAAAAATAAAGGCATTCAGGTTCTCCATTTGAACATACCTGAAATGCAAGCAACACCCCTTGTAATCAGTTGATTTTGGTCACGCTTCTTCGGAATCATATTGCGGCAAAGTCGTAACTAAGATGTAAGCTGTCAAGAATACCAGAGGACCCGGCGAAAACCAGCGCTTAACGACAAATTAGTGGCAACTTTCTCACATGGCCGCTTCCTTTGCCTCGTTTTATATATTTCTAAAAAATGAGATGTGAATATCGTATTGTCATTATCATCATTACAATCATGATCATTATCATCTTCATCAGTAGTAGTAGTACAAGGCTCGACATTGGTGCTTGCCCCGTTGCCCCGGGTAAGTACAATTTGTAAATAATAGGTGAAGGGCAAGTGAAAACTGCATCTTGCTTGCCCCACTGGGCAAGTGCACTGTATATATTTCAGGTTTACTTAAATGAGAATGTGTGCAAATTCTGTGGTCTGTCATCCAAGATTGTCCGGAGATTGTCCTACAAAATATGCTTTCACATGCCAGCACAATGTTCTACTTCTACATGGTTTTAAATGAAACATTATAAAACAATCAATTTTTGAAGGGCATGGGAAAGTTGGAGTAGGGTAAGTGAAAGTAGAATCTCACTTGCCCTACTGGGCAAGTCGCCGCAAAAGTTAATGTCGTGCCCTGTAGTAGTAGTAGTAGTAGTAGTAGTAGTAGTAGTAGTAGTAGCAGTAGTAGTAGTAATAGTAGTACATTAAACATTCTTTCCATGATCCCAATGTGTTCACTCGCGAAGGCACTGTGTTGCACACACAAGAGGGTGCCAACGAAAGCCCATCGTTTAGATACTAGGCTATTTCGTGTTTATTATGTAATCTATAAGTCGATCCTCACATCTAAATAAGGACTACTTTGCAATCTGTAAAGTTCATGATATCGCCTCACGATTTTCTGTTTCTTGCCATAAATGTATGGCATTTGGACACTCCATATAAACATGCTCAATAGTTTCCAACTAATTGCAAAAGAGACAGTTTGGTGTTGTTGAAATACCCATTTTGTGCAATAAGTTGTTATGTACTATTCTCCTATGTAACAATTTGTACTGAATAAAATGTTGATATACCGACGGAGAGTATCTCTATGCGTTTTTAAAAGAATTTGATAAAGTGTCCAATCTTATTTCATCATTTAATTTTTCTGACCATTTGCCTTGTAATTCTATTAAAATATTCAAACCTGTATTTTGTGAGTTGAAATAGTTTTTTTTGTTACACTTACCACCAGCCTAAAAAATATATAGTATAAACGGAAGTCTTGTTCTAATATTATCATTTTGTGAATTATTGCCCAAGATAAGTTGTATTCTTTTTTTAGTCTATTGTACATTAAGAAGTCACACTTCAATTATAAGTTGTTTTTTATATATTCAATTGTGAATATATGACCTTCTGCATCTATTATATCTCCAATAGTCAAAATACCTTTGTCCACCCAGCTTTCTATTTTCTCAGAAATGATTTTTACTGATCACACTGGTATGCTGCCGCGCCATCTTTATGAGGTCGACATTTCTGAAGCTTGCCTGGGAGGATGGCTTCTGCAATAAATCATGACTCTCAGGATTAAGAAGGGGGGTTTTGTATGGTGGGTATATGGGGCCCTGAGGGCAGGTAGAAGGAGTGACGTGATACTTGCGAGTGCTTGTATTACTAACCATAAGCACTACGTTAAGTTATTTACTAAGGGCCCATGGAGTCCAAAAGAATGCTATGTCACCAGGCTAGATTCATCAGTTCCCACTCAAGCATGGTGCAGCGCCATCTATCCACCTGAAATGCTACTGACCAGTCAAACTTGGCGCAGGCGCAGCGTTGCATTTTGTATTCAAAGAATAAAAGTTATTTTTAAAGTTTGTGAGATGCTATCCACCCTCGGTCAACTGTATCCCACTCGGCTCCGCCTCGTGGGATATGGATCATTTCTGGTGGATATCAGGCCGGATTGCACTCTCAAACAGGGCGTGCTAATACTTTCTCACGACGCCGCATACCGTAGTATCTTCGTCTAGTAGGTGTGGGGTGCACGGACGCAAATCTTACCGAGTTTGGATGTTTGGTGAAATCAAACTTAGGTGTGTAGGATATAAGATGCATTGAATATCGCTATTTACAGAAACCCTCGTAGCCCACAAAAAATATTCATATTTGTGAAAGTATATCATTTTTATGTTTTTCTATTGAGCAATGCCTCTAATCTTTTAACGTTTATCATGTGGTTCGTTTACCTAAATTTAAAAGGGCACTAAGGGCTGCCTTGATGGCCGAGTGGTCAAATGCATTGCACATCGCAATGTGTGTGTGTCTGTGTGTGTGTGTGCAGCCAAGAGACATTTTGATTTTCGTTTATAATAACCTTTACATTCATATTGCGTCCTGACTAGCCACTTACAAGTGGTTAAGGAAATCCGGTGTCCGGCGAAAAACGCCACCTAACCCAAAGTCAATGGCAACTTTCTCACATACCTTAAGCGAACCCTGCTTGTGTTGAAAGACAGCGAGTCATCAGTGGCAACATACATTAGACTACTCGGCTGTCAGGGCCTGCCCTGATGCCACGTGGAATATGCATGCCTTGTACACGTGTGTTAAACCCTTCCCATCCGGATCGAGCACAGGGTCTGACACGCATGGAAAACCCAGACATTTAAAACTATATGTTCTAACCCTTTTAATGCCACAAAATAACCTAGGAAACCGTGGGCGTATATATGCGTGTGCGATAATCAAATTCATTTAAAGACGGGCCTGTCTTGCCAATATAAAAGAATCCTCCACAGCTCGAAAGTTAGCAATCGGCTGTCGGAAGGTTTTGCCCGATTCAAGGTCCATTTTGCTATGTCATATCACTATGGTGAACCAGGATTAACAAGGTTAACAAATATAAAAATCTGGCTTTGGCTTTTGGCTAATAATCTCCATAACAATTTGGCATCCGACATTTGTGGGGGAAATTACAATTTGTACTCACAAGGGTTAAGAAATGTTTGACTGGCAGTTGTTGTTTCCGATAAACTTACCAACCCTTAAGTATTTTCTCCAAAAAGTATTCCGTTTGTTTAATTATGATAATGGCAGGCTATGTGTGCACTCAATATGCAAATGGGTTAAACTTTTTAAAAATCAAACAGCGTGAAAATGGGTCATTGGGGTATTATACCTTCCGTTTTTAAGGCACCTAACTGACTTTTTGTTTCTTAATCCGCACCTAGACGTACCAATTATTCCTCTAGTCACAAATCCGGTGATATTTCTCCGTGCATGAGCAAAATCTTGACATCGTATATTGTGTATGTTTAAAAGAACAGTTTACAATTTGTTGAATAAAAATCATCATTTAAAATATGTTTGTTGCATTATTATTCAGAAGTAAAATGATCGGCTTTGTTATCAAACCAATACAGAATGCAAATGGCAATTCATGAGAGTTTTCATAACGAACTGTACAGTTTTATAAAATGACGAAGAGCTCAAACAAATGAAAATTAATAATTGACTAGAGAGTTCCAAGGTAAAATGATATTCCTAACATTCCCCATTTGTACTTAATTGGTTGCGTTTATGTAACCTTTAACAGTTTATGTTGTATGGAGGTGCTGTAGTCGTTTTGGGACTGTCGCCCATCATTCTAACCGTACTCTATCAAATAATTTTCAAAAAATGAATTGGAACATTTTTCTTATTGTATTATGTTGGCCTAGACTAGACAGTATCTTTTCCCTTGGACTAAAATGGCAGTGTACTGTTCACGGTTTCGTGGCTACCCTTATTGAGGTTGTCTGTAAGAAATAAATCAGTTCTATTTTATGAGGTACTCTAAGTGACACCCTGTGCTTTTAGAGTATGAATAGGGATGACCTCCTCTCTGTATTCTAACACACCGTTCGTGATGGTCGTTGGTTTAGACAACCACTCGTTTGTCCTGCAAAATCCTCCCCTAGCATTCGCAATAAACTTGAAACACGTGTTATAGGGCTGACTTTAAGTAACCCATTCATGCGAAAGAGTTACTCCGGAAATTTTGCCGTCGATCTACAATATTCTTGACAAGAACTTGGATGTTAAGAATGATTTTGCAAAATATTTGGAGGCGAGCTGCTTGCCATGTTTTACTAAATATTTTCACATTTTTTTACTTTGCCAACTATGCTTTAACCTAATGGATTTCACCAAAATTGTCAGACTGCTTTGGCTGCTGCGAGTGCGAATTGTTTAAACAGCGGTTCCATGTACTTGGATTGCTATGAAGTTCTCCCTTTTGAATTCTTAGACGAGCAAATTGACATTACTTTGAGATTATCTTATCTTATCCATTGTCTCACCAATAGGCAGCCGGTGGACCGGATTGATTCAGATTTACCATCATACATGTCAACTTAGGAGACTATCATATTTCTCGCCATTTAGCCTTCAAATGGCAGAAAAGTGACGATAAAAGATTTTTTCAAAGTTCATCAGTTTATTCGATAATTCCATTTACCCCATGACTATGCGTTTTAACGCAATTAAAGCCAACTTGTTGCGGTGTCTGACTCTGCATAGGGTTCGGTGTAAGAGTTCGAATCCTAGCCGGGGCATCTACGAGAGTTGCCAGTGACTTGGGGTTCGGCTGTGGTTTTCGCCGTATGCACCGGTTACCTTCGCTTATTACAACTGGCTAGTCATGACTTAACTGCAATATGACAGACAAAGTGGGAAAATGTTGGAATTTGAATTTTGAATATTAGATGACCATAATGTTTCTGATAAAAGGGGGTAGCTTATCTATTCTCAATGACCGATGCATTAGACCGCTCAGCCAATGAGGCAGTTTTCTTTTCTCAATGAACGATGCATTAGACCACCCAGCCATGGAGGCAGCTTTTCTATTCTCAATAATTAATGCATTAGAGTGTCCTGTCATAGATGGCACCACCATCGCATATAGTGCACTTTAATACCTACAGTGCCGGCATTTAATTCTTGCACTAAATTTGCTATTTGCCTCTGATATTCCTGGGCATGGATGCGACCACTGGCCCCTGACCTCAAAATGGGTCATTGGTGTGCTTGGCTTATTATATTGATATATTATCTATGGGTGTTTTACAACCAGGCATTGGAAGACGTCCGGTCGACCGGTGCAGGCATTAACGGTCTTTACTGCAATACTTATCGAGAGCACACTGAGCTTGTGTTGGCCTAAGTTAGATAAGCACATACTTTGCCTGACTGCCTCCCTTATCTTAAACCAGTGTGAACCATGCTAGGGAGGGTTAAAGTACACGTGGCTGAGAGTTGTGTGAGAGCGATGTTCAGTGCATGCTACTAGCCACACTGTACAGAGAGGTAGGGGAGACATGCAGCAGCCAATATCATCCGTAAGTACATTGCGTTTTTATTCAATTTGCAAAACATGTGCATGGGTGGGTTGGTCAAAAGACGAACCATGTACAGTTTGTTACTGGTTATGCGATATATGCTTAATTAACCCACTTATCGTACTCGATCCGGTGTCGAAAATCAAATGGTATCGCCTCGAATCGATATCAGGCATGTTGATAATAGTTCCTGCCTATTGTGGGTTTTTTTCCGTGAATTACAAATAAAAGAAGATGTAACGTAGGTATCATCTATTTCTTCTTTCATGTTAACCCATTGCTACTCAAAGAGTCCTCGACACATTTTCGTCCGCATCTATGGTACTTTCGACGATAACTTCGGAATAATTAATGATGGAAGTGGCTGCGTAGCCGGCTGGCCGGCTACGCAGCCCCCGGGGCTGCATAGCCGGCTAGCCGGCTACGCAGCCTATCCTTCAGCATTTGGCTGCGTAGCCGGAATATGTTCCTGCCTTTACATATGGAAGTATCCTACTAGGTAGTAGTTAATACATTACATTAGTTTATCCAGGTATTGCCTTGGATCTAGCAAATACATGCCAACGCAGTAAGTTACTACTTCAAACACATTGCATCAGACAAATAGTTTATTAAATGTTTGTTTATTTTGTTATTAAGGTTTTAGCTGTTAGGGTGACAGCCTGAAGGACAACCATAATCAAGGGTGTCCCACCCCAAATGATCATCAGTGTTAAATACATGTTATTGCAATCAGCCGCTCCTATGTATGTACCATGTATTGACCATCCCAATTGAGGGGGTATCACCCTTAATGAATACCTGTTAATTACAACTGACCAATCCTTTACTGGGTTGTATATGAATACCTGTACATGGAATTAGTAGACAGACAGGGAGAGAGAGAAAGACAGAGAGGAAGACAGAGATTAGACAGAGAGAGAGTTAGAGTTCCATGATGATGGTTTAGGCTATGGACTTGAATAAATATGTAAAACTACATATACTCTCTGACCTATCCCCAACAGATCACCTGTATAGGTGATCCTTAAAGATCCCTTGATAAGTCACAATTTCCCCTGTGACAATGTCCTTGACTGTTGGAGATAAATCCCAAAGCTTTGCCTTATGGGAAGAAGCAGTCAAGAAATATGAACTTGAGAACTATGTACAGTTATGGAGACGTGAAGCACGTACCATACAGCATGCCAAGAAACGTTTGACCAGCACCACCGATAGGCAGTTCAATGAGGACTTGCAGTAATTATGAACTTAAATACTGCTGTATCAAGGGGGGAAGGAAGTATACTACAAGAACAACTGGAAGCCGTCCCAACACATCAACTTTTCGAAGTGAATGCAGCTTTCAATATAGGCTTAGAGTCACAAAGGATGGCCAGTATCTTGAATTTATCACCATGAATAAGGATCACAACAATGATATAAACTCTGCATCATTTAATCTACACCCAGCTCGGCGTATATAAGCAAATGAAGAGAAGCAGCAGGCAAGTTAGTTGAGATTTTGTTTTATATGTGGAATCAAATTGACAATATAACAGCAATAACAATATAATGAATGCATTAGGATAAATTTATTGTTCCTAAAAAAATTGAAGTCACAAATGCTGATTTAACTTCCTTGTTGCTTATGATGCTATTCACATTAATTAGGAATGTATTTGAATGAGGGTTGCTGATAGTCCTCTGATTAACATTTTTCTTTTAATTTTTTTCTCTAAAATATGCTTTCTATAAAAGATAAAAGATTCATACCAATCGGTATTAGGATGCGGAATAGATGGGTTACTAATTCAGGATGTTTAGAAATTTTGGTTAGGACTATGCATGCCTTCATTAAGCTATATACTCACCCCCTCCCTACCATATAGAATGACCCACCCCTCATCCTTTTATTGAAAAGTTGTGTTCTGTATTTTGCTCTTATGTTGCACAGATGCTCAATGTGAATGCCAACAAAAAACTTGTACGTGAGCACTTCGCCTCCAAAATCGGCGTGTATTTACTAGATCCAAGGTAATACCTGGATAAACTAATGTCATGTATTAACTACTACCTAGTAGGATACTTCCATATGTAAAGGCAGGAACATATTCCGGCTACGCAGCCAAATGCTGAAGGATAGGCTGCGTAGCCGGCTAGCCGGCTATGCAGCCCCGGGGGCTGCGTAGCCGGCCAGCCGGCTACGCAGCCACTTCCATTAATGATTATATATATTATTTCAAGGAGTGTTGTTGGAAATGTTCTAAATAACATTCCCCCTTCAAATATTTTCCCCAAATTCACTTTTGCCTGCAATATTAAGTTTAAATTGGGAAGCTGCTTTTGTCCGCTATTAGAATTAATGGGTTAAAGAACTTTTTAATATATTCGTGTATAGAAACGCCGGGTAGGAAAAGCATGTGTGGCAGGTATAGAAGGTTCCGGGAGCAGGGTTTTAAAATATTGTTGAGAAACGACTTTTTTTTTTATCTCAAAAGCCTAGCAAGGATTTCTCGTATAAGTTTATGCTTCTTGTCCTAAAATAATTGCCTCTACCCGGATTTATTTTATCAATATTTAGAGTAAGTACGTAATATTGTCCCTGACCTAAGACTTATCGCCAACTTCTTGTAGTTATCTATGTAAATTGACCTGCGCTGCTGTTTTGTCGTATTTGAAGTGGTATATGCATTTGGCTACATAGCCGGAATGTTATCAATGTGTATGGCACATATATAAAGAAATCGTAATTTTTCATTGGTAATAGAAAGTTTATTGGTGCAAACATATACAATATATTAAGAAAGTGACCCACACTTTCAACCACAGGTTATATATCATTACATGAATATTATTAAGTATGGCAAGCAAGAGTTTATCAAGCATCTTTTAATATTTGAAAATATGTATTGATGTTTATAGATATTCATAAGTATCAATACATGATTTACAGTATTAGAAAATAAATGTAAATGCTAGAAATCAATTCTAATACTTATAATTCATTTTTTGATATTTATGAATAATCCACATTAATAAATGTCAATATGCCACTTCTTAATATTAATAAAAAAAATGATTATTTATAAATCATTTTCTAGTATTTATAAATCATTTTCTGGTATTTATAAATCGTCTTTTAATATTTGTTTTCGACTTTAAACTGGGAATAAGTGTAAATGAAGGTATTTATGATTAGTCTTTCTGGCACTCATGATTTAACCCTGGCGGAAAAAAAATGTTAAATCTTCTAATGCCTCTTAAGGGTAATAGTTAGAAATATTATGTTGGGCAGTGGTCCTAGTGATCACGATGCCAGGCTGCCTAGCGTAAGGTAATAGGTTCGATTCTCCCCTGGGTCACCACAAGCGGGTTGGCATAGTCTATATTAAATGTGCGGCGTTGTGTAGGGATGTCTATGGTGCTTCTGCAAATGAAAGACCCCCGAACTATTAGTGAAGAGTAGTAAAAAATTTCCGGTTCTGGGTGTCTACCTCGTCCGTCGGCAATATGACCAATGTGCAATCAATTTGACCGATATATGTTATATTTACTTACATACATACAGAAACCTCACTGACCTCGAACAAATAGAGACCAAGCAAAAGTGTCCGAGTTCACCAAATTCCGTGTTACGTTATTAACATTTAAGGGGATAGAAATGACTTGGGACCAGTGCCTTTGTCCGAGATACGTGATAATCTGAGTTCGGCGAGTTCGAGGTAAGATATTATTCACAAACTATACGATTATAGTTAGCCTACATTTCTGGACTGTCATATGCATATGCATATTCGTTCAAGTTTTCCCGTATTGAGTTGATAGTCGAGACGCATGGATTGGGCATGTGAATAGTTCCTGTGATCTTATCGTCTTGTCAGCTTTTAAGTTACTAGGAGTTCAAGGACCTCAGGCTACTCAGTACCTCACTTTATCATACATATACGTGAACTATGAGATGTAAACAAAACTCACGGAGCCTACCTGTGTGCATGCATACGTACGTACGTACGCACATACATACATGCAAACATACATACGTATGTACGTGTGTGTGTGGGTTCGTACTTACATTCATACATAAATGCATACATACATACATACATACACGCACACATACATGCATGCATACATCAGGCATGGTGTAATAGGTAATAGGTGATAGGTAATAGAAAAGTAATAAGTAATAAGTAATAGATGGTCAAAATCTTAAAGTTATAAGTGGTTGTAATAGGTTGGCCCAAAAAGTAATATGTAATTTTATATCAAGTATACAGTTAGTGAATATCAAATTTCGTTATGTCTCTTTCTCAATTGAGATATTTTTCACCCCATATCTAAATGGGTAGTTCGCTGAGATTTGTATTTGAAGGATTGTTTCAGTAAAAGAAATGTCATAAAGGTTTTGCGAATCACCTAAGGTGCAGCAATCACTTAAGTCAGAGAGAAACCTTTTCTGCAAATGACTTCACATCTAGATCAGAAGCCAAGGTTAGTATATCTGCATTGCAATTTGGTGAAGAAAGCAGCCAATTGATGTAGTACAGTCCTTCCATGAGGAACAGAATGTTCTGAGATAAATTGTCAATCCTTCTTCTCAAAATCAGCCATACTGTAGGTAAAGATGCCTTGTTTGTGGAAATAAGGAGAGTTAAAAGTATCCAAGCTATCAACAGGGATTCTTCTAAATCGTTCACTTCATTAAATAGATTTCTGCTGTTACCAATTTCTAAATACCCATATAGGTTCTACGACGTTTAACTTACAGGCTATGTGAAAGCTCTTGATAGCCACTACCGTCATGCTATCAATTCTATAACACATTTCAGCTTCAATCGTGGTCATTGGTTTTCAAGATGATTACACTGTAATAAAAAAAAAACATGACTTCCATTTGCCACACTATGTTGTTTAATACTAGAATGTTAAGATGGTCTCCTAAACATAGCTTTCTCAAGAGAACCTTGCACAAAATAGGTTCCAGCTGATGTCTGACTATGTGATAATTGTTTGCTATGAAATATAGATAATCATAGTTGAACTTAAAGTCGGGTACTGGTAGACTTTCAGGTAAGGGTATCATCATTTCCATAAACGAAATAGGACGATGCAACCCCAATTGATAAGAATTGCAATTGTAACTTCCTGTAGCTATAAATATTGCCCATCCTAAGCTGTACAGGTCAGAGGTTTTTATGCATGATACTGTCATCTGATGACTTTTTTAACCACCACCAGTACCTTATATCATAATGATCCCTCCATAGGGTAAACTCCTTAGTTGAACATATTTTCTTGGTATGAAGGTGCTTCATAACCGTAGTAATATCCAGTTTAGCCACTAAGAATACAATTTGTTATGGTGGACCAAGGATTAATCATAACAAGTTACCTCTCAAAAGACAGCTAAGTTCCCCCATCCCCAATTGGGAACTGCTTTCTATTGCCGAAGTCTATGATATTTTGATTCAGTTTAACTATTCAGGAAGATTGATACTCAATATGTAAATATGAAACAGCTCTCATAAAATGTATTCTGAATGAATGAATCATGACAAGGAGATACCTTCACATACATTTCAAAAGTAATCGTTATAGTGATGGGGATTTTCAAAAGTAATAGTAATAGCTACATCGGGCCAATACAAGGTAATTGTTCATGCAATATATTACTCTCAAAAGTAATTGACCCCATGCCTGGCATACATACATCACCTTACCCTTTTACATCTTATGATCCAATGGTATTTATTCATAAGAAGACTTTTAAGGATATATAATTCATATAGGATTAAATTAAATAACATCAACGAAAAGGAAAACATGGGTCAAAAATAATGACATAATATGTCTTAATATCAAATGTTTGGGCCTTTTTACTATCATCTTCGGGGTTATTTGTGGGGTACAGTTCTAATGACCATTGTCTTAGACCCATTAGGGTCAAGATGTGTAAATACAGTGGTTAAATATTTGAGATTAGATAGCACAGTTCTAGCATTTAACTCATTTATGCCGAAGCTTCTAGGGAAATCTACGTCTTGATCTCTAAACGTTTGCCCATACCTTAAGAATTGAAAATGATTTCACAAAATATTCAAAGGGGAGTTGTTGGTTACAGTTTAATCGACATTTCCCTTTCGAGTATTTTTCCAACTTTGCCTTTGCTTGAAAGATTTCATCAAAATTGCCAGGCTGTTTTGGTTGATGTAAGCATAAATGAGTTAAAGAAAACCTTTGCCTAGGTCACGTTTATTTGAACACCAGTGGTCAAGATGGTCAGTGTGTTCATGTGGGTTCATGTTTATCAGGCAGGGTGGACTGTCTGACTTGAAATTAGCCTAGCTACAAGGCTCTGTTCTGATTCTACTTTATCATATATAGATGCCTGCACCTATACTACATAGAGATTAGTGGCCTACTGTTGGCCGTTTAGTTCACACAATTGCCACACAAGGGAGATTAATGTGAATGATATTTCCAACTGACCTCCTATATAGTATACTAGTATATTGCAGTGCCATCTATCCACAATGGATAACATTTAGATATGGCCTGGGAGGCAGGCTAACGTGAAACTAGCTGGTGCAGGAGAGGCCATATAATGCCATCTATTGGAAATCGGACATTGCCAGTATTATGCTATGGCTAGCCAATCCTACAGGAAAGATTAACTTTTCAGGGACTAGAGACTCGGATAAGTAAATGACAACACACGATGTTTTAGATAAGGGGAGAAAAGTACTGCCTACCGTATGATTATAGCCAACTCTTTACAAGCCTTGGAGTCTTTATCGTGAATGTCAGTTAAGCATTCGGTGTTATAGTATGATTGGCACGGTGTGTGTAAATACCTACATATTTGAGCGGTCAGTGATAATCTCTTGACACCCTTGGTGATCTGATGATAAACCCATAGCCGCGAGAAAAGATAACGAGCACAATACCACCAGCGGGCTGTCAACATACGTTATCAACAACTGCTGGGCACCACTACTCCCGTAGTGTTATGTAGGAACCAATGTGCGTAAGGATATGTGTTCAAATATATGTATGTATGTATGTTTGTGTTTGGGTGTGCATGCATGCATGAATGCTTGTATTTATGTATGTATGTACGTATGTGTGTATGTTTGTTTGTATGTATGTATGTATGTATGTATGTATATCCCGGCGGGGGCACTCAGGTTCAGGGGGGGGGGGCCGCACCTGCGTTACGTATTTCGCGGAAGAAGGGGTCTTTTTTTAAGACCTCCGCATGTCCGCGATTTTGTAAAAGAAGGGTACTTTTTTGTACTCAGGTACGAAGTATGGGGGTCAAAATCCCCTTACAATCCACGAAATATTCGTGACTCTGACGCCGAGTGACTACCGAAGTACCTGGGCTTCCGAGTTTGCTGCCGCCACTTGCTGCCGCTAAACAAGCAGAGGATTATACAATCTTAAGTTAAAATACGTGTTCCCGTTCATCCAATGTCAGTGAATTGATAAAAGAAGGGGTGTTTATTTAGTGGAAAAAATCAGCGTTTTATTAAAATAAGGGTGCTTTTTTGACCAGAAATCAGTGCTTTAGGGGTATTTTTTAATTTTGATAACGAACGTATGCACCCCCTAAATACCCAAGTGCCCCCCCCCCCCCCGGGATGTATATATGCATGCATGTACATACACGTGCGTCCATCTGGCTGTCTGTCTGTATGCATGTACGTGTATGTATACATGCATGTTTTTATGCATGTATGTATGCATGCATGTATGCATTCAGATTTCTATAAAGATACGTATGTACAGGATCCATATGAATGTGCAAGGGCTCATTGTGTAGGATAGGACGGGTCTCGTATGATGCTGGTCTCAGATAGAAGAGGGCAGGCAGCTGACCGTCTCCTGCAGGTCGTGTCGTGATCATCCTCACCTGTCGCCCCCTCACGTGTGCAGTAATTGGCACCTTGTTTGCGTAACCAGAGAACTCGACACCACCAGCCCCAGCTCCTGACTGTGTGCAGTCGAGGGGCCTCGACGTCATGGTTTCCTTAAGTTCCCACTAACCTATAAACTCGGCTCCCAGTCCCACAATAGCTGATATTCCCTTCTAAGTTTACCAACCACTGCGACGTAGTACTAGCAAATGCAATGCAGATATATGGCACCACTTGATCTTCCTATATTGGGTGGCTTCATACTGGAACTGAGACCTCTATTCACCTGGTGAGCTAAATGCGAACTTATTTGGCCTCCCTGACCACTTAGTGCCTGGTAACAGAAAAACATAACAGAAAAGATACATATTACACAGCCTAGAAGTCTAGGCAATCACTTACCATACACGCACCTTTCCGGGTTATGTGACAAGTCTGAGTTATGTTCTGGTGTTATCGACCACCGTTTATTAGGGGAACGTACATGTATGTCTTTAGACTTGCTACAAGTCTGTGATATCTACATGTCTCACTGATCTGACCTGAGTTAATTTCACTCAAGGTTTAGTTCTGAATAAATCCTCAAGGGGGACACAATTGAGTTCTAGTCTGTATCACATATCAGACGGACATCCTAGTATACCGCAGAGCCATCTATCCACAAGGCCAAGGGAGGACATTTAAATATGGCCTGGGAGGCTAGCTAGTATGTCTTCTACAAACCGATATTGACTAATCGTACATGAATGCGTACAGCAGCCAAAATCAGTCTGACAATTCGGGGGAAATAGTTAAGGTGACATCAAAGTTGGCAAGATATATCATGGAGAAATGTTAATCAGAACTTTATTTTGTAAAAATATCTGAAATCCCAAGTTATTGTCAGAATTCCCAAGTTTTTATAGAAATATCCGAATTCCCAAGTTATTGTCTATGAGATAACAGATCCAGACGACAATTTCTCTAGAATCTTCTAAGCATTAATGGGTTAAAGTAGCAGAGGGGTTGACTGAGACTACCAGGCATACAGTGTTCAGGAGAAATGAGATACGTTTGCTTCCAAAGCCCCCTGCTTGGCAAATAGATGGCGCTGACCATGTGACGTTGCTTAACCCTTTCACACCTATAGAGCCCAAATGCGCATAGATATCTCTCTAACAAAGAAAAGAATATTCGAAGAGGTAATGTTGACCATTGATCATCAAGATAACTTTTTTTTGGGTGAAATAGTATACGAGAATTGGGATTTTTTTCTGGTCGAAGACATACAAAATGCTGTTATGCAATGTCCCAAATTCTGGCGATTTATATTTCTAGGGTAATCTTCAAATGCCCAAGTGTTGAAAATATAACATCCTACTGAGGTGTTTGTTTGGGTGTTGGACCGGTACATATTGATAAGGTCGAGATTACAAGGCTTACAAGTGTTTGCATGGAACTGCACCTTCTTATCTGAGGGAATTGCTGAAAGAGTACGTCCCACCACGGACACTGAGATCAACATCCAAGAACTTACTCTGTGAGCCGAGAACCAACATGAAAACCTACGGTGACAGATCGCTTAGTGCCTGTGCCCCAAAACTATGGAATCAGCTCCCAGATAGTATTCGGGCAGCTGGGAGTGTGGCAATCTTCAAACGACAACTGAAAACGCATCTGTTCAAAGATGTATATACCAATCAACTAAGTGGATATCAACATCTATCCTTTGACAATGGAATGTAATGCGCCTTTGAGCATGTTCATATGGAAAGGGCGCAATATCAAATGACAATATTAGTATTATTATTATTATCAGGGTATTATATTAACCGAATATGCATAACAGTGCTCTAGTCTAGGACAGGAATCGGCTAGAAAAGATAGCTCAAGGGGACACTGTTGATAGATACGCTAGTAGGTCTGCTCTTTTGTTTTCTATTCATTGTATATTTCTCTGATTCAGTAATCGCTAAGCTCTCTCTCTCTCTCTCTCTCTCTCTCTCTCTCTCTCTATATATATATATATATATATATATATATATATATATATATATATATATATGTATATATATATATATATATATATATATATATATATATATATATATATATATATATATATATATATATATATATATATACTAGAAAAGTACCCGTCCTGCGGACGGAAACCATGAAATATCTTATAACGACAGACATATCAGAGCACCCAGATATCTCTGACACCACACATTTAGGGTCACCTAACCTATATCAATAATTCAAGAAGAAACAGATATACCATCGACAAATAAGATCAAGGTTTATCATACCAGCTGTAATAAAGAATATAGTGCTGTGTATGTTCATGATATCACTAATTATAATAATTTCCACTCAAAACTATTTTCACAGTGAAAGTATGGCGTAACATATGTCATTTGTACATCTATCTGTCTGTCTGTCTGTCCCTCTCCCCCTCTCGCTCTCATTGTATCTCCCTCTCTCTCTCTCTCTGTATCTCTCCCTCCCCCCCGTATCTCTCTCGCTGTATCTCTCTCTCATTGTATCTCTCTCCCCCCTCTCTTGCTCGTAGCTCTCTCTTGTTGTATCTCTCTCTCTCTCTGTATCGATCTCCCTGCCCCTCACTCGTAATTCTGTCTCGTTGTATCTCTCTCCCTCGCTCTCGTTGTATCTCTCTCTCTGTATCTCTCTCCCTCCCCCGCTCTCTCTTTGTATCTCTCTCTCCCTCCCTTCTCTCTCGTTCTCTGACTCGCTCTCTGTCTCTCCCTCCCCTCTCTCTCGTTCTCTGTATCGCTATCTGTCTCTCCCTCGTCACACCTGAACACACGTTCCTTAGTCCTTCTACAGTATATGCACTGAGCGCTTGCTATTTTGAGTCTCAGGTGCCACCACCCGGAGTGGCACACATCGTCTTTACAGCAGAAGGGCTGAGAGATGGTTACAAATTATCATCTATTTCACATTGATACTTGTTTTCGATCTATCGAGTTTGCTATTTTTTTTATTGAAATACCTACATAAAAAGTTTTTTTAAACTTTTTAACAGCTGCAATTTAAAATGTTTATATCAAACTGACCTTTCATTTTCTTTAAACTGGGAAAGTGCAATGGTTAATACAAAATACTGTTTTAAATTACATGTAAACCCACCATATATTGAGGCAATATCGCCTTATCATTTCACCATCTTCAATGAAATCCAAGTTATCCATCTATCCCCGAATATCCTGTTTTTATCTCATTCTCCTAAGATTCTCCTCATCCTTATCAATGGCGAAGAGAACAGTCGAAGTTAAACTGCCGTCTGTATGTCCTAGACGTCATTCAAACCCTGTCCTGTTTGTTCCACTTAAGCCTTATGTTCTCGTTGCGTCGGGCTCGACCCCCTCGCAAATAAAACCGCAGGCACACCAGTGGGTTTTGTGGTTAGGGCCTCATTGTTCGCAGCTATTTTGGGGTGGCTTGCCTATTAACTTCATTTCAACCTGATCAGGTGCACATGTTCTCCTCACCGGACCTCCCAGGGAGATATGCAGTTCTAAAAATCATCATCAAAAGCACCTTTTTGTTTAACTTTTTGAAATTTGTTTACGTTAAAAACCATGTAGACACACTCGGATATCCGTAAGACCACACATTGAGGGCCACCTAACCCTAATCAATAATTCAAGAAACTTGGCATATAGATATACCATTTCATAAATAAGATCATGGGTTATTAAACCGGCTGTAATAAAAGATGGGACATTTATGATTTCACTGATACATATAATCTTAATCATTTCTACTCAAAACTATTTTCAAAGTTAGAGTATGGCGTAATATATCATTTCTCTCTCTCTCTCTCTCTCTCTCTCTATATATATATATATATATATATATATATATATATATATATATATATATATATATATATATATATATATATATGAATAGATACTTGTATTTGATCCATCGATTTTTATAAAAATGTTTATCGAAGTTGCTATATAAAAAGGGTTTATAACATTTTAGTGGCTGTATTTTAGAACTTTTTTCAAACTGACCTTTCATTTTCCGAAAAGTTTGGTAACGGCTTGAGGTAGTTCTAAGTTTATAAAGACATTAAATTTCGTCACAATTTTCAAGTTCTTTTCATAATGATCATTTTCAATGGTTACTATTTGAGCCCGCGTAGCCTATATACTGGTTGTCTGAAAAACATTTTTGGAACTATAGAAAAGTCCAGATTTTTCTTAAGCTCAATTATGCATGTTACTCATGCGCCACCGTAGTATGCTGCACTGTCTGGGTTTGTTCGACGAATCTCTGTCGAAGCACTCTGCCCTTGTTTGTGTTTTGCCCCATGGGATTTGTCCCTAAGCGCCCATGCAGGCAATGTCCAGGGTCTCCATGGCGCCTCAACCCGTTCTGTACATGCTCTTGATTTAATCACCCGGGTAGGCTTAACGCTACTACAGTCAGCGCACTTCTGCCACCGTACAACCAACAAAGTTCGTGCAGTGTAACCCCACTGTGGAAGCAGAAGTTTGATATCGGTAGTACCATCTATCGCCGGGTGGTCATACCAAACCCGGCCGCGCTCGAGATTGAGAAATCAGCATCAAAAGCACCTTTTTGTAAATCATTTTGAAATGTGTTTACGGTAAGAACCATCTAGATACACTCGTCCACCAAACTGCCGACTCAGAATTAGGCAAACAGACGCGGCAACGGAGATCATGCGTTGCAAAGGATTGGGCCTCCTCTCTTATAATATAGATATATATATATATGTGTGTGTGTGTGTGTGTGTGTATGTATATATATATATATTTATATATATATATATATATATATATATATATATATATATATATATATATATATATATATATATAAATATACATATATATATATACATATATATACATATATATATACATATACTAAGTAAATACTCTCTTTCAAGTATCTTCCCAATTATTAATCCAAATTAGTTTTCAAAGGTGCAGACGACACGATACCAGACATGAATAATAATAATAATAATAATTGGAATTTATATAGCGCCTTTTCCATTCATAAAATGTTCAAAAGCGCTGCACATTGTCATAGTTTGAGTAATAGTCCACAACGCCTCAATGGGCGAGCCTGAAAAGGTGTGTTTTGAGACACTTCTTGAAGGCCTGACACGATGTAGAATCCTTCAGGTGTTGTGGAAGCGCATTCCAAAATCTTGGTGCATTAATGGAGAAAGCGCGATCTCCAAATTTGAGTCTAGTCCGAGGCTCGTCCAGAAGGCCCTTTGCTTCTGATCGTAGATGGCGTCTGGGTTTATAAGGCACGAGCAGCTCGTTGATGTACTTAGGTGCAAGTCCGTTAAGCGCCTTGTATACCAGCAGTAGGACCTTAAATTGGATGCGGAATTTGATTGGTAGCCAGTGAAGCTTGATGAGAACAGGTGTGATATGTTCATACTTCCTGGTTCTCGATACTATCCTTGCTGCACTGTTTTGTAGTCGCTGCAGCTTTGCAATCAAATCCTGTTGTATTCCAATTAGGAGAGCATTGCAGTAATCCAAGCGAGACATCACCAGTGACTGCATCACTGTTTTTGTGGCATCTTCTGTTAACACACGTCTCGCTTTTCCAATATTTCTCAGGTGAAAGCTAGATTTTTTGACAACACTTTTGACATGGGGTGCCATGATCAGTTGAGAATCGGTTAAAGAGAACCATTTATAAACAGCTGACTGTGCAGGGTTGCAGGGGTGTTAGGGTACACCTTCATGAGTGAGTGTGTAAATAGAGTTTACGCGTCTACTTACAGGTGACTTACGGATAACTGTCCCATTTGCCTGTGGGAACTACTGGGAGAAGGACTCCGAATGGAAAGTCACTCACCCGCTCATTTTGTAAGTTATCATGTTTTTTTCTCAATTACAAAAAATATATTTGATTATATATATATATATATATATATATATATATATATATATATATATATATATATATATATATATATATATATATATATATATATATATATACATATATACATATATATATATACATACATACATACATGTATACATACATTCATACATACATACATACATACATACATACATACATACATGCATGCATGTATCATGCGTGTGTGTGTGTGTGCTTTACTCGCCCGGTTATTTTGCCAATTATCATTAATCATTGTTCTTTTACAAAAATGGTGTACTTTAAATCATTTCTATTTGCTTTGGCTGTCCCAGTGTTTTTGTTATACATTTCCCAATTTCCTGCATATAAGTAGAGTATAAATACTAATTGGAAGACAGCGATAAAAATCTATAACGTAGATTAGCTTAGTGGACATTTATGTGTTATCGCGGGTGATGATAATTGTATGCATGCACTGCGTCACACTACTACTACTACTACTACTACTACTACTACTACTACTACTACTACTACTACTACTACTACTACTACTACTACTACTACTACCACTACTACTGGTCTGGCCTGAGAAAGTTGCCAGTAACTTTGTGTTAGGCGATGGTTTCAGATACGCAGATACTCCGTTTTTCTCAACTTCCTCAACATCTTACAACTGACTTAGCCGCAATTTCTTTTTACGAAAATCGAAATTCCGACCTATTCTACTTCTGCTGCTGCTGCTTCTACTGCTCCGACTTCTACTACTAAAGGTAAAGGTGAAGATACTACTACTACTACTACTACTACTACTACTACTACTACTACTACTACTACTACTACTACTACTACTACTACTACTACTACTACTACTACTACTACTACTATCAAAGATTCGGTTACCTTACACTATATTATAAAGCAAACGTTGAATTATTAAGACGTCATATTTCCATGCTTGCAGGTACCCCTACAGCAGGGGTTTAGGAGTAGGATCATTTTAGTGAGTGTTTTGGCCTCCAGGGGTCGCCGGTCAGCATGCCGTCTACGAAGGTAGATATAATGGAGCTGTCTCAGTCCACACACGGGATTAGTACAGAAGCCACGCCCCTTTTGCAGAGTGACAAGGAAATCTACGAGGAAAAGGTGGAAGTAAAACAAACAGGTGAGTTATTGATTGCATGGCATGAATGCTAACTATTACAAAATACTAATTAGCGGACGCAAATCTTAAAATGGTTTATAAGAATGAAATACTTGGGAAAGTTGCTTGTGGAAATGTTTGCTGAAATCTAAAGTTAATAATTCAGTTTAAAAGTTTATTGCCCCATCCAGATAAAATAATATAAATATGATTCATATAAATCATATGAAATTCTGACCAGCCATTTGGAAAGTTTTGTTTCAAAACATATTTGTAAAAATAAGCTTATTACGATATTATTGATTTGTGAATGTTAACAATGCATATAGATAATACTAATTTGGATTGAGATGCACAGACAAGACTAGAAAACGTGGGTTGGTCGTTTGCGTTACTGTTAAGAATTGCTCTATTTTTCTTTGCATTAGCACAGCATCTCTGTTTATTCTTTGCTGAATGCATCCCCCCCCCCCAAAAAAAAAAATACACAATGCAAATATGGTTGGATGAATATCCACTAGAAGATACCCGTGAATATGCATAATGTGCTATTCACAACCAGCGTTGCATGTATTTGCTTTCAAAGAAAGGTCGTGATTGTGTTGTGATTTAGTTTTCCGTGTTATATATTCATATATTTATTTATTCATTCATCATAACTAGTTCATATATTTAATATTTATTCGTTCAGTTACTTTTATTCGTTTTTCATGCATTCATTCCTTCATGTATTTATCCATTCATTCATTCATTCATTTACTTCATTGCCTTTTTCATTGGTTACCCTCTTTAGTTCCTAGTTGTTGTTCATATAGACAGTTTTCTTATTCGGCCTGTTACTCCTTGTTGTTTTGCAGGTAGTCGGTGGTGGTCCGGCTCAGTGGTGTTGGCTAATGCAGCATTGGGAGCAGGATTGTTGAACCTGCCCCAGGCCTACAACCTGAGTGGCGGAATCACGCCCTGCATCATCATACAGACGGTAGGTAGCGACACCTAGCGGAAACTATAGTTAGCGACTCCTAGCGACCATTATCGAAAACTACAGCAGTATCAAACAAGAGCACACGTATTTTTGTATTTGCATGAGTTAGATTTTTTACAAAATGTTACTCACTTCAATAAAATCATTCAGAGAATGTAAAACCCATTTAGAATGTTTGTCACTTTCAGGTTACATGCCTTCCAGTTGAATTTGATTACATGTTTTACGTTTAGATTAGTTCCCCAAATTCTAACTTGCACCGGTTGGATTTTCAAAATGTAGTTGATTTTAATGAGATCCTTCAGAGAATGTAAAGCCCATTCTGAATGTGTGTCACTTTCTGGTTGCATGGCTTCAAATTGAATTTGTTTAATACGTTTTTTTTGCTTAGACTGGTTCCTCAAATTCCATAAGTGATATGTTAATGTTTTGTCGTTATTGCTTTTTCAGTTCTTATTGGTATTCATCATTGGTGCCATGCTGGTTTTGGCAAAGGGTGGTTTGATTACCAATGGGCATAGCTACCCGGACGCCGTCGGTCATCTGACCGGGACATTCTGGAGAATGTGCGCAGCCTTGACCATCATGTTACTATGCTACGGCGCCAACGTCACGAACCTCATCATCATAGGAGATCAAATCGATAAACGTAAGTAGAGAAAAAAGTCGTAGTAGTAGTAGTAGTAGTAGTAGTAGTAGTAGTAGTAGTAGTAGTAGTAGTAGTAGTGGTGGTGGTGGTGGTGGTGGTGGTGGTGGCAGCAGCAATAGTAATGCCAATCTGCAAAGAAGGGGCATGCGATATTCGAACCTACTAAAGTTCAACCATCAGCCTTCCATGACCTTCCTCCCACCTCATCTAATCTCTAACTTTGGGCCTGGAATTCTAGATCATTATATGCCCAAATATCGCTGCTTCGACAACCTGTATCGACCTTTTGAAATGGAACCAATACCAGTAGTCTCTGCACTCATCCCATTGCACATCTCAGGTTTTCGGTCAACCACCTCTTGCTTGATTTAGGCCACGAAATGTCTAGTAGCGTCAGTCAATATTTGACGTTAAGATTGGCATCCCTATTTTGACGTCACGAGTGGGTGTTAGTGCAGTGCCCATGCACTGACCACGAGATGCCTTCATGACCACGTGTGAACATAGATCATTGGTATCCCTGGTCAGTTTGCTGACCGAGTCGAAACTGGTCTATAGGCTTAGATCGGCACGATATATGTCTGACCGAAAGAGCATATTTACACACGCCAGACAATAAACGTTTACAGCATAGTACGGTATTCTACAAGGTGACAGTGACATCTAAAACTTGAAGTCAATTTTGAAAAATACCACGCAGTTAGAAATCCATTAAACTCCGCATAAGCTACTAGTATCATTTTCAGATCCTCTTTGAAAATTCAAAATAAAAAAGGGGGTCATCGGTCATTCCGTCCATATGGATGGCGCCAAAGTGGCACTAAATTTGCAAATTAAACGTTTAAAAATGATAGTCCATTTTTAAAAATACCCCACAGTTAGAATTTCAACAAACCTTGCATAGGCTTTCATTGACAGGTCCCCTTTGAATATCTAAAACAAAAAGGGGGTCACCTGTCATGCCGTTGTGTAATATCATCGCCAGTTTTAACCACGTGTTTTGCAAAGTATTTTGTTCTTTTCGCACTCAACCAGTACTAGTTTGTCATGTTTATTTCAGTTTTTAACTACGTCTACGGCAAAGACTTTTGTTTGTTCTGGTACATGAATAGACGGTTTACCGTACCTGTGTGTGCCGTGGTCTTCGTGCTTCCCTTGTGTTTCTTCAGGAAGATAGACTCATTAAAATATGTCAGGTAAGTGTCATTTTTGAAAAATTAATTCATAAATCTTAAATGAAAAAATTGAATTAAAATAATTTAAAATGATTCGTGTGCGTGCTTCCCTCGACTAGTAAACTCATTAAAATAAGGCAGGTAAGTGTCCTTTTAAAAATCTTCAACTCAAAAAACTTAAACTTAAAAAACATTTGAAATCGAAATAAACAAATAGAAATGTATATTTCGTGTGCATGCTTCCCTTGTGTTTCTTCAGAAGTATAGGCTCATTAAAATATGTCAGGCAAGTATCAATATAAAAGTGCCCACATGTAATAGTATGAAATATCTGAATACATATCTGAATCGATTTCATGTTTTATAGTTATCGATATCGTACTATGATTAGTTAGTGGAATGTATCCAGAAGATTTCCAATATGTCAAATACCAACTTGCTCAGCACCTGGCAAGCAAAGTAACAGGGTTTCTATATTGCCAAATCTGAAATATCCATAGAGCAAGATGGGACACTACCGTTCTGGCTTATTTCGTTGTTACACTATCAGTTGGAGGTCCGGACACGCGTTTCCTTCACCTCGCAATATACACTGAGCCTTCAATTATATGTTATCAAAATTGTGGGATTTTTTTCTATGTGTTTAGGACATTGAACATATAAATTTGATATCGTCCACGAAAAATGCAGTTTAGACAGTAATAGGTATCAGTCTACTTATTCAATTCGAAATATGTAATATCTCATGCAACTAGTAATCGCTACATGTGCACAAACGATTGAGGACATTTTATTGAAAATATACAACAATTTTGAAGATATATAATAGATATATTCACCTCTTGATTGTGGAAATATCAAAACTGTTGGAGAAGATAAAAGTGGGACAATTTCGTGTGTGTGAGTGTGTCTGTGTGTGTGTATTTATATATCATCTGTTTGCATTGCAGTGTGCTTGGAGCTATATCAATGGGTTACGTGGTGATCTTGGTAGCAGCGAAATACCTTATAGAGGGACCTCGTGATGGCGTGGAAATAGTTACAAGGTACTCAACATAATCAGTCATAACCACACCTGGGGCGCACACACGGTCTGACAATGTAAAACCACCTCAATGCCTGATAATGGTTTAAAAGGAATAGTTTCCAGAATATCGTTGTTCCCGTCGATTTTAACAAGCCCCTTTAAATATGTTTCAATTATCACTGTTTCATGAGTAATGTCCATTGTTGGCAAGCCAAGTGTGTACTCCGGATGTTAAAGGGTTAAGGAAGATTCAGAATTTCCTCTTGCATTGAATGTTTTTGTTATGAAATGAAATACGTTGGTAAAAATAAAGCATATAAGATTTTATACAGAGATATTCAAAGTAAAGCCTATTACGGAGATTACCTGTTTCCAACAACTATTAGCATATATGCATATATCCCTGCAGTCTAGTTTATATATATATATATATATATATATATATATATATATATATATATATATATATATATATATATATATATATATATATATATATATATATATATATATATATATATATATATATATATATATATATATATATATATATATATTATATATATATATATATATATATATATATATATATATATATATATATATATATATATATATATATATATATATATATATATATATATATATATATATATATATATATATATATATATATATATATATATATATATATATATATATATATATATATATATATATATATATATATATATATATATATATATATATATATATATATATATATATATATATATATATATATATATATATATATATATATATATATATATATATATATATACATACTGATTACTCCTGGGAAAAACCTATCTAACTGTTACTTTGATACGTGCTATTTTCATTTTTTTTCCAGTCCAGCTGTTTGGACAGATGCGTTCAGAGTAATACCAGTAATATGTTTTAGCTACCAAGTAAGTGAAATCGAATCTTCAATATCCGACCATGCTATAGCATTATGAATGTATATGGAAATATTAACCCCATTCTTTTCACCGCGACACCATAGTGATGAAAATATCATCAACGTGTAATGTGTTTGACTTACCTGTGACAAAAGTTCACAGATTCTTAGCTCTATTTACTCATTCATTTAATTTTATAACTTTACATAATATGCTAGTACATAGATGCATGCATACATACATACATACATACATACATACATACATACATACATACATGCATACATACATTATACATTATAAGTATTACTATTATTATAATTATTTCAAATATTATAATAATCCTCATCGTCATCATCATTTTTATTGTTACGTTATATTTTATATTATTACCATTATCGTATTTCAGTGCCATCCAGAAGTAGTGCCGGTTGTTTCCTGTCTCAAACACAAGACGTGGTCAGAATCTACAAAAACCGTCATGGCCGCCATCTTGATGTGCGTAGTCATTTACACAGCGACCGCCATCTTTGGTTTCCTAACATTCGGGGATACAGTATCAGGGGATATTCTTGTATCGTATCCGGTAGATGGCGCTGTGATGACTGCACATATTCTTCTAGCTTTAAAATCCGTCGCTGGATACCCAATACTTCTTTATATAATTAGGTAATTACCGTTTTTGCACAGGATACTGTTTTAACCCTTATCCTGCTTATCACAACAATTGTTGCGTTGCTCCTGGAGTGTTGACAATTTACAATAAATATGGGTTTCCATTTTGAAATGTTTGAGAAAAATGAAGAAAAATGGGCTGATATTGCATGGTCTATCAATTTGGGGGGCAAATAGGGTGAACAGCTATATATAATGTATCTTTAACAGCGGTGGGGGGGGGGGGAGTATGTGCGCATAGGTTTCATAGCAGGATAAGGGTTAATGTTCATTTCATCTTATCATGTATTTTCTAGAGTAACGGGTTACTAGCACATTTTAGCGCAAATACATGATTTCAGAAACAGCAAGTATGTCGTTACAACGCATTTATTCAAATTAATTAATGGCAAATACCTATGGAAATTTAACCACAAGAATACCAATACAATGCCTGCTTATGCATATGCATGTACATGAAAACGTATCCTATACATTCCGTGGCTACATAGATAAAAAAAAAAGTATTGTTGTTTTGTATAGAATCCTTTATTTTATCAATATGCTTGAGGAAAAAGTGCCTAAAAGCAGCTTGACAATATTGATGAAATTCTGTAATCAAAGGCAACGTTGGGAAAATATTAAAATATTTGAAGGACACATGTTAATCAGAATTTTATCAATAACTGTCCTTGAAATATTTTGTAAAACAATTCTCAAATACAAAGATATTGTCAAAGGAATCACAAATCCAGAGGAGGGTTTCTTGAGGAACCATTAACCATTTATGGGTTAAAGAGTCGAATAATTCAGACCATGTAAAATGGTTTCATGTTTCTTCTTTTTTGATAGAATTTTTGCAAACTCTTAAGAAATCATTTATCGTTGGAAATATCATTTGCGGATGGGAACTTCATTCGTTGATAGAAAGGTTTTATGATTATCATGATATGTCTTTTTGTTGAATTTCTGCAGAACTGCTTTTGAGAGTTTTTGGATGGAATTAGCCAAACGAAAGGCTCCACCAACAGAAAAGTTGGAAAAGATTCTTCTTGTATCGCAGTCAATGGTCATCTTCATAACTACAGTTATCCTTGCTGTACTGATTCCCGGAATCGAATCCATCATACAGTTACTAGGAGTACTAGGAGTCTTACTTATATTTCTTTTTCCAGGTAAGATAAGTATGTCACATTAAAAAAATACATATATATATATATATATATATATATATATATATATATATATATATATATATATATATATATATATATATGTATATATATATATATATATATATATATATATATATATATATATATATATATATATATATATATATATGTATATATGTATATATATATATATATATATATATATATATATATATATATATATATATATATGTATTTCTTTTTATATATATATATACATATATATATATATACTAGTATATATATATATATATATATATATATATATATATATATATATATATATATATATATATATATATATATATATATATATATATATATATATATATAAACACACACACACACACACATATATATATATATATATATATATATATATATGTTTGTTGAGATTTTGTTCTTATGCAAGTTTTCAAATTTTATTTTTCTCACGTTATATATTTCCTTCAAAATTGTCTCGAGTTTATTAACATTGTGTGGTCAATTTGCTTATAATGAGAATAATGCCTAATGATATTATACAAACATTTCTGCACTGCTCGAGACATAGCAAAACTTTGTGCAGGGTCCTTGAAATGTTTGATTACGCCAAAAGTCATGTTTATGTTCAGATAGACAATGTGATACCACACATACTAACCATGACATTTTTTCTACTACTAGTATTTTGCAAATAGCAAGAACGAAACACAAAGTTACCACCCATTCTATGCCGACTGTTAATGCAAAACTATTTATCATAACCCAATCAGCAGAATTCTGCGGCCTGCCCTGATGGCCGTGTGGCCTATGGTTTTGTCACTGACTACTAGCTCTCTCTCTCTCTCTCATCAATACCTGTATGCGAATCTCGCAAGGTGAGAAAGTTGTCAGTGCTTTGAGGTTAGGCGGTGGTTTTGTGGTACATTGGTTTGCTGCACTACTAACAACTGGCTTCTTGACTCAATATGGCAGAAAAAATGAGGATAATCGAAATTCCAAATTCCAAATACTTCATTTCAAAGTTCAAAATATATCATAAATCCAGACCAGATTTGGTCTGGATGCACATTGAGAACTCAAAACTACAATGGTTTTATTTTCAATTTCTCTGTTTTCAGGATTGATGTTACTGGAGATTGCCCACGCGTATGAACACGACATTAAACGCTACAGGCTGACCAAGGCAGCTGGATGCATTTTCATTGTACTAGGAGCATTTATTGCTGGCGTCTCGCTGATGCAATCTATCATAGACTTCATGTCCAACTCCTCCTCAGCAGAGATAGAATTCCAGCAGTGCCTTAGAATACCTGTTACATAACGTAGCGAGAAAATATACTATAGGAAATGAAAAGACATTTTACCATTTTTCAACAGACTTCAAGTGTTTTGGGCGGATTTCTACAGAAGTATTGGTGTACCTGAGAAAATATAGCAGTGCAAGTGACATTCCTATAAAGTTTGTTCCTGTAAAAAATATATTGGTGTACACATGTATAATTTGAAATGAAAAATGTTTGTTCCTGATTGCCTGAAGGTAGTATGAATCCATCGACTTGGCCGAATAATATTGCATCATGTTGCCCACATTGCTTAATCATATTTTACCATGTTGGCTAAAATGGTGAAGGCTGTAAGAATGAAAATAGTGGGCCAAATAAGTCATCATGTTGCCTAAAGGGTGAAGGCGTGAATCTATGAACAAACATAATCGGCTGAATGGTCAGTATGGATGGTTAGATTGGGTCGCATAATAACTCTAAAATGATGAAGGTCGTATGAATAATAATTTCTCGTGTTGCCTAAATATTAGTCATGTGAATGACTGGGGCTTTCTGAATTATAATTCATCATATTGCCTAAATATTGAAGTCATATGGAGGAATAGAAGTTGCTGAATTATAATTCACCATGTTGCCTAAACATTGAAGTCGTATGAATGAATAGAGTTTGCTGCAACTATAATTCATCGTGTTGCCCAACTATTGAAGTCGTATGGATGAATAAGGCATGCTGATCTATAATTCATCATGTCATGTCTAAGTATTAAAGTCGTTTGGAGGAAAAGAGTTGAATTATAATGCAACATGTTGCCTAAATATTGAAGTCGTATGAGTGTATAGGGATTGCTGAACTGTTATTTATCATGTCACCTAAATATTGAAGTCGTATGAATGAAAAGAGTTTGCTGAATTATAATTGAAGCCGTATGAATGAATATATTTTGATGAATTATAATTCATCATGTTTCCTGAATATTGAAGTCGTATGAATGAATAGGGCTTGCTGAATTATAACTCATCAACTCATATGACTGAACACAGCTTGCTTGCTACGCACTGCTGTCCGTATTCTTAAATATGATATCTGAAAGAATGAATATCGTATGCTGAAAACGGTTGTTCATGTTTGCTGAAATAGTGAAGGTAATATGGATAAACGCAGTTTGCTGGATGTGTATTGCTGTTCATCGGCTTTAATATTAATGCTGAATGAATGATTATAGTGTGTTGATTGATGTCTTTTTCATACTGAAGGTCGTATGAATGAACAAAGTTTCTTGGATACGTATTGCGGTTTTTCGGTTTAAACTAGTGCTGCATGAATGGTTACTAGTATGGTGTGCCGTATGATATTTGTTCATATTGGCTAAAATGTTGAAGGTCGTATGAATGGTAAATGGTAGCATTATATGTATTGCTATCTTAAATATGTAGGATGAATAAATGAGTAATATTCACCATGTTGGTTAAAATGTAAAAGGTCGTATAAATAAATGTAGATGAGTTTATTGTTATCATTGCTACCTGTCGGACAAATAGCACGTTTTATTTGTATATACACACATCAATGTATACTAGTATGTCACACATAGTCCTATAATTGTTACATGTTTTTGTCTATGAAGTTTTACATTAAACCGTTGAGTAACATATCATAGTAGGTAGATGAATTTATAATAAGATTTTATATTGTGTTTAGTTGGATCAATCAATAAAAGTAGGCATTGCCAAGAAGTCAAGATTCTTTGTTTTGTTTCTACAACCCCTTACAACAAATGATTATTTTGATTAGACTAGATGAATGTTCCACCATTTCTCATATTCATTTTTATCAAAACTATGCTCTAGACACCACCAGTTGCGACAAAAACCACAAAAAATAAGACCGATTTTCGAATACCACCTAAAAAGTATCGTTATAGTTCATCTTTTATTGAGACCACCTTTTACGGCGGCCACCACTGACTCATCAGTGTTTTGAATCAAAAAGTCATACTTTAACACAGCAATGGTTCCATTGAGAAACAAGAAATGTCATGTCTTATTTAACCTAGTAATGCTTACTGGAGCCAAAAGCAGCCTGCGAAGTTTTATGAAATCTTTTTAGCAAAAATCAAAATAGAGAAAACATTTCAAGGGGCATTTTGATCAGAATATTAACAACATCTCTCATTTTAATATTTTCAAAAATCATTCTGGAATTCCAAGTTGTTGCCAAACGTGTCACATACCAAGACGATAATTTCACAAGAGCTCGTAATCATGAACGGGATAAGTTAAGATATGCAAATAAAGAAAGCATAATTCACACAGAGTACTTCCTGCGTACAACTTTAACAGAAGTGTGCAATTCAACTTATGGAGGTAATACTTATAAAAGTGTTCTTCTCATGGACGTTTTCAACGTAAAAATTGTTTACCTTATATAAATGGTCATTGCATAGGTTATAGGGTAGCCGGGAACGACTCAATTACTCAGTTTATATATCGATGGTTTCTGGTAATACCATATAGACAATAGCAATAAAATATTTTTATTTTGTTGATTTTTGTTAGTACCATATAGTCAACTGCCAGATTTTTATATATGGTTCCTGGTAATACCTTGTTGCACATTAGCAAAAGGTATGTTTATTGATGGTTTCTGGTAATATCAAAAAGTCAGTAGAAAAAAATGTTTATATTTTGATGAGTTTTGGTACATGTATTACCATATAGTCAACAGCAATAAGTTTAATACATGGTTCTTGGTAATACCTGAAAGCGAGAGGTTTGTATATTGATAATTTCTCGTAATGCCATGAAGTTGATAGCAAAAAAGCTTAGCATTTTGATGGTTTCTGGTAATACCATGTAGTCAACAACGAACATATTAGTAAATGATTTCTGGTTATACCTTAAAGCAAAATAGCGAAATGTCTGTATAATGATGGTTACTGGTATTATCATCAGCTCCACTCTGAATCTCGCTACTGATTCGTCGATTTGTTTGTTGTACTGGACTGTATTGAGATCCTAACAATGCTTTTCACAAAGTTCATTGTTAGGAGCCCACTATTAATCCTGTATTGGGATACTGACAATGCTTTTTACAGCATTCATTGTCAGCGGCCCAATACTTCCCGTGGTGCCTTGGCGACCGTCGTTACGCGAACCACATTTAGTCAATAGTAATATCATACAAATATGGCACTTGGGTGAGTGCAATATCAATTTTTATTGCACTCTGGAAAAATGATATTGCACGAGGCACTTGCACCGAGTGCAAGATTATTTTTCAGAGTGCAATAAAAATTGATATTGCACAAAACCAAAGTGCCATATTTGTTTTATTATATGCCTACTGCTAATTCAAATAGAATAATTTAATAATTAAAAGAATTATAAAAATGTAAATAGTATTGATATGTTTTTCCATTTCCAGGTTTTACCACAAACCATTGGGTTTTTGTAAATTTCTAAGCTGTAATATATTCTTGTGTTAATTCAGTAATATCGCAATCAAAATACCATAAATACCCGAAGAAGATGCATGCATTTGTTTTAGAAATGTAATGATTTATTTATTTAATTTAAAAATGTCTTTTACTAATTCCCTTCCTAATCATGATTTTACAAGAAGCCCAAACTCTTCTGAGTTCCTTGTCTCAATTCACTTCTGTTGACTTCCTTTTCAAGAATTGAAGTTGAGAATTGAGCACATGAACCTGACAGCTCTGAGTCAGTGTTGGAAAGTGATATTGCACCCCAATATCACTTTTGTATGGTGGTCATGTGACCATGATCTGACCAATCACAGCAGAGAATGAGCAGTAGGCATATAATAAAACTACATATTTAGATGGTTTCTGGTAATACTATATAGTCAATATCAAAATGTTTATATATTGATAGTTTCTGGCAATACTGTATAGTTTATAGAGAAAGGTTTATATATTGATGGTTTCTGGTAATACCATATAGCTTATAGACAAACATGTATATATTGATAGTTTCTAGCAATAACATATGAGCAAAAAGTTTATATTTTGGTGTTTTATGCTAATACCGTGTAGGTAATAGAGAGAAGTTTATATATTAATGTTTTCTGGTAATACCATATATCTCATAGCGAAATATTTTCTAGCAATAACATGAGCAATAGCAAAAACTATAAATATCAGGGCAAGACCATTGTTATCAGTTATACATAGAAGTGTTCAATGTATTAAGGTGTTCAACCTCAAAGAGGTGTTCATGTCTTGCGAAACGGTATGCGGAGAAAGAAGTCCAGGAACTCCATGAGGGTGAGGACGGTGGAGCCCAGAACGAGGCCGAGAGCGCCCCCTATATCACAGAGCAGAGCCATCAGCGTCAGGCCCTCCCTGGTCTTCATCTCCGTGTACTTCAACTGGGAGAAGAAGATGTCGAGTCGGAGTAGGTTTTCTTTGTAGTGCTCGGCCGTCAGAGGGTTGTTCTTGATCTGTGTCCTGTATGCCTCGATCGTGTGACGTGACAGCACCCCCGAGGAGAGGTTTGGGGTATAGATGAGCTGGGTACAGGGCGTCGGGCACAGGCCACACCTGCTGTCCTCAAGATGATTTTTATTGTACTCACTTACTGCGGCCTGGGCACAAAGACTTTGTCTGGGATCACATGCTGGCACGAAATCTGAAAAAAATGAAATTCAAGATATTATTTTAATTTGCAATTTCCTTTATTATTATGGTTTGTTGCATATAACAGCAGAAATAGTAGTAGTTTGGTTTATTTTCATCTAGTTTGTAATTTATTTTAAACCATAGTATATATATATATATATATATATATATATATATATATATATATATATATATATATATATATATATATATATATATATGTATATAAATATATATATATATATATATATATATATATATATATATATATATATATATATATATATATATATATATATATATATATATATATATATATATATATATATATATATATATATATATATGAGAGCATGACCAATCTATCTTATCAAGTCTCATCTAAAGCATAACGCATTATCAAATTCTGTAAGTATTTAATATAATGGATGAAATGCAAGAAAAAATAAATAGAATGGAAGAAAAATGATGAAAAGTAAAGATTTGGAAAAATCGTATTTCAAAGAAATATTCTAAGAGACTTATACGTAATTCTAGGTTAAGCTTTAGTTATGGCATAGGCCTTACTGCTGAGTTGGTACAGATCGACCGATCTCTGATAGACGACGGGTTCACTGGTTGCTTTCTAAAGCAGCCCGAAAAAGATAATTAGGCATACATAATCACGAACCAGGTAGCTGTCTTAAAGCTTACTTTTATCTGGGACGATACATGCATGTGGCGGAATTATGAACTATGACAGAAAAAGTGACAATAATCGAAATTCAAATGCGTGTAGTGGGTCCTAATCTCATTTATAATGCCCAGGCTAACTGCTGTAAACTTAGAGCCTAAATGGATATCGTCACTGCATTGTCTTTCTTCACAGCACTGAGCCACCACTGCCCGGGTTCGAATCAGTGGCTTGAGGTTAGGCGGTGGTTTTAGGCGGGTACTCCTGTTTCCTCCACCGCTTACAACTGGCAAGTCACGATTTAGACACAATATGGCAGAAAAAGTGACAAAAATCCAAATTCCGCCACTAGTCACCAAAGTAACTTACTGGAATCGAAATTATCGGTGCAATTGCACTTTTCATAGACAAAAGCGTTCAGACACTCCGTTTGGCATCGACTTTTGGAATATTCGCTCTCGTTAAAGTTGGTCAACTTTTTGGATGCGCACGCTCCGTGGGGAGGACCCATGGACATGATCTGTAAAAAGGAAAACAGTAGATTACATTTTTGTTAGTTTTTCCGTGTTTTCTGTGTTTTTTAAAATTATTTTTCGTTTTTTGAACAGGCGCCTCTTTTCTCATTTTTCTTTGTGGAAAAGGAACTTTAAACTCAACTATTAGTGCAAAATTTTGCGCGCACTAAGCTTGCTATGTGCTTGTGGCAAGGAAGGCCAAAGGGATTTCCCAACCGTAATAGTTTCGAATAAATGCTTTGATTAAAGTGATCAGTACCATTGCAACCTAGCTAAAAGCCCCATCCCAAAACATACCTCACAGCAACATAATCACATAACAAGTTAGATCTCCAGATTCTTGAGTGTTGTCAGGTAGAGAGTATCATAGCCGTCCTTTGTCAACCCATGTTCTATTTCATTTCACTATCTTTAACTTTTCACTTTTCACCCTAACTTACATTTTGCAGAGAAATGCTCGCCAATGTGTGTGAGCCGGCTGCGATCTTAAAGCCGCGACTCTTCACATTCGGGTACTCGTCATCGTCATGCAGCAGGACCTGAAATACGAAAAAATAATCGTAACACCTTGATTTGAATAAATTTAATTGGAAATACTTCACATCTAAAATATGTATTTCAGGCTGTATTTGCTACAATACTCTAATACTGGTATGTATATCCTTCACAGTGAGAGATCTTTCGTGTCCTACTGGTTACGATGCCTGATTCTCAAGCATAAGGTCGCAGGCTCGAGTCTCCACTAGCCGGTTGGCCTGGTCGCTATATAAATGTACGGCGTTGTGGAGGGCTGTCTAATGAGCTTCTGTAACTGAAAGACTCATTGGAACTATTACGAAGACAGACAGATGTTTCTCTTATCTTAAAACCTGCAGAGTGGGTGAAACAGCCGGATATGTTCGTCTACCGAATACACAGTTAGATGCGGCAAATATAGGTATTCATTTTAGCACATAAAACTGTTATTGTAGTAGCCAGATATCCCTAATATAAAGTCTGCAGTATGGGCGGTAGCCGATAGTATATATTAGCTAGAAACCTGCATAGTGCGGCGAAGCTGTTAAATTTTTCCCAAACCTTATAGCCTGAGGAGGGAGATGTAGCAGCCAAATATTCTCTCTCACAGTAACACCTACAGATTGTAACACAGTAGCCACTAACCCCTTCTTACCTTAAAGCCTGCAGAGAGAGACGTGGCAGCCAAATATTCTCTCTCACAGTAACACCTACAGAGTGTAACACAGTAGCCATAACCCCTTCTTACCTTAAAACCTGCAGAGAGAGACGTAGCAGCCAGATATTCTCTCTCACAGTAACACCTACAGAGTGTAACACAGTAGCCATAACCCCTTCTTACCTTAAAGCCTGCAGAGAGAGACGTGGCAGCCAAATATTCTCTCTCACAGTAAAACCTACAGAGTGTAACACAGTAGCCACTAACCCCTTCTTACCTTAAAACCTGCAGAGAGAGACGTGGCAGCCAAATATTCTCTCTCACAGTAACACCTACAGAGTGTAACACAGTAGCCACTAACCCCTTCTTACCTTAAAACCTGCAGAGAGAGACGTGGCAGCCAGATATTCTCTCTCACAGTAAAACCTACAGAGTGTAACACAGTAGCCACTAACCCCTTCTTACCTTAAAGCCTGCAGAGAGAGACGTGGCAGCCAGATATTCTCTCTTCAAGTAAAACCTACAGAGTGTAACACAGTAGCTATAACCCCTTCTTACCTTAAAGCCTGCAGAGAGAGACGTGGCAGCCAGATATTCATCCTGATTAGTGTTCAGATCCAGCGTCAAGCCCGAGTTTTCACCAGATTCTCCCAAGAAACGGTCTTCTCCTGCAAAAACAGACGATTAGTTCAGGAAGTTTATTTCTGTTCCAGTAGACCGACCACTGGTATATGCAAAGCTAACTGTTTGCTCTAGCATCGATGACCTCCCGTGCGTTATGTACTAGACATGCATGTACTACAATGTAGTTATGTACTAGACCCTAACAGCTGGGGGGCGTTCTCAGGCGAACTTGAATTGTTTGATGGAGAGAGATCGTTACGTTGCTTTCAGGAATAGTCCCAAGTTGCAAAGGTACCATAAACGGCACTTCACAACACGCATGTTTGTATTACGACCGTCTAGTCTTACAGTCGCAAAGGCACCAGAGTCAGTCTTTCACAACGCGCACTTTTGTAGAGGGACTTTATGTTAAAATATGCAAATTAGTTCTCACCTGCATCAAAGGAATAGCAATATCCCATGTCCGTCCATCGGCCCCTCCAAAGAGAGTCGTTACAGGGTCTGTATTTCCACCGACACTACAAATCAGATAGGTTAAAAGTTGTTGAAAACTTCAAACAGATGATAAGGGACATTTACAGGGTGTTTTGTAAATCCTACATATATTACATATAAACCCTAAACATCCTATATGTAAATCCTACATAGCATACATACCAGATCAGTGTTTACAAAAAATACCCAAACATTCATCAGTCTATACCAAAAGTCCTACTCAACTGCCACCCATCGCCTAAAGGAAATGCAACTTAATATTAACCCTTGTTCATATCAAAGGTCCTGAAATGTTATATCGTTTTACACCAAAATCGCAAAATTTCACTGAACACCTGAAACAAGCCCATTTATGTTAACCATCAGTTATACTAAAAGTCCTTAAATGATAACCCCTACACATAACAAAGTCTTGAAATGTCAACCTGACATCCATTCCAAAAGTCCAATAATGTTAACCTTTATCAATACAAAAAGTCTCAAGATATTAACCCTTATCTATACTATTGAAATACCATTGACATGTTAGCCCTCATTTACACAAAAGGTTGTGCCCAATTAAAATCTCTGTAATATATGTAAATATTATATATCACAAGAAAACGCAAATATTTGAAATATGAAAAAAAAATGTGACTATATATATATATATATATATATATATATATATATATATATATATATATATATATATATATATATATATATATATATATAGTTTTCGTAAACAATACCAGATAGACTGATGATAAACAAAAAAATCAACCAATTCCCTCAACCTGTACACACTTACATTGGTGACGAGATCCTGACGTGAGGCAGAGATATCTAACCAGAATTCTCGCCAGTCCTTAATACGAGCATTGTCGATGAGAGTATAGTCGGGCATGAATGCAGCTGACGGCAACACGGGGTACATTGCACTGATCATATCTGTCACACCTGAAATGTATATGGATATATATAAATATATATATATATATATATATATATATATATATATATATATATATATATATATATATATATATATATATATATATATATATATATATACTGTAGAACACGAAATTTCTGCGTGTGTTTATATATAGCGTACTTAGCGTCTGGTGCCGCTTCGCTATATATAAAAACGCTGTACTTTTGTCTTTTTTTAGCCACTGGTGGCGCTGACGTCAATTTTCGTTTAGTGGTGGCCGCTAGATAGCGGCACTAGTAAATCTAATAGAGGATACGTAGCCCTGCTGAAACCCTAGCGCCACTGGTACAAACATGAAGCATACGTAGCCCTTCTTGAACCATTCTTTATTTGTGTTTTTCTGGCCTAAATTCATTTTGATAAAAGTGTTTAAAATCTAACTTTAAATGATGTTAAAAGTTACAGTATTTAAAAGTCACAGTCCAGGTTGCAAGAAGCCAGAATACTGAGTGAGTGTTGCACATAGCAACCAGAAGGATAGGTGCTCAGCTATTGTTCCGGCGGCCCTGTTTACACACAAACAAATGCCAAATTTAGAAAGTCCATCTGGTTGCTTCACTCTGGCAGCATTAGATTAAGAGCTCAGTATTCTGGCTTCTGTCAACCTGGACTGTGACTTTTAAATACTCTAACTTTTAACATCATTTAAAGCTAGATTTTAAACACTTTTATCGAAATGAATTTAGATTGAAAAGACTGCCAAATGATAACTCTAGTGCGCCAAAGTGAATTTGGAATTTAGTTTGAGAAGACTGGTGAGATAAAATGATATGACATGATGAATTGTTAAAGATAAAAAATGTATTCAATGTATATTTATGATATGAACTGTGACATCTTTTAAACTGATTGAAATTAAGGGCAACGGTCTACTATCATCACCCCCCTATATATATATATATATATATATATATATATATATATATATATATATATATATATATATATATATATATATACTAGTACATATATATATTGGTGAACGGGGTATGATGACTATTTGGGCGGAAATGTCCAGAGGGGAGTATAATGACACCTGACCACTAGCCTTTCTATGACGGGAATGGCTCAATCTACATCAGCGTTCCTCGTGCACCAATAATAGACCACATGATTTTGTTTTGCGGTCATTCGAAGTCAACAGGGAGGATCCGTGATGATGTCATGGAGTGTACAGTAGATGTATCACTTATAGTATGATAGGTATAGGGTGTACATATATCTATCGAAGCGGTTTCGACCCATGTGGGGTCTCATCAGAGGATTTGAGAATGCGGCTGCGGACATTGTAATGAGCCCCATGTGTGTCCAGCAGCAATATCGCTCGAATGCGATAGTGAAGTCCAATGGGATGTTGGTGCAGCTGGTATACTGGAATGGTATAAAATAGGGTTGGTGCTAAGATAATATGGGAATGATAGCTATCTCGAGTATACCCCGTGGGTTTATGTTTCTTATGCCCTCTCTGCCCCAAGGCAGGGGGTTGCTGATGTGATTGTAAAAAATTATATATCGCCTTGAGTTTGGAGATTCCATGCAATGATATGTTGACATGGGGGTCTTTGATGGCATATCGGGTGATACACAGTAAAGTATTGGAAATAGGTATAACGGGTAACACCCGACAACCTTGTATGGGTGCCATATATGGATAACTGCTCTCATAAATCAATAATGTATGGAGTTATTAATTTGGATAGGAATGTAGAGATGTACATAGTTTATAGATATGTGTGGCTCCATTATAGAATGTCGGAGTGTTATTGGTATGAATAAAGGAAAGTATCGCTTTTATTTTTTTATTGTGATAATTCTCCCTTATCCCCAATGTGTGAAGGTCAGAGGAGTGTGACATTTAGTATGTGTCGTAATTGCGTTCTGAGGTTTTGTTGAGGTTGAGGCCTGTAGGTAATCCGCTCTGATGAAGTTTTTGGACATTTCCCTACACTGATGGACAAATGTCTTCTCATTGCTGCAGATCCTTTTTAATCTCAAAAATTGGCTATATGGGATTCCATCTCGACAGTGTCGGGGATGGGCACTGTTGTAATTCAGGCAGTTGTGACTGTCTGTAGGTTTAGTATACAGATCAGTTTAATTGTTGTGCTGTTCGTCTCAGGAGACAGTCATGTCCAGGAAGTTGACATGTGAAGTAGAACTTTCTGCTTCAAATTTGATGCTTGGTAAGCAATTGTTGAGGTGATGGACGAAAGCTTGTAGACTTTCATGTCCATGGGTCGAGATGATAAATATGTCATCAATAAACCTTTTCCAGACTAGAGGTGCCGGATTGTATGTATACACAAATTTGTCCTCAAACCAACCCATAAAGGTGTTGGCATAGGAAGGGGCTACTCTAGTATCCATTGCGGTGCCCCCAATTTGCAAATAGTGCTTCTCGTTAAAGTCAAAGTTATTTTTGCTTAATACTAGGGTGAGTAGTTTGATTAAACTGTGATTGAATTGAGCCCTGGAGTGGCGTCTTATGCTATCGAGTATGATTCTGCATGCTTCTATACCCTCTTTATTGGGTATATTTGTATATAGGCTGGATACATCTAAGGTTGCTAGAATGGCATCCTTGTTTAGAGTATTAATAGAAGATAGGACACTTAGAAAATGAGTGGTATCTTTAATGTATGACTGAATGTTTTTAACGCCTGGTTGTAGGAAGAAATATATATATATATATATACATATATCTATCTATCTTTCTATAAATATATATATATATATATATATACATTTATATATACATGTATGTATGTACGTATGAATATATGTATGTATGTGTGTGTGTGTGTGAGCGTAAGTTGCACCTTAAGTGAAATTGAGGTATGCGTATATCAACTACTGAGGGATAGCAGGCCGCACGTCACTTTCAAATAGGCCCGTTCAAGGTGTGAGACAAACACATCATATAAAGTTCATGAGCATAGCAAAAAAACAGAGATGGTGCTCAAATACATCACAGTTAGATGACAGAGTAAAATCGTCAGGCAAAAATGTAGCCAGTAAAACTTTCATATGATACCTTTTTGACTTTGACTGTTTTAAAAATCAGACAAAAGATCATTAAAGGGCAAATGCACCATCAGAATGATTAAGTTTCAAAATGAGCTTATCAGTCATTCCAGCTTAACGGTTCCAATTACGGATTTCGGCATGACCTCGCCTCCAGGCCTGCCTGATTAAGCTAAATGTTGGGTTGTTTGGTATCGTTGTGTCAAGCTGAAGGCTGTGCTTCACCTTCAGAGCAAAAAAGCTGGATTGGTGTTTTCTAAAAAAAAATTCAGAGCTCAGAAGGAAACAAATTGAAACCACATAACGTGACCACGGAAAAGTGTGAAATTTCACTTTGCAAGAAAACACAATAAAAATGTGCATAACACAAAGGGCCTGGGTTATTTCAATCACAAAGTTGTTGAATTTAAACATCCTGGTATTGAATTTTTTTTAATATTTTCCCAAAAAAAGATTTTTTCACCATTTACCAGTGGTCCAAATTTTAGTTATGTGGATTTCGCTGTTACCTTTTTGAGCTGGACCCTGTACTAAAATAACATAAAAGTTAGGTATTCGCGTCTCAAAATATCACATAACATCTTCACTTCACTGTCGAAAAAAAAAAAATTGGAAAAAACCCATAAAATAGCCTTTTGACATATCTGAACAAACCAAGGTTGGTGCGTATGAAAACGCGTGGAACTTACAAACGTGCGATGGCACCATTACCAAGTCAACTGAATTTTTCCTTCTAACAGGTATATATAGGCTCTAAGAACCTCTGAAGAATGCATACATAACACTTGGAAAAAATTGCAATATATATTTTTTTATCGGCTACAATGCTTTGATTTGAAACAAACTAACTATGTCGTAGATTACACTGATTTTTCAACACTGACATCTGGCGGGCATGTTACACACCCTTAACGGCTTCAGACGGATGCCCCGTCTGTTTAGTCACGTGCACAAGACCTGCAGGCATCTTTGAAACACAGAAAAGTTATCAGGTGAGTGAAAATTTAAAAATTTCAGCGTGTTGAAGATTGTATTTATCTCATAAAGTTAGCGAAAATGTGTGACATAGTGTTAGGAAAGCGGAGGTAGCAAGATTGTGTGCTGTCATTTTGTACTTTTTGGGGTTTTCGGGTCTGAAGGGGTAGATGGGTGAAACGGGGGACCAGGAAACACGTGTGTACTTGTCAAAACATGGCTATTAGAGGGGAGGTCACGACGAGTTACGTAGCGTTATTATGTATGTTTCACTTTTTGAATTTTTCACCTTTTTGACACATTTTTCCTCTGTTTTTTCAGCAAATCATGATGTCTACACGTGTGCGGCCGTTACCCCTCACAAATGCCGAGCGACAGGCACGCTGGAGGGCAAAAAAAATCGCAACAGAGGGGGATGAATTCCTAAAAAGAGAGACTGTAAGGGTGAAAGCTTACTATAAGCCAGTGGCAACCCTGTCAGCCAAGGACAAGAAGATCTTCCGACAGAGAACCAACGAGAGGGTGAGGCGACATAGGGACAAGGCCAAAAGACTCAGACTTGCTGAGCAGAGACGACTGGTGGAAGAGAATGCTGACCAGTCTGATGATGATGATGACGAAGAGTTTGAACTGAGCTCTGATGGTTCCGACTATGGAGATGATGATGATGACGATGGGAACACAGAAGTTCGAGGTATGAATTATTCATTTAAAAGCTTAATTTCATGAAATGAAAAATAAATCTATACTTACCTTGTTGAATTATACTTACCTTAGCTTACCTTAGGAATACTTACCATAAGTACAAATTGATATACTTACCTTAGAAATACTTACCTTACAAATTGAAATGCCTAGATAGATTTCAACAGTGCTAATTTGATAATAATAAAGTTGGACTTACCTTTGATAATTCACTGTCCAGTTCAGTATAGATTATTAATATTTCTCATAATTTTATCATTTAATATTTCATTATTGAATTTACAAATACTTAAAGTTTATGAAGGTTAAAAATAAAGATGCAGAACTTACCTGTGCATGTATATAATTGCTGTGACCAATTTATAGTAACCATCCATCCATGGATTAGTAATTTATGATATGAATAGTATATTAAAACTTGTACCTACCTTTTAAATTTTCTGTGTTACTTACCCATCCCTTACCTCTACTTACAGGTACTATTGTCCTGAAACTGCCCAGGAGGTTTATGAGGGGCAAGAACACTACTCCTGCTAAGGGGGATCAACTGAAGGGGCCTAAGAAGCATAAGTCAAAGGTGGTGTCATCCCTACACAGACAGATTGCCAGGAAGGATGGCAGGATCAAGCAGTTGACCGTTATGAAGAGGAGATATCAGCGAAAATGGAAGCGGCTCCAGGAAGCCCTGAATGGCCAGAAGTCACCGTCAGCACAGTCAACTTCCAGCCAGAGCTTCACTGCCTCCCCTCCCTTTGATGAGCCTCCCTTCCTTCGCTTCCAGTTGGTGAGGCACCCTGCAACACATGTGAATTGGTGTGCTTCTGCAAAGGAAACCTACAGACGCCTGCGCCCGACCAACCTGACCCTGAGCCCGAGCAACCTGAGCCTGAGCCCGAGCAAGCTGAGCCCGAGCAACCTGAGCCCGAGCCCGAGCAACCTGAGCCTGAGCCCGAGCAACCTGAGCCTGAGCCCGAGCAACCTGAGCCCGAGCAACCTGAGCCCGAGCCCGAGCAACCTGAGCCTGAGCCCGAGCAACCTGAGCCTGAGCCCGAGCAACCTGAGCCCGAGCCCGAGCAACCTGAGCCTGAGACCGAGCAACCTGAGACCGAGCAACTAGAGCCTGCGCCCGAACAACCTGAGCCTGAGCCCGAGCAACCTGAGCCTGAGACCGAGCAACATGAGCCCGAGCCCGAGCAATCTGAGCCTGAGCCCGAGCAACCTGAGCCTGAGCCCGAGCAACCTGAGCCCGAGCAACACCCAGGGGAACCTGAGCAGCCTGAACCATCTGAGCAGGCCCAAGATAATGAGCCTGATCCAGAGGCTGATCAATACAGCTGTATCGATACAACCAAGATAGAAGCAGGTGTTTATGTCCTCTCAAAGTATGATGGTGTTACATATGCGTCCAAAGTGTTGAATGTAGATGATGATGATGATGAGGTGGAGTTGTCTTTTATGACAAGCCATGGTAGAGATGACAAAACCAAGTTCAAATGGCCTAAAGCTGCTGACATCCTTTGGGTGTCAAAGTATGATATCCTTGCCATTATTGATGAGCCAAAACAAAACAAGAGGTTATGGGAACTCACTCCCACTTCACTTAAGCAGTTTCTGGCCTGCCAAGAGTCGGATAACTAAACTGGAGATAAATTTCAGGGGCTACATGCCTTTATTTTGTGTCAAATGTTTCATTTTACAATGCCATAGGGTAAGGACATTGTTAGATGTATAAATCTGCAAATTTTAACTGTTTTAAGGTTGTGTTATTTGCACATACACCGCTCGGATGAATGTTTTTTTTAGTGATTCTGAACATTCCAATGTAAATATGAACATTTAAAAACAGTATTAATGTGCCAAATCTAATCATTTTTGATTGCTGAAGGTATCCACATTATTTGCAAACCATATTATGTGCTTGTACTGAAGACAAGTCGGTTTTGCTTGCTTCTGAACTATAACATGTTGAAATATGTTTTTCACCTAATTTACGTAACAACTTTTTGCCGGCCAACTGTTCTCAAAATACTTATTTTGAAATATCAGTATCCATTTTGTTATTTCATATTGTTTGTTTATTTGATTTCCAAGACATATTGTACTACTGAAATCCTGTTCAAGTATGTGATTTTGACATTTTTTGACACTTTTTGGCTCAGGAAACCAAAATTTTGATGTGTTTTAGCTGAAAATGTCAACTGACATGTGAACTATGTACACAAGTACTACCTCAAAAATAGTTCAATAAGGACTTCTGTTGATATTAGTGTAATCTTGAGTTCAACTTTTCTTTAATGCTATGACTCTCAAGAGGCATTTTGACAGTTCATTGCCTATGGTGGTTTATGAAGAAGACATACGCAACTTACGAAACGCTATGTATCGCAGCCATAGTACCATAAATCTGTATCTAACATACTGCAGGCTCAGTATAAATGTGCACAAATGAAGAGAAGGCTTTCTCATTACATTTTGGTATACTTGTGACGAACTTGCATTGGTCCAGGTACTGTTTCAAATCTGAAATGGCACGGCCACCTTGGAGCATTGATGGTGAGACAACTTTGTGGACTTAAAGCCAATGCTTTGATGATGATTTCATGTATGACATGTATACCTACCTACCCACAACAGATGTGCTATGTCTCAAGAATACAATTTCACCATGACTTGTGAAGTTTTGGAATAAAAATTTTACTTTTTACACTGTTGTCCATTATACTATAATATGTAACTTACACAACGGAGGCTTCCAGGGTGTAAGGGTCCTACTCAAAATCTGGTAATATCAGTAAATTGCATATTTAGGCTTATTATCACCCTAGAAGGTGATCTAGAATCATTTGGATTAAAAAGCAAAACTTGAGTTCTACCTAACAAATGTCGATAATTTACATAACGATTTCCAACCTGCTTTTTCTCCAAGATGGCTGTCGGTAATCATGGCAACTTTCTGGATAGTTGAAGCATACCATCTAAGCTTATAAGTCAAATAGGCCAGACATTTTTTGAGCTAGTATCCTAACTTTTACAGTTAAAGTTATACTACTGGTTCAGAAAAATGGTGAATAATGGAAACATTACAGTACAAAATGGGGGTAAAAAAGTGAGAAAACATGGTATACAAGAGCTGAAGTGATGTTTATTTTACGTAATAAATACATCTTCTCACAAATACATGACAAAAACATACAATTTCATCATACAGGCAACAGAAACAGCCTTACACCATCCAAAGGTCGTTTTTTAATGATTTTTCAGAATTTTTGAGGTACCCATCTTCAAAATGAGATAACTTTTGAACCAGGAGGAATTTTCGAGTCAATATTTTGGGGTTTTGGACCTGAGATATAGTACTTTGAGAAAAAATAAGTGCCAAAAAGATCTGTGACATAAACCCTTGTGACCAGATTTCAGCCCATATTGGAACCGTTAAGCTGGAATGACTGTTATACATGTCACCTTTCAAATAAGACCTCCCCCGTATCTGTCCTCTTCAGCACAGAAGTGGGTAAGTAATAGGCCAGAGACAGCCACTCATTTTCCAATGATGCCCTCAGCTTTTCGGCATCACCTAAGCACCAACTGTGCCACCAGTGCTTAAGGGGGCTCGGGACCTTCCTTCTTTAAGTTTGACTTTCATGTAAAGATTGACCAATATCTTGGTCTATGTACAAGAAAACCCCAATAAACTATATATTTTATGAAAGCTGAGATTCTGGAGAGGTCAAATATTCTAAACTTATCTTGTGACATCTTCACAATTTCCCCAGGGTGGGGCCGAAAGACATACATGTGGATTTCTAGTACATATGTTATTGCAAACAGCCTCCTGGCTTCATAAAAAGTGTAAGACAGTTGGTATTTATACGTTTCATAGAAAACATATTAAGGCATGGATATTTTTTTCATTTTTTTAAATTTTTGTTCCGAACGGAATTTAGAGCAACTTTAAGTCATGATCAATATATATTTTTAAAATTTCACTTTCCTTCATTTTTGAAGTCCGATTAAGAAATAACTAGACCAGATATAAAAGAAATGAAAAGGTTATCCGTGCCCAAGGATGTTTTTAATTGTGTTACAAAATTTTAGCTCTCCGGGATCAATATTGAATGAATGAGGTTGTTTCAAAAATGAGAAGTATGGTGATTTCAGAAAGCTGTCTAAAGCTCAAGTCAAAGTGAACCATACATCTATACATTGTAAAATGACTTTATGCTCCATTATAAAACTTAAGGAGTTAATTTGGAATAAGAATACTATTCGTTTGCATTGGTAGAATGGTTTGAATATTTAATAATTTACTGGGTACTTCAATTACTGGAATAAAAAGGGATTTTTAGAGAATATTCTGAGCTTTCTGAAAGGAGGCTGGCACCCCCTGGTGAGTGCTCCTCCCCCAGCTGATAAGGAAAGATAACAAGCTATTAGTGACTACTAATTGCTAATTGGCTGTCTGGAGATGAATCCATTGTGAGTTAGGTAGCTAGGTACTGATCTACATTTCTTCTTCAAATATTTTTCTAGATATAGCTCTAATCATATGAATAATTGAATAAGACCAAAATAGAGTAATTGTGAAATAACTTTTGGAATAAGGGTAAATTGACAAAAAAAATCAAGGAGAGTTGTTCACTAGGTACTTATCTACATTTCTTCTTCAAATATTTTTCTAGATATAGCTCTAACCATATAAATAAATATGAAAATCATGATATACTATGTAAATAACTTCAGAAATAAGGATAAATTTACAAAAAAATTGGAGAAGAGTTGTTGGCTAAGTACTCATCTACATTTCCTCTTCAAATATTTTTCTAAATATAGCTCTAATCATATGAATAATTGAATAAGATTAAAATAGGCATATGAAATAACTTTGGAAATAAGGGTAAACTGACAAAATAAATTCTAGAAGAGTTGTTCACTAGGTACTTATCTACATTTCTTCTTCAAATAGTTTTCTAGATATAGCTCTAACCATATAAATAAATGAATATGAAAATCATGAAAATTAGCTCTGATCACTGAGATAAAACCAAAATAGGGAAAGTGATTTGGGAAGACACAGGCATGTAGGGTTTAATTAGGTTTTCTCTGCATTGGTTTTATCTGACAAAAAGATATATGGAATAGATACCTCATGCTTCTTGAAACTTTTGGGGTAACTGGAGGAGGTAGATCCATAGCTGCACTGAACTTTTGAAGCGCATTGTGTCCATTTCCACATAGGCGTCCTGCTAGAACTGATTGTCTGTTTATAGCATAAAATCATCCATTTTTGTCACTACTAGGAAAATCTGTTCTCTTTCCATCACAATCCTCATTTGAGCATCTCCAAAAAAGGGCAGATCGAAGTCCTTGTCGCCTTCTACTGTCTTGCCATAGTTCTAACTTTCCATCAAGGCAGTATGCACACACTGCAGCTTCCTGAAGGCTGTCTTCAAGTTCTTGTGAATGCAGGATATGTCTTCCTGTTACCCTTTCTTCACAGGAATCTGTCTCATCTTCTGAGTCATGATCAGTGTCTCTTTCCTCAAAATCTGCATCTCCCATTGCTATGCCACTGTCATCTGAACCAGTACTCAGTAGTCTAAGCTTTCTATAACTGGCACTATGAATGGTTGGTGATTCCTCTTCCTCTATTGTATCTTCTAGTACAGAAGATGTTTTTGCCCATTCAAATGACCCCTTCCTCTTTCTCTTCCTTCTGCGGCTACTTCCCATTGTAAGGAAACATTCAGACTCTGCACTGTCCTGAGCTCAGCATCTGAATGTTCTCTCCCAACCCTAAATCTCTACAGGAAACCCTTTTCACCTAGGTAACATGCATCCTAAACATCCTGCCCCTACCTGACACACACCAGAATATTTCTGGAGCATTTGATTGGTTTTACCCCACCTGTCTGACCTGCAACT
>OZ012689.1:34372255-34404786 GCA_963942565.1 Maea johnstoni
TCCCTTGGTACCATGGGTATTTACTTTTAGAAATGAGTACCTAGGGCAGTTTCGACTCTGTTGTTATTGTTCCTATAACTATGGTAGGTATGAACAGTGGAACCTACTTTACTGAAAACCTTCACTGTATTCCCTAGGATTAATAGGCATTGCCATGAGAGCCCTCTATTGGACAATTACTGTCGGGCTGTTCCATTTATAAGTGAGGGGAGGCCAGCCTATATGTATCGGTTCCTGTGAGCATGCTAATGGGGGGGGGGGGGGGGGGGGGGGTAGTAAAAAGAAAGGTAATGTAGGGGGTGAGAGCAGAGAAAACACATGGTTCCGTCGACAAAAACATTTACGTTTTACGTTTTCTTTTTACATTAGTCAATCATTGATCTTTATCTTCAATGTATTTGTTTACTAATTGTTTGGTTAACCCATTCATGTCTGAAGCGTGCAAATTGTCTGACGTATGAAACTACATTAAAACGTCTCATTAATGCTTCTGTTGCAAAAAATGAAGGGGGGATACACAGTAGCACATATGAATTTTTTTATCAACCCATTAATGCTCACAGCGGCCAAAACCAGCCTGACAATTTTGATGAAATCTTTCTTCTTAAAGCATGATTGGCAAAATATTTGAAGAAGAAATGCTGATCAGAACATTACCAACAACTTTCCTTCAAATATTTATTAAAATTATCCCCAATTCAAAGGTTTCAGTCAAAAGTATCTTAGATCCAGACGACAATTTCTGGAGGAACGCTTATAAAGTATAAATGGGTTAATAGCTGATTGATTTATCAACTATGCAGTGGGCGTAGGATAGAGGTTGTGTTTGTGATTCGGCTCTCGACACGAAAACGATCAATATTATGTCGCCGAATAAGTAAATAGTGTGATTTATTCATACATCTTTAATTTGTAACAATATTGTTCTGTGTTACATAATTTGATATCTTTTCTCTTTGGTGGTGCATTTTCGCATCACTATATGATGGATTGTATATTCATGCTAAGTCATAGTTAGTCTAATTGAATATACACACATTGATATTTAGACAAACAGTTGTTAATATATTTTTCAATTGAGTCGTACACTTTGAGGTAAAGCCTTTTTGGGCGATTCGAAACCTTGAATTGTGGTATCAAATTAAGGGGCGAACGGGGTATAGTTACTAACAAGGCAACGACAATATAAGATGTGATCTAAAAAAAATACGTTGCCGATAATTCAGAATTGTTCTAATTGCTTTGTTTGCTATCAATGATCTATGGAGTATCTGATATTATAAATATGCTGAGCGTGCCCTTATATTACATTTAAAATAGAGAGAATACATGTTTGACCAGTTTAGTTCTTCTTGTAGCTGCAGCTCTGCATTTCCATTTGGTTTGCCATACAGGTTTTTAATAACCTTGGTTTTTCCAAAAAACTTTTTTTTTTGCCGCTCCCTTTTTGTCATTCAAAATCCAATCATTAAAGGATGGGATTGACAAATTGACAAATTGTAGTCTCGTTTGAACCTGAAAAGTGTATGAATGAATCTGAATCTACTCAATGGATTTAGCTGATCAGCATGACCACCATTGGCGCCACCTATGATCAGCCTCAGAAACTAACAGCAAAGACATATATCAGAACTGAGAAAAGCATTATCTTTAGATAATATTAGACTAGGAGCTAGTCTCGATTTTAATCATTATAAAAGACACAGGTGGTCCATATAGAACAAAAGCTTTCGATAGTTCAGACATTCCAATTGTAAGAAATATGGACAGTGGATGTTTACATATAAGGCATGCTGTATCTGTCAATCTAAATCAATTCTCATAATGGTACAATATGAACATATTGATTCGATTACAATATTGGGGTGTCGTGACCGGTTAACTGACACCTGGTGTGTGAAGATTCTATTGTGAATGCATTAAAGGGAACTCTTAACCTCTGCTCTTAAGCTCTGTTAGGAAATCTTGATCGATAAAACGATTTGTATTTCAGAAACTTGAGGAGCCAATTAAGTATTTATAGAAGTATTTAAAGTCAACACAAAGGGCCTTTGTGCTGAATTCTACGGGAATCGGAGATTTCCTCTGCAAGAGACATCGTCACCACGCAATTTAAATTTTAGCCGCAAGTAATATTTCCCAGCAATTGAAGGGCCAATGAATATATCTCTTCTTTTATTTTCGTTAAAAAGTAGAACTTCGTATAGGCTTCAATGACTTTTGGATAAAGTGTACTTAATTTTCATGACATGAAGGTGACTTTAGAGAATTGTTTACCAATCTCGTTATGTGAGTGTAGATCGATCGAATGGAATTGAAAACAATCACTAATAAATCCCCAAGATAAGCGTTTATAAACAAAGTGTTGGTCAAGTGATCAAAGTTTTTAATGTTTCAAGATATTTCATGCAATTCATAACAGTCTTCAGGGATTTAGAGGGATGTAATATGTTATGTTGAGGAAATATTGTGATGAAGTGACCATGGGCCTACTCACTGCTGCACGCCCATGACATGACGAAGTCTCTTTAATACTGCATGACGGAATATTTGGGAACCGTTTACTAAGGCCACTCCAATTCAATTACTTGTCTTGCGAGCTTTTTTTGGGAAAAAAATCTGTCAGACTCCAAAAAAGAAAAAAAGGCGACTTTGGTGTCTTACGGACGAAAGTGGTTTAGAAACTTTCTGTCAGACTCCAAAAAAAGGTTTTAAGAATATTCATTGTAAGGGTGCTTCAATCAACTACAGGAATTTATCAATGCTGAAGTAGAGCCTCATATTTGAGGAGGTATATCTCCCACCCTTCAGGTTACAGGGATTAACTGATTGATTGATTTTATTTAGTTAAGAATAGGCTGTTAGAAACATCTCGCTACCAGTCCTAGTCGGCAGACTCTAAAAAATAAAAAAAAATAAAAAAAAACATTTTGAAATAACCGTTCATGCCACCTCTATTTTTTACCAAAAAATCGGCATCTCTGCATTAAACATTTCTGAAAAATGCTCTGGTCTAGAGATAGAGCCTATTCCAGACGACTCTTTGGGGAAAATACAGAGCTGAGAGGATTGAATGGTCCTTCTAAACGCCGAAGCTGCATGGAAATTTAATTGTTCATCTTTTAAAAAGACAATTTCAGTTTTAATAACAGCTGCAAGTGGCGGCCAGTTTGTTTATGAATGAGAAGCAGACAGCCTGCTTGATGTCTCTGGATTTCATTGGAAATCAATATTTTCTTGTATAAACACCCGAAAACAATAGCTACCATTTGTCTAAAACATACAAACGGAAAATTATACCCATAAACAGATGAATTATTTCTTTATTTTAAATATTTAGACCCTGAGGTTTATATTAAGGCATTCTGTTGCCATAACGACTGTCTGTATACCAGAGGAATGGCAAGTCAGGTAGGTGGACAATAAGGGTTTTGTGGGGGAAAATTATATTCTTGTGTACGAAGTTAGCGATTGATTTTCAGTTCCATCTACACCATAGTACTTTCGTTTCAATTGATGATATCGACGAATCTCGGCCACGGTGTCTGACATTTGATCGCTATTTTCAGTAAATTTCGGCCACCATCAGCCAACGAAAATCGTAATTAATAAAAAGTGTCCGAGATTTGCGAGAATTTACGGTAAGTACCGTATACCCACTTTATTCTTTCACGTCATGTATTCATATACGAGCAGAGGGGAAAGAAACACTTTCTCTATGAGTTTTCTCGTTACATTTGGTACATTTTCAAGACATACACTTTAAGCTAATACATAATAGAGTGATGACCAGTAAGACTCTCTTTAAAGGGAATCTGGTTGATTCGTCCATATGTTTACTTTGTAACAGGGAAGATTCAAACTTTCAGGTGTAGATAAGATCTTTGGTACCCTCCCAATGAACTTTACTTGAGATACTGTGATTTTAGCCGCTCAAGTAAAAATCTATGGAAACAGGCAAATAGGTGGCACCCTTGCATGAGCGCATATGCAACGCAAGCTTTATAATCGGATGTTTAAAGAAAATTTAGTAGGCAAATTTTCGTTAGGCCAACAGAACTTCTATTGGAGATGATTTTTGTACACACACACACACACACATATATATACATATATATATATATATATATATATATATATATATATATATATATATATATATATATATATATATATATATATATATATATATATATATATATATATATATATATATATATATATATATATATATATATATATATATATATATATATATATATATATATATATATATATATATATACATATACATATACATATATATATATATATATATATATATATATATATATATATATATATATATATATGTATATACATATATATATATATGTATATACATATATATATATATATGTATATACATATATATATATATATATATATATATATATATATATATATATATATATATATATATATATATATATATATATATATATATATATATATATATATATATATATATATAAATATATATATATATATATATATATATATATATATATATATATATATATATATATATATATATATATATATATATATATATATATATATATATATATATATATATATATATTGTAAACCAATTGAACTAAGCATATGATTGTGTATGCTGTAATTATAGGGATCATCGATCTTCAATTTGTTATCGGCCTTGATAATTTATTATAATGTATCTATTTTTCTTTGTTATTTATGCAATTCATTATTAATGGAATTATTCTCAATGTTACAACGGATTGGCTTGAATGAATAGAGTCTTATGGAGACAATGAAAAAACAGCTGTTTACAGTTATCTTTTTTTAAAGTAAGATATATCGCTGAAGTAAAAACACTCGTTCAAAATCCCCTAGCTAAACTATACATTAAATCTGAGTTGAATAAAAGTTTTCATTCATCTAAGATTGAATATTGGACCAACTGGCCCCCAATCGTTTGTCTAGCAGCACCTAGGCGGCGTTAAAGATTGTACATGTTAAGTGCTGTCATCAAGCGGAATTTGTCAACACTAAATGCTTTACGTATGAGCTCTCTGAGAATGCCTATCTTTGGACATAACAAAGATTTTGATTCGTCAATGAAAGGATGCTGAAATCATTTAGTTATCAAATGTTATGATCAAGTTAAATCATACTCACACAGAAAGAAAGTATTTTTCTTAAACAAAGTCACTTTTCTTCGTATCATTATACGATCCTTTGCTTATTATCGATATTTAATTATCTGGCATACATTTGATAAATCCTCAGTTCCCTCAGGATTAGCCAATCAGCTTGCCCGTTACAACTACACCAATGGACAGACAAGATGGCTGAAAGATTTTCTCGTTACAACGAATCGAGAGATTACCAGGTTTGTTTTGCGTCTTAGCCATGCCAGAAAATCCCCCAAAACATTTATGGCAATCCTTCCAATGTATACATTTCGAATATTCAAAGATGCATCGTCAATCTTGTTGCGGTGTGGATAAACAAAGACATACACTCGAGTTCTCTGTTCCAGCCAAACCCAAGTGATGTGCACTAAAATAAAAAGACAAATGAAATTCATTGCATACAAAGCTTTACGATCGACCATTGCAAACCTTTATCTAAGACTTATCCGTTCTAATTTTTTCCAATCTGACCAACATATGCTTTTCAAATGTGGTTAACCCCACCAAACATTTCAACGAATTAAAAAAACGACTCTTACTAAATTGGATTTTTAGCATTTATGCCCAGCCAAAGGAATTGTCCAGAGGCAGAGTATTGAACACTTCAATTACACATAGGGAATTGATAGAAGCTTACATATTTCATCGGTATAAATCACTGTCATATACTTTGGAAGAAGGGTGTCTCATCTTTGAATGACTGCCATTTTGCTTGAATAGCCACCAAGCCCTGGCCTGGAATTTATTTAGATCATTAAATTGAGAGTATGTTCTCTCCTTCTTTTCCTAGTCCCCTGTTTCACTTCTTTATTTTGTGTTATATAGCGATTAGACAGTAGGAAAAATGGAAAAAAATGACCAAACCCTAACAATCTTTCGGGTTTAATGTAACAAACTCTGTCAGCAGACTAAGTGTATGGACATCATTATTGATGCTTTAAACCAGTAAAACACATCTCTATGAGTCCTAGCGGAATGTTTGGCCTTTGTTTTGCCCTAAGTATCAAAGAAGTGTGAAAGAACAAATGTGTACCGTCCATATTTAAGGTTGATGATAGGAATTTGGATTACGATCAATCATCTAATTTAAAATACTTAAAGCACCATATAATATGAAAATCATTTGCAAGCTATCAATCAACTTTGTTTGATAAACCCATTCATACTTAGTCTGAGCACTTAGGGCCAGTGCAGATGTGAATAGGTTCAGGGCTCGACGCTAAAAGTGGTCCTATGGCCCCAGGCCAGTAAAAAAAATCCCAAAACGGCTTAGGGGCAGTTAAAAAAAAAGACCTCAACTCCTACAGGGCCAATAAAGATTCTGGGACATTCTTGTTAACAAGTTTCCCTTCAAGAATGTTCCTAATATTTTTGAAATAAATGAAGATGAAATGAATAAAGATTAATGTTGTCTGTGGATTTTATGCAATGTTTTTTTTCTTTTTGTATTAAAGAAAAAGTTGTAGGACCAGTACAATTTTTGCAGGACCAGTAGATCCTTGGTGTTACTGGTCCTACGGGGCCAGTAACGACTTATGAGTTAGCGTTGAGGCCTGAGGTTACTTGCTAAAAATATGTTTCAGGTTATTGGATTAAACCATTAATACCAAGTAAAAAAGTAAAAGCTATTTGAACTTTCATGGGTATTTTTGTGCTGTCAAACACAAACACACAAACAGGTATCAAAAACTTTCCTTTTGTCTAACATTTGTAATCTGCAAAAAGAAATGGAACTTAATTTATGTCAGCTAAACCATTATCCCTCTCCTACTTTCATTCAACTTTCAGCACACTGGCCATTATTCTGTTACATGAATGTTTAAATTGGCTCTTATTCTTATCTCTCCTCTTTCAGGGGTCCAGCAGCTATGAGACTCTTGATGGCTTTGAAGATGTGCAGATTGAATATAATCAGGCATCTATGAACCAACCTATACCTGAGGTAAGTTCTATCTGCTCAAAACAGAGTCTGTCACTTAGATTTCAGGTTAGTGGTCCGAAAAGGTCTTATGAATAAAAAAAATAGTTGTCCAAAACAGGATATCTGGTTATTATATACAAACTATTTTGGGCCTCTAGTCTGAAAAATCTTTGGGCCCACAGCAAAATCTAGGGACATATATGCCCATAAGAAAGTCAAACCCTCATCAGGAAAGAATTCTTTCATTACATGTAAGACAGTGTACAGAATGGAAAAGTAAACTAGGGTCAAGTGATATTATCAGCATAGATAATCAATGTACCCAGGTACTAGGGAACACATGCAAAAGTCAGGTATTCACCATGTCCCTTCCACCCCAAGAACATTGTGAAATCTATGTATTCTTAGGGTTACATTGTAGAGGAAATCTTCACAAAAATCAAGTTGTAGAATCATCATGAATGGCTCTTATCATAGATTAGTGTTTATAAAGACTTGTCTATTATTTATTGGTTCATTGTTGTCACTCTTTAGTAGTGATGGCAATCATCAAATTTTTAAGCTTGCAAATTTCAGAGACTAAAATTTGCCTATGGTATGCATATGTGCAGAGAAGACAGAATTTTTTTGGCAGGAATTTGTCAAATGAATGGAATTCATGCAAATAATTCAAAATTTTCGCTTCAATGTAAGTGCTAGGACTTTATTTAGAGACACTGTTCGCATGTTTTCAATAAGTCGATATATGTTTATGGTTGTATTATTGTGTTAAGGTGTCTTCAGTTCTAAAATATAGGATAACCATAGATTTTACAACTGGCCTTTTTGGGCGCCCATTTTGAAATTCCTGGCTAAGATATTGGCTGCAACTGTTTTCTGTTATCAGCCTCTGACTTGGTAGAATGGGAAAAGCTTTCCAGAAGTATGAAGTATATTGATTTGCCACCTCATCAATATTGATAATAGTAGGACTATCATTGACATCCATTTTTTTTCGATTCGATCATTGACATTTTATTTTTCGATTCCGATTATTCCGATTCGATTGTGAAGAACTGCAGTAATAGAATATTTTCACATGTTCCACACTATTTTTGTGGCTAGGATCCTAAGATTCCCACAATGCAAAGACAATGAAGGTTTTCTCAACACTTTCTGATTAGATACTTGAGTTTCTCTTCAAAATTCTTAATAGCGTAGGCTAAAAATTGCGTAAAAGGCTGAAAAAATGTGTTTCGATTAATTCGATTCGATTAACATAATATTTTTTTCTCGATTAATTGGAAATATTATTTCGATCGATCGATACTTGTCATATCAATGACAGTCCTAGATAATAGTTCACCTAATTGCCTGCAGGTGTCGCTGTTGATGTGCCACTAAGTGTTACCTGTTGCATGTAGTAGAATGGGTCAGTGCAGGTAAATACTACATGTCTTGTGTCCTAGTTATAAAACAGCTGTTGCATACTGAATAATGTTTACTTGCTCCATACTATACAGCTGCAGGCTCAAGTACCACATGCCTGTAGATGGCTGTCTAATCCAGTATGTACATGTATGTTGATGTGATAGACTGGTATCTAGAGATCATCATGTAATTCATGTTGTCCATGAATCCCTAGGAAAAGGTAGACCAGCAGATGTTGGGTAGTGTTCATTGTTACCCTCCAATTTTTTTACTAGGCAAATGTGGTTGCCTGTTCCCATCCCATATTCAGACCCATAATGATGCAAGCAGGTTCAGAAAAGCTAGTGGCCCAACAAGCTGAGAATTTTTGTTACCCATTAAGATTTTAGTGAACCAGCATTACGTTTTTCTAATATCCTCATTGAGGTTTTGGTGAACCAAACGATATTGGTTATTTCTTATGTGTCTAATAGGCAGCACTTTTGGTTCCACAATTTTTAGACATTAAAAAAAATTCTATTGAGGTGAAAAAAATCAATTAGATGCTTGAAATTTACATTAAAAAAATCCTTCTGACCTTTTATGGGTGACCTGAGGTGTGATGTATGAGGGCTTGGGTGTCCAAATAAAGCAAGGTGCCCTGCTGGGTAAGACTATACTATTGGGCTTCAATTCACACCTTGGCCCACATTATGTTAATTGAATGTTCGCTAAAATTGCTAAATAGTGGCCATTTGGTGACCACCGTATTCCTACACTGCCATGGCTGGTGTTTGTGCATTGATTTCCTCATATAGGACAGTGTTTGCTGCAATTTAGTTACATTGTCCTATCACAGATGGCAGCACTATAATGTTATCACCAAAATGACCAGGTGCTAATTTCACGGCACTGGATTAGTTATGACTGCTAGTAGCTGGTGAGTGTATTATAATAGAAAACCAGTTAACTTTTCTTGAAAGTTCGCCTTTTACAGATAAGATAAAGGGGTTTTGCTTTTCAATCATAACATAATGCATCATCTATATCAACAAAAAAATCTCAATACAATAGCTGTATTGTAACCTTGTTGGTAATAGTTGGTACCCTTCCTAGTCAGAATCTTAGGCATGATTTCAAAAATGCCTGTCTAAAAACAACATAAGTTGCAAAATTTCTGCCCGTTCAGATTTAGCTACTCAGCTTTTTAAAATCCTTTTACTAACTACATATAATACTCTATTGTGTCAAAAAGGGCTTTTTACGCTTCAGCCGTCTTAGAAGATAGTTTGTTACAAAGAATATGTGGTTATAAGTCCAAAAAATTAAAGAATTGAATTTCGTCATAGAAATTACTGCCTGACTAAAAAAGGAGTTTTTCAGGAAACTGCCTGACTGGATGGGTCCTGGCTAAGTCCCTACATCCTAGTCCTTTGCTGATGAGATGTTAACCGCCTGGGAAAGAGCTAAAAGAGTTAAAACCTGTGCTGAGTCTTGACCTGTAGAAATGTTAAGTGTGTTTTGGGTGGGGGGTAGGTAGGGCTGTACACCGGTACCAGCACCGTACCGAATACCGTCTCGCAAAATACCGGGGAATACTCGTTTCAATATTTAACGGTATGCTTATCGGTATTTTGCCAAACACAAACCCATGTCAAACATTCAATACTACGAAATAATTCAGTAAAAAGTTATACTTACGGTTGCCGAACTTGTAAACTTGGAAGGTACGATATAGCAGCGATAGTTCCATCGCCGCTACCATTAGTGAACTTGTGATTCTTTTTGTTACCGCGTAGTGGCACTGCTGTAGTGATATACAGCGCCACTACGCGGTAGCGATAAGAATCACAAGTTCACTAATGGTAGCGGCGATGTAACTGTAGCGGCGATGGAACTATCGCCGCTATATATCGTACCTTCAAGCAGAATGAGGATCTATTCAAGTTAACAAGGTTTGGCTGCCGTAAGTATGACTGCTTAGTTTTCACATCTGATCACTTGTTGTAATTAAAATACCTGACAGACAACAAATACGTTTTAGGTTTATGTCAGGAACTTCGCTAAGTGTGTACTTGGCGTAGTTCAAGATACCGATAGCAGTACCGATAAAATACCGTATCGTTTCGACGATACCGGTTATGGTACCGTACCGCTTCACCCTTAGCGGTATGCAGCCCTAGGGGTAGGTGGTTTATATTTAACTCTAAAGTTGTGACTTTATTTTTGGAAAGGGCAGGTGGACTCCGATGAACTCTTTATCTCTTTCATCACACAAATACAGCTGGTACATGGCTTTAAAGGTGTATTACTGATAACACATGGCCGACCTTACAGAGAGTTTATTAATACAACACTCAGGTCGAGCAAGACTAGCCACAGGTTATCATCCGTTTAAGTTGTTGATCTACGCAGAACAGGAATCTCTTGAATGCAAAGCCAAATCCCTCACTATGGGATCACATGTAAACTGTTTTACATGTGAATGCCATTTTTGAGACAATTAAATGTAGCTGCTATACAGATTTTGTGTTGCTGAGTTGGTATATCTGGACTTCTAGTAATCATGTGATTGCTGTTTTAGACAGGCATTCCCTGCAGTCATTCTAGGTTACTTATCCTGGAGGCTTTTCTCCCTGCATGCAAGCACACATAGACTGTGTTTACTGTAGGAAGTGTTCGGATCTCCTAGGTGTTGGTATTCAGAGGTTGCGCAGTTCTAGCATCAATGTGTATTCAGGGGATGTCTCCAGTGTTTGCCCCAGAGATCAGAGCAGGATGCTGATCTCCCAGGAGCTGGCCAGACCTGTCTCTCCCGCCACTGAAGCTCTATTTGCTGCCCCTCCTCTTGTGATGAATGTTTGGACTGGTGATCCAGCTAACCTGTCCGGCCTGTCCTATTAAGGGGAAACAGATATGCTGACATCTTGGCCTCTGTGGGAGGCTCCTGAGAGATCCAGTCTCGCCTGATAGCTCTGTTTGGAATTGGCTTGAGTGGAGGGGCTCCTCTGTTTGGGTTGTGTATGTCATCAAGGAGGCAGCATTCTCTCTCTCTCTCTCTCTCTCCTCTCCCTCCCTCCCTCCCTCCCTCCCTCTCTCTCTCTCTCTCTCTCTCTCTCTCTCTCTCTCTCTCTCTCTCTCTCTCTCTCTCTCTCTCTCTCTCTCTCTCTCTCTCTCTCTCTCTCTCTCTCTCTCTCTCTCTCTCTCTCTCTCTCTCTCTCTCTCTCTCTCTCTCTCTCTCTCTCTCTCTCTCTCTCTCTCCTGGTAGCTATACAAATGTGCAGCACTATGAAGGGCTGTTTATGGTGCTTAAATAGCAACTGAAAACTCCTGTGGGACTAAGTGAAAAGAGCATGAAATTTCTTTCACATTCTGGGTTTTTTCCTTGTCACCATATCACCAAAGTTGTTGAAAGCAAACTGAATAGAAGTAAATCCTTATCCTTAGTGAGTCCCCTTCTTGGTACATTTTGAAAAGATATTTAGATGTATTCAAAAGTATCATAGATCTAGGTGATGACATCAAGGAGATCTCCAGGCATGGACTGTTAAAATGGTGATTACTTGCCATAGAAACTGAGTCCTGAAGTGAAGCCCTTTCTTTATCCTTTCACATGCATGCATGCTGTCCCTTAACCGCTCAGCAGTCATCAGTATTAATGGATTCTATACGGATACCCCTGATGTGGGCTAAGTACATTAAGTGAATGATACAACACATGTGCCAGTTTAATCTCAGACTGCGTCTGAATGTCAACGACTGCGATCTCCTGACATTACCAAGTCAAGTTCCGCCAATCCTCGAATCAATTTCTTCAGCCTGATGAGGCGGGTGTAATATCATTTGCTCTCTGAATTAGAACGTAAATCAGACGTCCTATTTAATGCAACTTTTTGCCAAGTCGGCCAGGCTTTTTTGTGCTGGAAGTAATTTCAGTGTAATTTCCTGTCAGCTCAGTTGGTTAGACCGAGACAGATGATCGGGTTTGACAGTAAGTTTGCTTATGTTGGCTTGTATCACGTCTGGTGCCTACTCCGACTTAGTTAGAGATAGGTATAGTACCAGTGATATTAATAAATTTTATGGTAATTAAATTTGATATCTATATCAAAGGAAAGAATGAAGCAGCACATTCTTCATGGGTTAGGGTTAGAAATTGCTATCAAATAGAGTTCTAGACCTGACTACATGGATGCTTTATTTTCTCACTGAGAATCCTGATAACTATCAGCGTTGTAGGGCATCAAGATTTGTAATTAATCGTTTGGACACCAGAACGACCAGATAGAGGCAGATACATGTAATTATTTCACAAGTGTGGGCGTGTAGGGCTGGCTGGTTCTACTGTTGGACCCTAATCATGATTATAGAATATCTGTGGAATGTGTTCTTCATTTTCCTCTGAAAAAAATTTGCTTCAAGATTATCTCAAAGTGTACACTAATCAGATCAAGATTATGAAGATCATTATCTACCAAACCTCTACCCACAATGCAGTTCTTCCTCGCATGCCTAGCGGGCATCAACCCAACTTCCTAATGGCCCGAGCTGCCCATATTTCACGTGAAAGTCAGGGCTTGTTTTTTCAGCCATGATGAGCCTCGCCTTGTTTGACCTTAAAAGAATCCCTGGGAAAATTGATCTCTCTGAGAAAACATTGTTTTAGACAACGGGGCGTAATTGTTATTGAATCTCTGTCCATAGACAATCACACTGAAAGCCTGTCACTTGCCAGTTTTCACTTGTCTTCTTCTTTATTAGTTTTTTCCCCTGAAACGATTGTGCCAACGATAATGGATAGGCATTATCCCATGCTTATCCAGCAGCACAAGAAAGAAGACAAGAAAAAAAGCACATGAAATTTTTCAGTCTATTTTATTTCAAGGTACATTTACATTCATCTTCTTAAATCTACTTTTCCTTTTAGACAAATGTGCCTTCCCATTTACATACCCATCAAAAAAAATCATGCCCTACACAGAATGAACTAAAGACAATGGTAATTTATCTGCAAAAAAAATCATGATGTTGCCAAATGCATAGTGTTGCTGGTCTTAATGAGAAAACATGGCAGAATTTCACATCCTTTTGTTGCCGGTCGTAGACTTTGATTGAAGGGAAAGGATGAAAGAAAGGAGGGAATTGATAGTAAGGAAGTAAAGACACTTTTATTGTTTGCTTTTATGTGAGCAGAATAGATGATGTCGCTGGTCTTACTGAGGAAACAGCAGAATTTTACGTCCTTTTATTGCTGGCTTACAGCTGTGATAAAAGCTTGGCGAAGCTAATTTAAATGGATGATAGATAAATTGGAATGATTAAAAGCTTATCTCAGGAAAGCCAGGCACAGTGTGTAGACTGGTTTATGACTCAATTACTATTGACTGCTACAAAGAGATAAAGTGTTCTCAATTGATCTACATAATTTGTATTTGTTTTGTCTCTAATGTCTCAGTCGATTCAGTGCCTATATTTGGCAGCATATAATGTATTTGTTTATATTGTTCTGATAGCTGAGCAGCTTAGGGTATTGAGCACTGACTGTTTGCAGCATTTACTTTGCCAGTTGATGAGATTCACAATCCATTCTCTACACACTAACCATATGGTGACCATAATAGTTACACTATATACTGTAAATAGGATTCACCAAAAGAGACTGGGGTGTGAGTCTATCACCTAGTCAGTGCCATGTATCTATATTAGTAGTTGAATCAGGAACAGTCTATGATATCATAGACTGCTCCTGATAACTTATAAATGAATTTCCAGCACCAGAAGAGACTGGGCCGTGGCATGTGAATATTTCACTTAAGTCTGGCCATGTATCCAGAAAGACTCAATTCAAGAGGTGAAATTTAGGATTGAGGGTGTAATGCTTAGATGACCAAACACAAGTGGATTCGAAACCAGCCGGTCAACCTGAACATGCTAGCCTCAACCAGTTTCAACCTGGGTACCCCCAGCTGGTGGTGGAGATAAGGTTTCTCAGTAATGTAATCGATGCAAGAGCCCTGATTGGTCCTTGTTCCCACGTGACCTCGCGCTGATGGCTTATCTGGTACTCCTGGCATGAGTCCAGCACTTAACTATAGGACATATAGTAATTGGTCTCTCCTTACATATCCATTCTTTTCCTTATCCAAGGTGTAATGTTTTGGTAGGACACGCGCAGACAGGGCGCACGTCTCTCCTGCACCAGAAGACTGGCACGTGAGTCTATCACTTACTCTGTGCCCTGTTTCTAGGCATCATAAATGCCTCTCCAGCACCAGAAGAGACTGGCACGTGAGTCTATCACTTACTCTGTGCCCTGTACCTAGGCGTCATGAATGCCTCTCCAGCACCAGAAGAGACTGGCACGTGAGTCTATCACTTAGTCTGTGCCATGTATCTAGGTGTCATAAATGCCTCTCCAGCAGTTCCAACCAGGGAGCTGTGAGTGAGCGATAGTTGTAACATCTACACTGATCATTTCGCCGATTCTCTGAATAATTCTGTCACGTACATCAGATTCACTCACACCGGATAACCATTAAATGTAGCAAGCGGAATAGTAGCCAGATCACTGGATATAAAATGGTAATGTCTTTATATTTATTTCATGAAGAAGTTTGAAGTTCTTGTTTGAGGGCTACAGTATGATTGGCAAATCAATGCAGCTCTTAATGCAAAGATTTGGATTTATTTCTTTTTCATGTATTTGTGAATGCCATTAATGAAATTGGTTCCTAGCATTAATTTTTTTCAAATGAAACCTTGAACTTACTTCTCGGGTGGAACTTAAGAGGTTTTTAACTACCTATTCTCAGTATTAGGTAATGCAAGGCAACATTTTAGTTTGGGGAAAGTAGCTTCAGTCTATAAAATATAAATGTGTGTTTGTGGTTGATAAAACCAAAATGGTTGTATGTTTCTATTTGGTAGTGTTGCTGAAGTCAATTGTTTTAATGGACTTACTTGATGGATGAATTTATTAAAGGGATTCTGATAGAACAATGCAAAATGGTTAGCCTGTAGCCTAGATGTATAGGCTGTCGTATAAGTAATTTTTCTGTTAAGTCTTTCTGTTACCGTGGAATGGGCGTAGTTCGTGTGTGGGGTGATTTTTTTTGACCTGTTGATCACAGCCCTAACACATACACATTCATCTGTGTGAATTCATTGATAAACAGAATGGACGCACACAGTTGTGGTGGGAAGTTAATGCTGCTGTTCAAGCTTAGTTTTCCTGAAAAATAGTTTATTTACCTAATTTGCATATGAATCGATATGTTGTGCCTTCTTCAATATCGATAATCGATAAGGTTTTTTTGTCGATTCATCAATACGGGCGGTATCAATGACAGCCCTACCAGATAGGATGACCAAAACAGTGCCAACTATCTACCATTGTTGGTACTACACCACAGTGATTGGTCAACTCAGAAGCAAAAGCCAACTTTTCAGGGACTAGTAGCCTAGTCAAGTTAGTCAGAGGCTTGTCAAGTCAGAAATGTGAATTTTGCAGTGAATAGAAAATTTGATTTATAACACGTTGTAATTACCTCGCTGCCTGCATTTCATTATTTCTGGGGAATGGATGTTGACAGGAACTACTATCAAGGATGATAAATAGAGTTTTCTATTGTAATATATGTTGAGTCTACATCCTAATGTGTAACATCTATATTGCAATTCGGATGTCAGTTCCTGATATACTGTACATAGATCTAGTTAATTTGCCTACCTACCCTACCGGACAGTTACATGAAAGAAACTATTTTTTGATTAGGCCTTACATTATAACAAAGTGATAAAAGGGGCTAGGGAGGGTGTATTGAAATTAATGCTCAAAGGGGAGCAGGCTAAGGAAGGGGTTGCTGTAGACCTACTACAAGTCTGTGATATCTGGCTCTTTCATTGATCTGACCTGAGTTGGTTTCACTCTAGGTTTAGTTCTAAATAAATCCTCACGGGGGACACACTTGAGCTGTGGTCTGTATTATCAACTGCAACACATGAACACAGTGCTGCCATCTATAGTTTGAGAGAGACATCAAACCTACTTAGTATATACAGTGGTGGTGGCATTATACCTAATACAGCCTGAGAAGCAGGCTGAGGAAGAGGTTGTGCTGACCTGGGAATGATAAGCAGGTAGCAGAATGTCTCCTGTAAACTGATTTATGGTACAGAGAAGAGGGATGTTGAACATGGGAGGGCAATGCTCGTTCCCCTCAAGGAACTGATCCTTTATCGGTCGTTGTCTGGTCGTCGTTTCTGAAGAACTGATACACGGTCGGTTGCTGTCATGATGTGATTTATTGGGCCTCCGCATGAACCATTATCGACTTCCCCTCATTAAGGCAGCCGAGAGAGAAAAATGTCAGAATATCAAGTTTGATTAAAAAGGTGAAAGGTGCATGCAAAGTGGATACATTGTGAAAATTGACGTAAGAAAATTTGACGCTGTAGCAGCGCCTTGATTGGTGGATTCAGGAATTGGCGGAATCACGTTCTGCCAAATGGAGCATGCATTAGCATTGATGGTGATCGTAGCAGTTTCCTTATTGCAGGTAATCTGAGTGCGCTTGTTTTATATGGTGATTATTGCCTTCTTTGTTGCAATAATTACGGATTTACGAGCATTCTGATGGCAGGGTTGGCTTACATGAGTACCACCTTAGCCTGCCTTGATGGCTTATTGCCTGGATAGTAAGGCACTGCACAGCCAGCACATGCCCCCACCAATAAGGTCTTATCCTTTACAAAATCTGCCTGGGAATAACAAGGATTTTCTAGGATTATCCTAGGAAAATACCAGGATTCCAGAAAAGTAAGGCACTAGACAGCCACCACATGCCCCCTCCAATAAATCATTATCCCTTACCAAATGTACCTGGGAATTCTAGGGGATTCCTAGGATTTATCTTAGGAAAATCCCAGGATTCCCAAGGAAGTCTTGGCTATATTTTATAAGTGATCCTGTCAGGTATGGTAACACACCAGAGTCTCACATAGTGTTCTGAGTACAGGGTGTGTTTGACACTAAAACTGTTTTTGGGCTTTTGCTATTGAAAATTGCCCTTAGCCCCCTTATAAACTACGGGGCCTGAGTGATTACCAGATAATTAGGCTTTATAAAATTTATCAAGAATTAATGTTATCTTATGGTTCTAATTGGGGGTCTTTTCGGAAGAGCAATTTTTCTCATGGTTGCTGATCTTATATAGCTGAACTTCCGACTCAAAGGATACTTTATACAATGAAATGCATTTCAGAAAATAATGGGTGTCCAGATGTGAGACTTTTAAGGGTTTAGGTATCCAAATGATGGCCAGACACTCAGCAGACTAAGACCCTTATCTAGAGGATTTTCAAGAACAAACATGGTGTGATAGCGTGGGTGGATGATACCTGTCACTGAGACGTAAGAATTCTCTCAACACATTATTATTCATTAATGATTGTCTCAGAATGAGATGTATCTTGAGACCTGATCATGTCTGGATAATTGCTAATTTGCTAATTAGTCTGTCTATTGTATATAATGAGAACTTCATGAGCTGTAGAGAAGGTGTTATTAGTCTTGTATTGCTTCAGACTCAAGGTTATCCTTACTATGTCTTACTCTCTAGTAGAGCTGCACTCACGGAGGGAGATCAACTCATGAGCTCACCACCCATTTGACTCGTGAGCTCATGAGCTCACGGACGTTCCAATTTTCCAAAGAAATACTTATTTTCCAGCCCAGCTATTAAGAAATAGATATTTATTGGCGGAGATTTATTAACACTGCCATGTTTATCTAATTTTAAAACGTGCTGACGAGGTATAAAGGTCAGTATTACACTCAACACCGCTTAAATGTATACATTGGAGATTGTAAAGAAGACATGACAGCGATAAGCAGTTATGTATGTTAATGATGTGTGTTAGGTGCTCTGTGTTACGTTTGTGTTCCCAACATAGACAGGCTCACGATTTGAACATTTCAGCTCGAGCTCGGCGAGTTTGCCCCAGGGCTCGAGCCACTCGAGTTTGTGAGTGGTGAGTGCAGCTCTACTCTCTACTGAGCCTTTGGTAAAGTGAGAGAGAGAGGGAGAGGGAGAGAGAGAGAGAGAGAGAGAGAGAGAGAGAGAGAGAGAGAGAGAGAGAGAGAGAGAGAGAGAGAGAGAGAGAGAGAGAGAGAGAGAGAGAGAGAGAGAAGGAAATAGAGTCGGAGAAAGAGAGAGTCAGAGAAAGAGAGAGAGTGAGAGAGGGTGAATAAATGAGTGAATGAATAAGAGAGAGAGTGAATTTAAGAGAGTGAACGACAGAGTGTGTGAGCGAGACGGCTGATGGAAAGAATGATCTAGAAATTCACACAGATGTCTACTCAGTGTTTCACGTGGAGACTTTTGCTCAATTATTGCTTGGATTGCAGCCATTTTTCTGAGCCCCTTCATCCCCCTCTTGATGACTTTCAGTATGTGAAAATAAGGCCCTGAAAATTTGTTTGTTTCCTGTAAGCCAACCCTTACATGTTTTTACTCAAATAATACCTGTTCAAAAGTTTTTTTGCGCCCTTCCAACTCCTAATAAATATAAAGCACACATGAAACACACATTTTTTGAAAAAAAAAAATCAAAAAAATTCTCTTTTACCTTCCTACCTACCCTATTTTTTTTGACCATTACAGGATACAAAGAATTTTTTTTAGGCCTAACTGCTATTTTCCTCAATGATCGGCACTTGATGCCCAGAGATTACTCAGTAAGCATGCCCCTCCTGCATTTAATGGATCCAATTCCTTGATTTCTCTCAGCAGCTTGATAGTTCTCTTTATTTCTCTCCCACACTGATTGTCAGAGTGCTCAAGCCTTGATTGTCAGAGCTGTTACCCAATTGTGAGACGTTACCAGAAAACTTGCTCTTTCTTCAGTAGTAACGGCTAAAAGCCGAGCTGTATCTGATGATGGCACTTTAGGTTGTTTTCTTGGGATTAGCAGAAGTTTCACTACAGATGCCTTTTAGAGCTGTATTCCTTTTTCTCCATACTTCCATTAGGGAAAGTACATCAGCTGAATGCCACAGAAATCAAGGACATAGCCACAAACATAAAATGATCAAACATTCTCATCTTAGATAGCTAAAGACCCTATGGATGGATGCATTGCATTAACACTTTTACTGCTGCTGGCTAATTTTGCCTCTACAAAATAATGCAAAAAAAAACTGATAAATCACTGAAAACCTGGCACATGGATACTCATCTGAGAGTACTCAGCGAGAGCTATCTGATAAATACTAACAAGACATGGTTTAGTTGTTTTTCAAAAAACTTAACGAGCTTGTGCTTTGGATGAAAGTAGCCTCAGCATTTGGTAGGGTTAGATCTGATGGCCATGGACCTCTCTTCACTAGGTGTCACTGATATCTAGCATAGAGAAAAGGTTGATTTCTTGATAAGACAACCACACAGTGACAGTGCCCACATGATTACGAGCAGTCAGGTTGGCTGTCACTCTGCTCAGGGGCACCATTCACAATAAGAGATGATGACTTATATGGCGTGCTGTAGGGACATGTTTCGGCTGAGGATATCCTGGGAGACTGCCTTCACCAGATAACTGTCATGCCGGATCAGTTAAATCTGACACATTGTCTTTATAACTGTACCTATCCCTACTGGGTAAGGCTTTAAAAAAGTTATTTCCTGTAACCCTACTGTAACAGGTTTTTACTCGAAAGGAAATCCCTACCCTAATTTTATTTCTGCACGTCCAACTCCCAATAAACATAAAACATGCATAAACCACATTAAAATAATAATGATAATAATAATGAAATGATAAATTTACCTACCAACCCTATTTTTTCAGACCGTTACAGGAATCAAACAAATTACTTTCTGGCCAAAGCAGTCATTTTCAGCCCCCTCTTGTGGGATGAAGGGGAGAAACTGCATAGAGGGGATATTCTGATTGCAGCATAGTTTATCCCAGTATCCCATGAGGTGTGTTGATTGGAGGTTTCTTAGCCTAACTCCTCTCCTGTGATATGAAAATGGAAGTTTATTTTCATGATGTTTAGTCTCAAAACTCATCATCAGAATTTATGCAATGAGTTGGTGTGACAGATATATGGTTGATCCCCACAACTTGTACATTTATCGGTCTCAGGAGATTTAGTCAGAGTTTGGTCCTTACCGTATACATAGGGATAGCTGGGGATAGCCAGGAAGTCATAGGATTATGCTTGCTAGGAAAATGCCAGGTAATCATTCGAAGTCTCAGCACTAGGGATGGGGATCGTTGAGAATTCTGCGGTTCGGTTTGGTTCTCGGTTTTGCTTCTACGGTTCGGTTTTATCACGGTTTCCTAACCGGTTTATTAATGACATTTCTTGGATACGAAACTACGCAATGGAATGCGTGGCTGAACTTGCCTGAACTGGAAAGTTCCTATATACTAGCTCCCTGGCCACTTTCTCTACGCTCAGAAGGCTTCTGAGCATAGTAAAAGTGGGCAGGGTACCAGACTTGAGAGCTTTTGAAATTGCTGTTTGATCGTCGCGCTTGGCCGACATTGTGAGGCCAGCGAGGAGGTAGGTGCTGACAGTTTTATTACGCCTCCAGAAACCCTGTGCATGCATAGAAAAGCGAACCGTGTAGAGGGAGGTCCGGTTTTTGACTGGTTAACCACAATGCTCAGGCCGGTATCACATATGAACAGGTCCGCGGTCCCCATCCCTACTCAGCACTAAATCTTGAATTTAGCATTATTAGCTTATGTCACAAAGAAATCTTTATTATATAAACAGGTGACTGTACACAACCTAAACCCCTATCTTCACTCTGCATAGGTTTGGAATCCTATCTACAAATATCAGGTGGCCGGGGCAGTGACTGGGTTGAACTGTGTCATAGAGAAATCTTTATTATCTCAGCAGATGACTATGTTTCACTTATCCCACTATTTTCACTCTGCACAGGTTTGGAGTCCTATACATATGTCAGGTGGCCGGGGCAGTGGATGGGTTGAATGTGTCATAGAGAAATCTTCATTATCTCAGCAGATGACTATGTTTCACTAATCCCACTATCTTCACGTTGCACAGGTACACCAGTCAGGTCACCTGGGGAGTGTTGAGGTTAACCTGTGTCACCACTCAGAAGCCTATTATATCAGCCAGTGACTGCGGACCACTGATCCCCCTATCTTCACTCTGCACAGGTACACCAGTCAGGTCACCTGGGGAGTGTTGAGGTTAACCTGTGTCACCACTCAGAAGCCTATTATATCAGCCAGTGACTGCGGACCACTGATCCCCCTATCTTCACTCTGCACAGGTACACCAGTCAGGTCACCTGGGGAGTGGTGAGGTTAACCTGTGTCACCACTCAGAAGCCTATTATATCAGCCAGTGACTGCGGACCACTGATCCCCCTATCTTCACTCTGCACAGGTACACCAGTCAGGTCACCTGGGGAGTGGTGAGGTTAACCTGTGTCACCACTCAGAAGCCTATTATATCAGCCAGTGACTGCGGACCACTGATCCCCCTATCTTCACTCTGCACAGGTACACCAGTCAGGTCACCTGGGGAGTGGTGAGGTTAACCTGTGTCACCACTCAGAAGCCTATTATATCAGCCAGTGACTGCGGACCACTGATCCCCCTATCTTCACTCTGCACAAAACCTGCCCCATTCACATGAAAGACAGCATGTAATGAAAGCTGTCAAAGATAAGACCTAACTAGTCCACGTGTTTACTCCTCCTGATCCCACCTCTCCCCCTGAGATGTAACCATATCCCACAATGCACTGCACATGACTGGTTCCCTGCCTACCCAGACTGGCGGAGGAGGGGAGCAGTTTTAGTTTGTTGGCCGTCCTCCAGATGGAGCCACAAGAATGGAAGCAGTTTTAGTTTGTTGGCTGTCCTCCAGATGGAGCCCCAGAAACGGTATTGATCTTGGAAGAGAGAGTGGTGAATTATTGATATCCCAAGTCATTATGGTGTATAGTCATCACAAAGAAACCACTTATAAATTGCAGCTGAGACCAATAATAGTTTTGTGGTTTACTGCAAGAACGTCTGCTACTCATGTGCGGCGACAGGTTACCTAGAAATGTGTATATACATATATATGTTTATATATATATATATATATATATATATATATATATATATATATATATATATATATATATATATAGAGAGAGAGAGAGAGAGAGAGAGAGAGAGAGAGAGAGAGAGAGAGAGAGAGAGAGAGAGAGAGAGAGAGAGAGAGAGAGAGAGAGAGAGATGGGGTTTTATTGCAATTTTGGTACATGGTTTGTTTTCATGCAGTTTGTTATATTGACTAAAGTTATCTATGATATCTACCGTTTAATATTTAAATGCCAGCACCTTGCAGCCTGCAAGTTAACAGATTGGGTCTTATAACTATTAAAACCTATGCATTTCTTTAGAAAAGGCGATGAAGTAATCAATCATTTTGTTAATAAGATTTACCTTTCTAAACCTGGATAACCATCATGTGTCATTGATCAGGCCAACTCCTGGTGGGTCAACTTGCCACGCCTACATAGCAGGAAGTGGGTGATATGATGTCTAGTAGAAAGAGAGTGACAGTAAACCAATCATATCGGCAGGACTCCAGATTATCCCCTAAGAGCTCCAGATTATCCCCTAAGAGTGTGGGGATTACTGTCACTCCCAGAGGAAGGACTTCGTAACCTAGACTTCCAGTGAAAACTGCGCATATGAACTTGGTGCATATGAAGGATGGTGAAATTAAGTATTTTGGTACATTTTTAGGGGCCCAGGGCCCTTATAAAACTATTGTGTCGCTCTTATATGCTGTGATTGTTAGAAGGTTCTGCTTTATATCATTAATATCATTACACACATATGCACACATGCGCACACATATGCATGCAAGCACAAACATGTACATACACACCTGTACAAAACAGCATTTACGAAACTTCTGCCTGTCCTTACTCAGCTTCATCAAATTCTCATACCTACTACATTTGATAACCTAGAGTGTGTGTTGTAAAATGTAACTTAGGTGGTCCCTGAGTGCCTCTTCTAATAATCTTTCTTTTGTGCCCTGGTAATTAAGTATGGCAGGAACAGCCATCATGTAATGAACACTGGAGCTCCAGGTACTGAGGAAGTGATACTGCTCCCAGCGCTTATCGCTACCCTCAGCAGCCCTGATTCTATATCGTCTTGACATTTTGGTCCTCTCTGCTACTGTAAGAAGAAACTGGGGATCAGTGCCATTTCATGGGAGCTGACTCTGAATAAGCTTAGCTCAGTTCTGGAACAATGCCCAGCTAATAGACTCCTTCGCTATGTGAACCCATCACTCTCAATCTTCCTTCTCCTCAGAGCCTAGACTTTTGACAAGTAAGCCTATAGAAGTAATTAGTTTTACCATATGTATATATATATATATATATATATATATATATATATATATATATATATATATAAATATATATATATATATATATATATATATATATATATATATATATATATATATATATATATATATATATATATATATATATAAACATAAGTTTACATAAACATGCACTAATTGAAATAAGGCATAATATCCATTTTCAGAAATAACACAATAAAATCTGGTTGTCCTGACAGTTGATTTTTGAGGGTTTGGGTGTCCAAAAGACACCAGAAGCCCTGCTGGATAAGACTATGGTTTAATCTATTCAACTCCGCCTTAGGAACCAGGCTAGCCCGGAGACTCACTCTCCATGTGGGCATTCAGTGGATGCATATCCCTAGTTTCATTAAGAGTGCTCATGAGATTAATAAGCATCTTAATGGGTGGGGGAATAGAAGAATGGCACAGTGTGACTTTATAAGTTAATATGAGAGAAGATTGCCATGGGAACTGGACTAGCCATTATCTAGACAGACTAGTTGGCATAATGCTAGATATGTCATGGTGTAGAAATCAGAATTGACAGCTCATTATCTTTAATTAACTGCAGTGTTTAATAGTAAAGATGCATTTCCATATGTTCAAGATGTTATGATTTCTTGCAAACCAAACAGCCCTAAGGAGCTTATTAATTAGGGTTATATTTTAAGCCACCTTATAATAAGAAATAAGCTCAGAGAATCATTTGTGGATGATGATTCATGCACATTTCTGGAGACACTTAGGTCTGAAGAGAATACACTTAGTTTGAATTTCATTTTTCGTCACATTTATGCCAATTGTGGCTAATTCGTGACTAGCCAGTTGTAAGTAGTGGAGGAAACTGGAGTACCCGGCGAAAACCACCGCTTAACTCCAAGTCACTGACAACTTTCTCACATGCCCAGGCCAGGATTCGAACCCAGGCAGTGGTGAGAGACAGCGTACAGTCAGTAGCGGCGCCTTAGACCACACGGCCGTCAGAGCAGGCCCCAGAATACACTTAGATGTAAGCATGTGAGGCTTCTAAAACATACATGTATGCACTTTTATTGTAAAGATTTGTTCAGGATGCGATGCTTAGAAAATTATCAAATATTTTTACTCACACATATCTTGAAAAACAAACTTAATTCAGAAGGATATGCTTCAAAATTATATATGCGCCAGTGGAGAAACAGTTTGAACAGCAGAAAAATAGGAAGAAACCCTCATCAATGAAAAATGACTGCAAATAATATGCAAATGAGTTAGACTAAATTACTAAAAGCATAGCACATTTACATTGATAGTGCTAAGAATTTCTTTCTGCTCAAAAGGTAGCACATTATTGATTTCCGTTTGTCTTAGGCCACTGGGCTATTGTCTGAATAAATGTTTTTGGATTGGAATCAGTTATATAGATATTATATTTAGAACGTGGACTGGAATAGTATAGGAAATACCTAGGCAGAAATTTCTTATTACAAGAACTACACTACAATTTGAATGGTAAATTATCAGTAATAGTTATAATAGTCATGTGGGAAGTTGGGAATGGTATATTTTCTTTAATTTAGGTTCAGCACAGTGAGCACACTTATATACTGCGTGTGCTGCCAGTGTCTTTCCACCACCATGCAGAGATACATGTGGAGGAAGAGATAAAAGAGATCGATGCATATTTACAGGGATACAAGCTTTTTTCACCCAAGGCCCATGAGAATTTCCAATAAAGAGGCTGACATTGCTGGGTGAGATATTGGGGTCCTTAATTGAGAAAGGCAATAACTGTAGGAAATGGGGTCTTCAGAGGGCACGGAGGCCTGCAGGCAACAATGGGCAGGGATGGGGAACAGGAAGTGTGTCTTAGCAGCTGTTTTAGGCAGACAGATTTAGCAACATAGCCATAGGTCAGGTGTTTTTCCCCTCTTTGATGTTGAATCTGAACCGTAGAGTAATTCAAGGGATAATTCTAAAGATAGATTCATCTGTATCTTTATCAGCATCTTCATCATCATCATCATCACCACCTTTATTATTATTATTATGATGATGTTGATGATGATGATGATCATCATCATCATTATCATCATCATCATCATCGTCCTCTTATCATCATCATCATCTTCCTCTTTCTTATCATCATCATCAATTGACTACTACCAAAATTAAATCACTGGGAGACATGTAGTATCATTAAAAATATCAAGGAATCATACTGTCGAGAATGTATCAATATCAAAGGGTTATGATATGTCTATTGTGTTTGTCAATATCATATGGTATAGGGACCATTTTCAAGGTGGCAGTCCCTAGGTGTGGCACTGTCAGCAAGTCCTGCTGCCCAGGTGTGTGGAGACCGACTTTAATCTGATCTGTGTAGCAGGTGCTTCCCTTATGGCGCCTGCACTCCTATTATGCTGGACATTTACAGCTAGATCACTTACAGCACTGTTGTAGACAGATGCAGTTAGGGAGCTGATACATCATTTCATTCTATGGGTGTTCATCTTAACCCATCCATGCCTGTCGCTTCCAAAACGGCGTGGCTGTGGCGAAATCTTACTCACAAAAGCACTTTCTAGAAAATGAAAATCATGCAATATGGAAATATCTTGATGATGGGGAAGTATTGTCTAAAATATTTGACATAAAGTTGTTGATTTTCTTTGGATTTAATAATTTCTCATCAAATAATTTTCAAATATTGTTGTATTTGATAGTTCACATTCAAAGTTGTGTTACATTCAGACCTTGTACACACTTCAGATACTATCGCATGGTCATAGCCAGCAGGGTGTCTGGGTGTCTTTTTGGATGCCCAAACCCTTAAAAAGCACCCCTCAGGACACCCAAATTATTGTGTGAGGAGTCAATCATAAGCATGTAATCAGGAAGTTGAGACTATTAAATTATAAATTTCCTGATATAATTGATTTTTTTTCATCTCCATATAATTCACATGACATTGTATATGGATATCATGCCTTATTTTGATAGATTTATACATGTTTATAGTTAAAATCTGAGTATAATGTGGTCCCCCTTATAAATTTGGACGCCCATAAAATTTTACAATTGCCAATTTTAGGCACCCACTTTCTAAATCCTGGCTAAGGCCCTGTGCTATTGGGTTAGACCACCTTCGCATGAAGTATTTATACTGCACCTTATTCTAGGCAACATCTAAGATTGATTGTTTCTGTTATTTTTTCATAAGCCTATAGTGCATCTCTCAATAAAATGAATGAGTGGCTTTTGCTTGCTCTATCTGTTATGCTATCTGTTATGCTACTTATCTGGTTTCTGATTTCAAGAAGTGTATAAATTATTGGAAATGCATCCATCTTTCTCATAAGATGATGCCTGTTTGATATAACCCATTTTCACCAGGGAACACAGGTACTCTATCAAAAATATGAACATAGAAAAGAAAACATAAAATTTGCAAATGATTGCTTTTTCATAGTAGGAAGTATGATTAGATATTCAATATTTTCAAAGAATTTTTATTTCTGTGTTATTAACCATGTGGCTTGGCGGGTGTGACTGGATAAAACCATTGATGCCTGTAGGGCCCCAAAATTGGTTTTTGACTTGACTATTTTGATAATATCTTTTGCACTTCAGTTCTTCTCAGGAAATATTTGATGGAAAATTGTATATTATAATCTCATCAACAACTCTCAGTCAGATATTTTGTGAATTCGATCTTAATATTTAACTTATTTTCAAAAGTACCATAGATGCAGACAACAATATCTGCAGGCATGAATGGGTTAAAGTGAAGGATAGCGCCTGATGTAGGTTTAGTGGAAAGGGGGTTTAGATTACACAGGAATTACTTCAGACGGCTCCTCCGAGCAGCAAAATTGATTCTGTGATATGTGCGAAAATCTGTAATGAACCAGCGTTATGAAACCTGATAATCCAGAGACGTCGTCGTCTTTCAGGTGAAGAAGGAGGTGGATTCTTGGGCAGATTTCTTGCTGTTGCTCATCTATTGCTCATGAGACATACGCCTGGGAATGCTACCTTGCATAACAAGATCTGGTTGATATGTGAAATCGTCTCCTGTGTCTATGATACTATGACAATAAGCTTTGAATAAAGAATGATTTTACAAAATATTCATAAGAGAGTTCTCAATAGTTTTATTCCCAGCATTTCTACTTGAAATACTTCTCAACTTTGCTTTTTACCAAATTTGTCAGCCTCTGAACCCATGCATGCTCAAGATGTCCTCCAGATATTGTCATCAGGATCTTCGGAATTAAGAATGCTATAACAAAATATTTGGAGGAGAGTTGTTTGTAATGATCTGATGAACATTTCTCCTTCAAATAATTTCCCAACTAAGCTTATGCCTCAAAGATGTAACCAAAACTGTCAGGCTGCTTTTGGACACTGTGAGCATCAATGGGTTAAGGCTGCCGTAAGCATAAGTGGATTGATATTGAGTGATTGTTGTAAATATCTGATCTCATGTTTTCCTTTTCTCCTTTCTTTCCATGTACCTGCTGTGACAACCTTATGGTGACTCCTGATATCATCTTTATCATCAATTCCAGGTGAGTGAAAAATTGTCACGGCTTCTTTCATTCCCTGGGTTTTGGTATAACATGTTCAATTGATTAATACTCATAGAACATCAAGCAAATCCCAATTGGGAATATGCTGGTAAATTGCCATGCTTTTCATTCCAGGAGTTGTAATCACTTTTAACCATTGACACTCCAAGTTTCTTTAGAAGGTATTGTCTGCTACTTCCAAACTTTTGAAAATAGCTTGTGAATAAAGCAAAAGTTCACAAAATATTTGAAGGAGATATGTTGTTTCGCCTCTGATCAACATTCTTCCTTCAAATATTTTAAAAAATGCTTTCGTAAGAAAAATATTTCGAAAATCATCAGACTTCTTTTGCATGCTCAAATTGTAAATGGGTCAACATCGAAGCCTACCTTTTTTTGTAACTCGTACTCCTGTTCAACCCACCTACTCTATTCTGAGGGTAGCATTTACGGGTTCAGCAAACGGTACTTTAGCATTGATACTAGAACATATACCATTAGTGGCAGACTGTGGCTTATGGCTATTGACAGTCCTCCACTCTTGTGCGTTGGAGTTATGAAAGATTTCCTCGTTTGTTACACTCCATCTTCGGCCTATAATACTGAGTGGGCTGTGACCGGGCGCCGGCAGCTCGAAACGTTTCTTATACAAGACAGTAGTAGCGAGGCACTTAGTGCTACAACCTAATAACGGGATGGAAAATGGAATAATTGGTTTTGCTGGCGCTATTGTTGCTGTCGCGGGTTTTACCGAGAGAGGGAGATTCCTGGGGAGTGGGAGTAATCGTTTCTTATGGGAGTATGTCGGCCCACAATGTGAAGAGAGACCAATAAAGGACAAATGGTGTAATGCAAAAATGTTCATGAACAGCACAGTCATTGAGGTTTGATGATATTAACCCATTCATGCCTGGAGTCCTTTCCGACAAATGTCTTCTGGAACTAAAGTACTTTTTGAAATAACTTTGGAAATAATCATGAATTTGAAAAATATTTGAAGGAGAGTTGTGAGTTTGTTTCTGATCAATATTTCGTCTTCAACTATTTTCTAGAAATTGTTTTGGTTATAGAGATATCATCAGAAAAATATTAATGGGTTAAATTGGTCACACATATATTGTCTCAGTTATAAAAAAAGTCAGTTTGTGTGATGCTCAGGCACAGGTTCGACTCTCCAAGGGCCCAGGGGCATATGCCCCTAGATTTTCCTAAGGGCTCCTAGATTTTTCAAACTAGGGGCCCAAAATACTATGTATAACAACCAGAAATCCTGTTTTTGACCACTAATTTTGGTCAGAAGACCTTTTCGGGCCCCTAGCCTGAAATCTAAGTGTCAGACCCTGAGGCATGGAAGGGTTTATGTGTGGGAGGGTTGTTTCCAGTTACAAAAGTATGTTGAACTTGTAGACCATGTATGATGAAGAGGATGATAGCGATGATGTCAGTTGATGGCTATATTGATGATGAACTTGCCAGTGAGAGACTGATGATCATTATGAGGATGAGGATGATAGTGATGATGTCAGTGATGGCTATATTGAAGATGACTTGCCGTGAGAGACTGATGATCATTATGAGGATGAGGATGATAGCGATGATGTCAGTGATGCTATATTGATGATGAACTTGCCATGAGACTGGTAATCATTATGAGGATGAGGATGATAGCGATGATGTCAGTGATGGCTATATTGATGATGAACTTGCCGTGAGAGACTGATGATCATTATGAGGATGAGGATGATAGCGATGATGTCAGTGATGGCTATATTGATGATGAACTTGCCGTTAGAGACTGATGATGATGATGGTGATGATGTCAATTGACGGCGCTAATGTAGGTATCGCTGCCACCCTGTGACAGGGTTGCCAGCGGAGGAGGCCTGGATGAGCGGTGTCTCATACCTTCTTCATTACCTGTAATTAACTTCCCAGGTATTCATTATGCCTCTCTCTATACTCAAACACATCCTTCTTCCTTAACCCTGTAATACTCACAGCGGCCAAAACCAGCCTGGACAATTTTGATGAAAATTTACAGGCTTTAGCATAATTGGCAAAATATTTGAAGAGAAGTGTTGATCAGAAACATTACCAACAACTCTCCTTCAAATATTTGTAAAATCATTCTCAATTCAAAAGTTATTGTCCAAAGTATCATAGATCCAGACGACAATTCCTGGATGAACTCTTAAATATTAATGGGTTAACCCTATAATGCCCAGAGCAGCCAAGAGGAGCCTGACAATGTTGATGAAATATTGCAGGCAAAAGCGAAGGTGGGACAATATTTGAATGAGAAATGTATTCCCAACCTTAGGCACAAATCTCCTTCAAATGTTTTGTAATATCAATCTTAATTTTAAAGTTATTACCATAACTTCATTCTTCCTTAAACCCTCTAATGCCCAGAATGGCCAAAATCAGGCTGACAATTTTGATGAAATCTTGCAGGCAAAAGCAAAGTCAGGTCAATATTTGAAGGATAAATATTTAGAGTTATTCAGAAACTAACACAATCCTCATTTATTTTGTAATATCAATCATAATTCCAAAGTTATTTTTATAATTATCTTAGATCCTTGATAAGTATTTCTAGGGAACTTTTAAGCATGAATGAGTTACCAATTAGGCGCAAACAAAGAAAATTACAAGAAATATTCAAAGAGGCATTTAGAGGGATGAGAATGGATGTTATTTTAGAAAATATAAAATCATTTGGATCAGTTTTCCTAGAATTCTATACATTTGCATAAAGGCTTTATAATTTATTATTCTATTGTCTGTGTGAAGATACAATAAGGAAACCCATTGTCTTGGAACCCATTGTCTTGGAAGCTATGGAAATGTATGTATCCAATTAGTAGTAATCACATGCCTCATGCCTTACAAGAGGCTTAGCAAATGCTTCCCCAGCATAATGTGTTGAAAGCTCAGATATCCATATTAATATTAATAACTAGATAAGGGGAAAACTAATTACAACATAACTTACATGATAAGACACTTGTGTGAAAAATAACGCTGATGGAACACCCCATAATCTAGTATGTAGAGGCAGTAATGGCGCGCCTTGTGAGAATGATTATTTAGCACAGTTTCTTAGTTAATCTTTTTAAAAAGGGCTAATAAACAGTATCAGTTATGACCTAATAAGTACTTCTGAAGGTGTAGACAGCTAAATTATGATGATGATGATGATAATGACAATGATGATCATAGTCATAGCCTCAGGGTGTCCGGGCATCATTTGGATGCCCAAAAATCACCCCCTAGGACACCAATTTTTTTTTGAATAATTTCTTAAAATGTTAATTTCAAGCATATGATTGAAGTTTTTCAACTATTCCCATGACATTTTATAAGGATATCCATGCCTTATTTCAATACATGTATATATAAGGGTTGTAACCTGAGGATATTGTGGGCTTCCTGAAAAATAGGACACCAGGGTTTCGTTTGCCAATTTTTGGCATCCAGTTTCAAGATCCTGGCTAAGACCCTGGATTGATGATAATTAAATTTGTTCCCGATGTGCTGCCGTCTTGTGCACCCCTTGTACAGCATAACCCTTTTATCTTGGGCTCCTGTTCAGGTAACGATCATCCTGAAGACGAGGGAAAATTGTCAATCACATGATCTGCCTCCCAGACAGCCGCTAATTAATGGGATTTTCAGCACATGTATTTGCGGCATAGAACACAGGGAAGTTTCCCTCAGATGAAAGCAGTGTAAATTAGCTTGGGTAATGGGCTGATGCAGATTGTGCTTGTTCTGGTAGGAGAGTCGATGGTTCTTGATGTCCCGAATCAACAGATAGCTTTGGCAGCTTTCCTGCCGTCTCACAGGCTCTCTTAGAAGTAACACTATTAGCTTCAAAGACGTTGACGCATTATTCATTTGTTTGAACATCTGATGGAACAAGAAAGGTTGGACTAACTCTTCCAGGCCTAGAGCCAGAGTGATGTAGACAGAAGTTGATTTAATGATCATTTTAGTGAAATACCTTACCTTTGTAATTTCAAGAGA
>OZ012689.1:34404986-34565791 GCA_963942565.1 Maea johnstoni
TAGTACCATCATAAGCCTTTGTTGTTACTTATACTTAGTTCTAAGTTTGTCTTGGACTTAAAAAATGGGGCACCTCTGTGTATTTTGAAGCATGATGCTACTGGGCAGGTATTGTTTATGTGTACACTTGGCTTATGTGTAGGCTAGGGGGTCAGGGTAGCTGTGCCCTGATGAACATGAACTCTGTGTGTAGAATATGATACTTAAGTACTTTGTTAGTAGGTAATACCACAGATATAAATATCTGGTAATGTACCTCTCTGGTAATACGTTCTTCAGAGAACAACAATAAAAACAACGTATACATACAGGCAAGGTACCCAATCTGTGACTGGTGGGATTTTTTTCAACTGGAATAAGAAGAAAAACCTATAAGAATCAGCAGTTATTGAGACAACTCTGTTGTAGGAAATTTATATTCTTCACCCTAGATAGCCAGCATCATTATGATGATCATTGATTGTATCACTGACTGCCCTACTGATCGCAGCAGGGCCTGCCAGCCACCCAGCCTGCCTGCCTGTCCGCCTGCCTGCCAGTGCTGAGCTCAGGGCTGCCTGCATACCGCCTAACTGATCCATAGCCTCATTCTCCCCTCCAGTGACCTTGACCTTAGCTAACACAGCAGCGGCTAGCGTTAGTTAGCAGCAGCAAGCAGCCTGCAGACGTAGTAGAGCCAGCACACACACACAACGCTCATACATACTGACTGACTACAACATGCTGCCAGCAGCAGTTTGGAAATCCTTGTAGGAATACCCTCAATAAGAACATGGAAACTCTACCAAAGATGAACCAAGTGCTGTAGTAGATAGACAGGAGTAAGTGGACCCATACCCAAGGTCGTAGGGAGGCCATAAGCGGCCCACGCTTGCCCAGATTAGCCTGGGACCTCAAGCTGATCTGAGGGTGCCATTCACAATCTATAAATAATAAAGGCCCTCTGATACAGCTGTATATTGGGATTGTTGTATGGGGCTGTTGCTGGCTGTGCTGAACAAAAGTATTACCGCTACGGATACCGTTAATCAAGCAATTGGGAGATAGGCTCAGCTTTCAAATTAACTGTGTCTTTTACCTTCAGTGAATGAAACAAGAGGTACAAATATCATATGAAGTATTATGGGTGGGTTAATTTGCTACATGATATACAGTACTTGTGTTAGTGGCATGTGAATATAGGCTGCTCATAGCATCTGGAGGGACAATGCAGCGTCTGATATAGGTAGCCGGCTGATTAAATGATGTTTAAGTGGTCTGTGAAAATCCCATTCAATTACTGCTAGCTAATAACCACTGCCATTCCATTAAGCTTAATTGCCTAGGAATATCGGCCAGGCTCCGCTCAATAGCCAGCAATGGGACTGAGTCAGGACACTATCTGAGTATCTCCAAGACCCTGGGAGTCTCTGGATGCTACTAAGTTGATTCTTTGCAGTGTTAGTGGTAGAGGGAGTTCAATTATCTTTATTTATTCATTTCAGAGCGTACCACCAATCACAAGATTTGATTTTTGCTGTCCCTCAGGTTTTAAGATGGTATTTTTCTCACCCTTCAAACCACAGGGATGTAAGAATATGTGGTATTTCTAGGTTTCTAAAATTGTTTTAACAGATTACCCAATTAAACTGGGCAGAAAATAATATCCTGTATAGTTAAACCTGCATATGCCCTTGGCCTTAGATTTAAGTTAAATAGCGTAAGTAGGGTCAATTAAGTTTTGCTGAACAGGATATATGCTGAAAAAGGATGTGAATCAATTCATATATTCTTCTTGTTTAATGCATTTGTTGATATTCCTAAACACTAAAAGCTTATGATTTCCAATTTAAACTTTCCACTTTCTCTTTGATTGTGGTTGATTAACCAACCTCCTAATGCATACTTAATCTATATAGAATATGTAAACCCAAACGTTCAGTCCCTTTATATGTATATTTTGTAGTATTCTGTCTTAGTGGTAGTCGTGTGCATATTTATGTCAGACTGGTTAAGAAGAATATGGAAGCTCTAAGGTTCTGTCCCTGATAGGTCTTGCTTTATGTTTGACATATCTACTGCTTCGTAGTATTCTGAACATTGCTTGATAGTATTCGCTACATTGTCATTGGGATGGTGTGTGTGGTTCATTCATGTTCTGTATACCATAGTTATTATAGGGTTGGCTGTAAGTGTTTCACTCAGCTGTGCATTGTTCCCCTCGCCTCCTGTAGTAGTAGCTGTGGTAATCAATGGACAGCACACATGGTGCTCCCCCACTCTCCCTCACTCAGTCTCTGTACCCCTGGCTGGCTCTACCAGAGGAAGTAGGCCAACAACTAACCTTGTTTAGACATTAATTGCACCTCAATTAGCGTTAGGTAATTACTGGGTTAGTACATATGGGCCATGTGTTCTCTTAGTTGGTCAACATCCACTACCCTTGGGACATGCTGGATAGTGGATCCAGGGTGGGAAACCATAGTGGCAGGTGCACTGAGAGAGAGAGAGAGAGAGAGAAGAGAGAAAGAGAGAGAGAGAGAGAGAGATAGAGAGAGAGAGAGAGAGGAGAGAGAGAGAGAGAGAGAGAGAGAGAGAGTAGGAGAGAGAGAGAGAGAGAGAGAGAGAGAGAGAGTTTGAATGTGCATGCATCTCTGAATTTTATCTCAATATTTATTCTCTAACATTGTATCTGACTTTTTTATCCCCTACATTAAATGGATCATCAGTTCTTTTGTTGCTGAGCACAGGTGGTGGTTGTAGGTTATTCAAAGATCTACCCCTTTATATTTAAATATATAGGTAACTGACTTAACCTGAAATACAGACTACATTGTACTTGAACACTCAACTTCCAGATGGAAACCATTAGGGCATTTGCATAATTTCCCATGATTAATTCAGTCTATTCATTGTTCAGAGAAACAGGGCAATTTCTTTGATGTTATTATGCAGTAAGGGAAATGGTATAAAAGTGACATTGTGCTTGATGAATGACGTAAATGGGCAATTCATGGCCAAGTACATTTCAAGTGCATTGTTGATATACAGAATGATATGAATGAATCCTGTGAATAGAAACTCCCCTGGAAATAGGTCAGATAGCTATGAATCATAGCTATGTCAATTACAGCCAGAAATGTACACAGGCATTTGCTTTTCTAAATGTTATCATAAGTCGCTAATATGCTGCCGTTGGTTTATTTTTGTGATTGCTTCAGTAATATCCATCACATGAGTAGGGGGTCCCCCTGGTTTTCAACCTGTGTGCTTTATGTAGTAGTACCAGTCTACTCTGTCAACAGTGGGTGAAGTATGGGGATGTGTGTGGAGATTATTTTAGCACTGGGTAAACAAGCAGTTGGCCTCATCATTGCACTCATAGGTCACCAACCTATTCAGCCATGGCCCTTCAGAGGTCAGTCTATATATCTTATAGACTGGCTGACCAGTCTCGGCACACCTTTATGCTTTTGCTATGGCAACATAATGTCATATTCACCTACTTATCTGACCCTTTTCATGTCAGTCTATGTATACCTATATCTCATAGACTAGCTGACTACTTTCAACAGCATTACCAACCTTGCCCTAGAACAGATCAATCATATTCTTGTACTATTTGGTATAATATTTGGCATGGTATAATATTTGAACCTGTTAGCAAGTGAAATGTTATCCTGTAAATGTGACAAATGTACCAAGTGCACTAAAGCCTAGGTGGGCCCTAACCTTTATATTTATGTCATTGTGGATTAATGGATTATTGAGTGCTTATTCTAAGGTTACGTATGTGGCCTTTCTCCAGGTATTGTGGATAATCTCTGAGATGCGAAAACAATATTTGTACACTTATTCATGTGCCAATATGTTCATAAACAGGGCTTGAAATTATGATTTTATTTCCAGGAAGCACAATTGCAGGTTCATAAGCTTTAATGAGGTGTTATGTATATCAAACAATACATCTTTGGGCTTCCTGCAGAAATTTGTTGGAGCCATAGAAGAGTTCAAGGGAGCCCTGGGCTTACGACTCCAGCTAAATTTAAGCCCTGATATGTAAGTGCATTTACTGAAATAGTAATGAAGGATGTAAGTTCTTTTCCATAGCCTAGAAGTCAGTCTACTCTGATCCCTCTTTATGCAGTGGTCCAGCCAACCATAACTAGCACTACAATAGCCATTGGCTAAAACAAGAAATCGATTGCTACAGCTAGAAAAGTTTTCTTTGTACTTCCTCTGGCTATAAAAATAACTAGTGTGAGTGCAGACAAGTGTGTTTATGTTTTAGTGTGTAGTGTCTATATTTACATGTAGATTATGCCTGTGCGTGAATATCATTTATATATATATAAGATAATATATATATATATATATATATATATATATATATTATATATATATATATATATATATATATATATAATATATATATATATATATATATAAATATATAATATATATATATATATATATATATATATATATATATATATATATATATATATATATGTATATATATATATATATACATATATATGTATATATATATTTATACATATATATATATATATATATATATATATATATATATATATATATATATATATAATATATATATATATATATATATATATATATATATATATATATATATTCAATGGTCCTATGTTATTGGTGCTGTGTTGTTTAAGGCTCCTGGGAGCGGAGACCTTCTTGGGGGGGCTGCCCCAATGCCAGCAAGACCAATGATGGAGGGAGAGGAAGATTGAATGACTTGTAACTCCTTGACCTTCCCTCTGGCCTGACTGCAGTATCTACTGAGGACATGGCATGCATCCAGTGGTTACATTCACCTATATAGAGAGGAGCATTATTGTGTGTGCCCCAGCAGCCCCAGGCTAGCTCTATGGTAATGAAACAGGTACATACTGTTCTACTGATATCATTCCGTAATCGGATAAGGACTAATGCAGATGGATGGCTGGTAGTTTTATACCATCTAATCAGATGATATCCCCACTAACCCGCCTACACACAGCCTCATGCACTATCAGATTAGTCCCTTAAAATATTTATGATGTGATACATAGCAATATACATATTTCCTTTGTGGTACAATATTAACGATACACCCACAAAAGTATGTCTCTACAGTGATTCTTGTATATAAATACAGAATTCCTGATATGAAGTAATAATGATAATGATAATTGATATTCAATATAGCGCCCTTTCCACCCATATGTTTTCAAATGCTTTATAGAGAATAGTCAGTGGACAGATGTTTATGGTCAATATAGTCAACTTAACTCCTTTCGCAATAGCAATGTTTTCAACTGTTTCTTGAAGTTTTGCTCACTATCAGCAGCCTCACAATGAAGTAGTGCCAGTAGTAACCTGCTAGTGTATGTGTGTGTAGAATTGGTAGTAGTTCATCACTGGCAGCTGTTATTAGTCCTCAGTGCTTCCTGCTGGCCTGTTACAGGGAACGTGTGGAGTGTGGAGGCCAGAGTGTGAGTTGCTACATGAATTTGCCTCTTGGCAATGTCCAATGGGTGTAAGACTGTGTAGTTGCCATACACACAGTTGTACATAGTGAACATGTTAGTAGTGCATTTTCAGCTGCTACTTCTGAATTCCTCCTCACTGTATTCTGTTAGTAACCTTTGAGGGAGAAGGTATGAGAGTCAATTAATAGGGGATGAATTGCCCAATTTATAGTCCTCATAATTTATATTGTTCATGTTCATGTAGTATCAATGGAAGAAGTGATATTGTGCAGGCAGCTGATTTAAATCGGCCATCTGTAAGATGAGAGAGAGAGAGAGAGAGAGAGAGAGAGAGAGAGAGAGAGAGAGAGAGAGAGAGAGAGAGAGAGAGAGAGAGAGAGAGAGATGAAAAGAGAGGGGGAGGGATGGAGAGAGAGGGGGAGTGAGAGAGAGAGAGAGAAAGAGTTTGTGTGAGTGTATGTTCAGCTTGCAGCTGGCCTGTGTCTTACCCCAGCATCAGCCAGCATCCCTGGCACATGTGGTTCTCCCTCTCGCCTGCCCTGCCAACAATATGATGCCATCAGAGTCAGCAGACAAGCACATGTTTGCACATGTTTGCACATGGCGGGCTTGTGCATGATATAATATATACACTAGTAAGCAGCACAAAGGAACTGAATGTACATACACAGCATCCGCACCTCTGAGACGCTCTCACACAAACAATAGATTTGCCATTCCTTCCCCCACACAGTGCTCAGATACCTACACTGTGCATGCTTGTCAAATTGACCTAATTTCTCATTTTAGGGTATATTCTACCTTATTGTGATGTGATATCTGTGAGTGTGTGTGTGTGTGTGTGTGTGTATGTGCGTGCAGAACAATGTTGATAACAAAGAATAAAAGGATGTTTTCTGTATTCGAAATTGACCCAAATCAATCTTTATTTCACCCCCACAGGTATTCTCAAAAATGGGTTCTTTGGTCTAAGAAATATCACTTTAAACTATCAGGCCTTTTTGGGCTGAGATATTAGTGTAAATGGATAAATGGACTCTTCCTTTCACTTAAATTCCTTAATAGCATGAAAGGAATTCCGTCTAATCGATTGCAATGCAGCTTTTCCTTGTTAATCTTGTTGAGTCCCATAAAGTTGATGCCTTGGATTGCACAAATTGCCCAGCCTTTCTGTCTTAATCTTATTATGTCTAATCTGATAAAAGAGGCATGCTGGTAATTGCTTACACACTGCAGCTTCTCTTTAGAAATCCTCTCTGCACTAATGTAATAATATTGAAGTTAGAAATAACCTAGCTATTCCTTTTAGATATGACCTGGCCTAATAAAATGTAACTGATGCATGAATAGCACTAAAATCAGATCCCTAATTTAACTAAATTGATCCTTCCTTCTTTTGAAACCTGATATGATACAGAAGCCTATGCTATTGAGATTATCTCATGCCAATAGCTGTTCACCCATCACTGCTGCAAAAACAGCCTTGCAATTTGGTTGAAATCTTTCAGGCTAAAGGGTAATTTGAAAAAAACCTTATAAGGGAGAATTGGGTATAACATACAACTCTCCTTCATATATTTTGTACAATCATTTTCAATTCCAAAGTTATTGTCATACTTATAAGATTTCCAGATGATAGTTTCTTGAGGAAGTTTAACCTTTCCAATGCTAAGGGTACTTTCATCCAAAGTATGATGACGCAAAGATTTTTTGAATTCCACCTTAACCCTGTCATGTTGGTATTCATTGGAAAGCTCTTGCTGAGTAATCTCGGATGAGTACCCATATGCCATCAGGGCTCAACGGTCCCCAGAAGGAGCAGGTACGCTGGCGGGGCTACCTGAACCCAAGATCAGGTAGTTCCGCCAGCATTTTAGGTAGCCCCGCCATTTATTCCAAAAAGGCAAAATAGTTCTTTTTCCCCCTTTTCATGTTAGTAATGGTACTTATGCTTTTTTCTTCTATTTTGTAGGTTGCATGATTAAGGGATGCTATATTTTTCTTTTTTTCTGCTACCATTTTATAGCATTTTAGTGAGGAACTTCCCCAGGATTCAGGTAGTCCAGCGGGACTACCTGAATCCAACTTTAGGTAGCCCGACAGGGCTTTTTTTGGAATTCAGATCTCCCGGGAGATGGGACTATGCTATGTGTTGAGCCCTGGCCATGGTTTCAGTCATTTTTCAGGCTTTTTGCATCATTTTGTATTGGCCAAATTCTATAGCCACCAGCAGGATAAGGGTTAAAACATAAATGTGTTTAATTGCTTCGTATCTCAAGCATGCACATGGTCTGACATGTAAAACCCTAGTTTGTGAGTGTGTGTGTGTGTGAAAAAAACAGACAGTGTAAGTCTGTGTGTGTGTGTGTGTATTCTGGAGGGAGTACCTAAAGAGGGAGATCTAATGATAATCATACTCTCCCTAGTATAGAGGAGCAGTATTCATCCTAGAAGTCTTGATTTATCTTGATTGATGATTATAGAAATAATGATTTTCTCTGAGAATGGAGCTCTTTTGTGGAAACACTATTGATAATCATTGGGTGTGTAGATGTAAGGGCCCAGTTTTCTTACTCTACAGGAAAAGGGTACTTTTTGGTTGAAGCACTCAGCGGTTCTAACGTTGTAATACACTTACACACTTTTGCATTGGTGGTTAGGTGGAATCTGTGATTTAAATAGAAGCTGTTATATTGTATGTTGCTTTCTATTTTTACCAGCCTCATCACATTCCTATCTCCTGATGGCAGCTAGTATAGGGTTTAGCCTGCAGGGCATATGAGCAACATTTTGACCCCCAAACCCTCAATAATCACCATTTAGGTCACCCCAGTTTTTTGGGGTGAAGGATTTTTGAAAATGCCAATTTCAAGCAAATAGTTAATTTTTTTATTCGTCTCAGTGTAATTCGCATGAAATTGCTTAAAGATACGAGGCTATTTCTTAATGAATACATGTTAATAGTTGATATTTGTATATATTTTAGTCTCCCTTGAAAAACAGGACAACCACATTTTTACAATATCCAAAAATGGACACCCAGTTTCTAAATCCTGATTAAGATACTGCTTGGTGGATGAAATTTTGGATGCAGATGTTTTAACCACTATATGTGATAATCCCATGGGGATCTTAACCCTAATGCTGCTGGTGGCTAATTTTGTTCATTATAAAATGATGCAAAAAGACCTGAGAAATGACTGAAATCCTGACACATTTGTACTCATCTGAGAGTACTCAGCGAGAGCTATCCAATGAATACCAACACCACATGGTTTAGATGGTTTTTTAAAGATCTTTGCATCATATTTATTTGGATGAAAGTAGCCTTAATAGCATTGGAAGGGTTAATACAGACTGGACTTTTCTCTGTATGCAGCTGTTGAGAACTCTACATACTAATCACTTAGCGTGATGTTAGATAGAACTTTCCCTGAACCCACTGACTGGGAGTATAGTTAGTAAGCCTCTGAGGAGGCCACAGTCATACATCATAGATGATCGATCGCTGTTAGAGTAGCAGGAAGATGTGGCCGAGAACGGTTTTACATGATGCCTTCAGTGCTGGGCCCAGTCAGTCTAGATAGCATGCTTCTCTGACGCAGTTGACCTATTTGTGCCTGAAACAGACAGACAATGCAAAACTTTCATTGTGAAACCTCTTATTGTGAAAAGACCTCTGAGATGTGAACACTGTTTCCTGGTTCACTATTTCCATGATGCCTTTAGTGCTGGTCCCAGTCAGTTTATATATAGCTTGCTTCTCTGACGCAGTTGACCTATTTGCACCTGCAACAGACCGACAATACCAAACTAGAGTGAAACCCTTCATTGTGAACACAACCAATATGAGAACACCCCGGAATGTGAACACTATTTCTCTGTCCCATTTGTATCTTTTTAGAAAAGTGTTAATATGTGTTTTTTTGTGCACTTGAAGCATTAAGGTTTATGTGAAAACCTTGCATGTATAGGAAACATCATAATAAAGTGAAGCGCTAATGAAGGGCCTTGATGTTGGGCATATCCGGCAAACACAATGATGAAGCGAAGCACCAATTGTTGAAGGGCTGTGATGTTGGGCATATCGGCCCTTGCAGCTGCGCTCTCCTGTGGATCATTTATTACAATGTGCTTGCTACAGAACTCAAACGGCCCCACAACAACAAGTCTAATCAGCCTTGTTTGGAGGCCCACGGGCCGGAATGAAATAAAGACATCACAAACCAGCCCCGATACATCACTTGCCATATCCGGCATAGTCAAGTCTGCAGCTAGCTTTGAACAATAGCAGAGGTTTACATGCGAGTTTCAACTTCCTATTTATTCCATTGGACTGGTTGCTATAACCTATTCATGCCTGAAGATCTACTTGACCAGTGTCTGTACCTGTCATACTTTTGAAAATAACTTTGTACTGTGTTAATTTTGTTCATATAATATAGTATTAAATGCACCCATCAGTTGTCTGCCCTTGATGCGCAGTTAAATTTTTACTAGCAGGTGTTGAATGAAAAATTATCATGTCATTTGTGGGATGACCCTAGCATAGGGATCTGATGTCCAAATAATGGAGTGCTGTTAATAAATGGGGACAGAAGGGGTGAGCATGGTACAAATTAATCAACAAGACGCAATATTAACACAGTTTACAGTATTTATAGATCTATAGATCAGGTGTAGCATTAATAGTCAGTGGATTACAGCATTTTATGCTGTGGCTACTATCAAACCTGGCGACATTTTGATCTTTAGTATTCATAAATAAATGACGTGAACCCTCATATAAGATTTTTGTGCGTTTATTTCATGACAAAGTGATCATTTCATTGGGTCCCTGAATTGCTTTTGGTACAGTATAGCGACAGTGATTATGTACTGCTCTTACGGAAGCACACATTAATGTGTAATCATGCTCACACTAGCTACGTATACTTGCAATAACTGTGTTCTAGTGTTATGGCACTTGGCATCAATGTGTAATTATTTTCACACTTGCTCGGCTCGCAGGCCTGGAGTAGCACCTGCGATCGTCCCCCTGAGTCCGACAGTAAACCTAGACATGTCTTAGATAGGCCCCAGTACAGCAGTAAGGCACGTAATGGGCCAGGCCAGAACACATTGAGATATGGCGCCATGGCCATCAAGATATCTGGGCATCTTTGGACAGTCAAATTCTAAATTCACACAGTGAGACACCCAGTAAGACATTTAAAAAAAAAAGGGTCCGTTTTAACCTTTGTAAGTCCAAATTGTAGTTTTCCCCACAAATTTTTCCCAAATAGTAATAGGATTTATTTGCCAAAATCCAGTTCCACATTGTTCATCTTTGAAAATCTTATGAAATTCTGGTCGGCCATAGTCGTGGACCTATGTGACACATTAAAATGAACTTTGAATCCACCACAACATTCTTACAGGCAATTGCATAATTTTCTAAGCTTCTAGATCGGCCAGCTATGCTCTTTAAATGAATCTGATTATCTCGCATTGGAAGGGTTAAATTTCTCTGTCCTTCAAAATAAACACTTGTATGTATAATCATCAATTTTGGACATTCCGATTCAGCATTTGATTCAATTTTTGCCAATCAAGAAATTTTAAGGAAATAGGGCTTGCCTATTTCTGTTGTGCTCCCTCTCCCTGGCTTTGCAGTGGAGGTAGGTTCTCTGGGGGGCAATCAGGATATTACGTTCTAAAGAAAGCGGAGTTCATGTTTTGGTCAGGTGAGATGTGCTGCACGCAATGCAATCAGTTCCCCGGGAAATATCATAGCACTTTATCAACCAGCCGCCATATATCACCCCATTTATACATAAATAAAGAAAAACCTATTTTACAAGAAAGCGATATCACATTTTTTCATCAACCAAAGATTATGAATAATATACTTAATTAGTCTTGTTTATAACTTGCAACCTATTTTACTGGCAGGAAATATAATTTTTCAACAATTAACTTAGTTAACCATTAAGTTGCACTAGAGGAAGAATATATATTTTCAAACTGTATTCATCAAATTATTTATTACATTAAGACCAGTTTACTGACTAAAAGTATGAGAAATATATTAACAGCTTCTTTTCATCATGTTCATTCAGGAGCTAAAACCCTTTTGATAAGAGACCAATATTTACTTTTCATCATGTTCATTAAGAAGTTAACACCCTTTTAATTAAAAATTTATATTCATTTGATTCATATAAAAAAATGTTAACCCCTCTTTTACAAGAGAATATATCTCATACTTTTTCGACCAACAGTCACTAAGTTCATTAATGTTGACAGTCTTGACGTAACCTTGTATGCAAAAGCAACATAAGAAAGAGGTATGATGGAGAATTGTTAATAAGAACAACTCTCCTTAAAATATTTGGTAAAATTCATAATTTCTAAGTTAGTGCCAAAAGTATCAAAGACCCAGATATCAATTTCAACAGTAACTCTTTAGGATTAATAATATAACAAGTTTATGCCTGTTTTTGTGTTGAGCAAGCGTGTGCCAGGTGAATGAAGTGCTGTGAGTATTTGTTTAGAATGTTGATGTATTGTTATTAGTAATATTAATCATGGCGGCCCTGCTTCGTGGCATGTTAATCTTGAGCTTGCATGTTTGTACAGGAGGGAGAGGGAGAAGGTCAGATCACTAGTCATGTACACCACTTAATCCACTAGAAAGCTCGCCAGCATTTTCCCTAAATGTTAAATATCCTGCCTCTTTAATTGGATGTAAGTTCATGTATATGGATATGGGTGTCCTACATGACATCTACAGATCCTCTGCTTGTATCTGTTGGCATGGTTCTGTTGGCTTTGGTACAACTCTATGCATATTTTGTGCTCTAAGAATATGATACATCATGTATCTCTATACCTATTAATGCTTTGTATAACCACCAAAATAATTATTAGGATGTTATGATGTCTTCAGTCAAAGAGATATCACCAAAAGAATCTGCCATTTTAGGGCGTTTGAAGGCACAAGGAACTAACACCTATGTTTCCACATATTTTTGAAAGTTATATTGTTTATGGTTAGAAAGCTGTGTAATAGAAATGTAGATTATTAACCCATTAATGCTTGGTCTGGCGAAAAGCACCTTACAATCTTGATGAAATTTTATAGGTAAAAGCATATTGGGAGAAGATATGCAATTGATGGAAAAACGTTAATCAGAATGATAATTTTACCAATAGCTCTCCTTCAAATATATTGTAAAATCATTATTGATTTCTACGTTATCATCATAAGTACTATAGATCCAGATAGCAAATATGGTTGAACCCTCAAACACCATGAATGGATCAATGCAGAAGTTTTAAATTATCCTTATCACCTTGCAAGTCTGATGAAGGCGTGTTAATAGCATGTACATAATTCTCAGGGTTGATCAGTTTTATAGGTCATAACTAGTTATGGCAGAGCATCTGTGGGTAGATTGGATACCTGTAAAAACTCATCTGTTTCCACTGCATAATTCATAAACAGTAGAATAGTTTAATATTCGCCTGGTTTATTATTCATGAGCAACACATTTTCTTGATTAATGTTTTCATAAAACGGTTAACCTTACCTAGTGGCGCTAGGTGGTGCAGCCTGGGTCTTAGCCAGGATTTAGAAACTGGGTGCCCAATATTGGCAATTGTAAAATTTTGGGCTTCCAAATTTTAAAGATTGTTTGAGATTGACATTTTAAGAAATTCTTCACAAAACATTTGGGTGTCCAAAAAGACACCCAGACGCCCTACTGGCTAAGACCATGGGTGCAGCTTTAACCTATTCTCTACCATAGGGATTGGCACGTTTAAATCTTTACGATATGATACCAATATTGATATTTCCATAATGATACAATACCTCAGTCATGTTGTAAATGATACTGCCTGCCTCCCAGAGACATAGTTTTGTTAAATTTAGCACTGTTAGCTTTGGAAATTTTGTTTATGTATAGCAAACTTCCAGAGACATACAGGTAGCGAAACCCTTATTTGATAACTTATTGAGTAACCTATACCAATTCATGCGGAACATGTACATGATCTGATTACCAAGGGAATAATCAGATTATAAAATAATATTTTGAGAAATGTTTGACTGAGAGTTGTTTCCGGTTGGCAGAGACATAAAGGAATATTTTATTTCAACTATTGTTTATATTTTCATACATCACTCTGATTAATGAGTTTTGTTTGAAGTCACCAGTCTGCGCACTCACTTAACCCTTAGGCTGCTGGTGGCTAATAAAATGATGCAAAAAAACTGAAAAATGACTGAAACCCTTGCGCATGGTTAGTTGGTTACTCAGCTTAGAGTACTAAGCAAGAGCTATCCAATGAATACCAATATGACAGGGTTCAGATGTTTTTCAAAAATCTTTGCGTCCTTGTCGCTTTGGACGAAAGAAGCTTCAGCATTGGGAGGGTGAAGTTGCATAAGGGTTAACCCATTGAGGCCCAGAGGGACCTGGTACTCATGGCTTGAAATTAAAAAGTGTATGAACAGCCAGGCTGTCAACTTGAATGGCTTCTACACTGAAATAACAAAATGACATACTGAATAATTCATCTGATGTTCATGTTTCTAAATAAAGCAAATTGATATGCAAGACCTTTGAGACATTGTGACATTATAGACACTCATTATGTGACAGTATCATGATTAAGATAAATTACTGGAGAAATGTAAAGTTCAGCTTGCAGGAAACTAGTTATGTAAGAACAAAGAATACACACAATTTTAGGGGATAAGTAAAACAAAAAGTAATACAAAGTATTTTATAAAGGAGAGATGTAACTAAAATGAGTCTTGATAAACATTTTTCCTCCCAATTTTTTTTACTGTGTTTTCAAGTAAGCTATTACCTAAGTTGTTTTGCTTTCTGTAGTGAATACGATCACATGTTGAGTATTCAATAGATTATAGATATTTGAAAGAAAATGAATATTTTAAATTGAAAAACATTTTACATGAATTTAAGGTTCATAGATGAAAATGAACCTTGTTTAAAATTCTAAGTTTCTCTTATTTTGTTTGAACATGACCCTGTACATGTAATCTCTTATCTGAAACATTGTATCTTAAAGCTTTGTCCAACCTGCTTATAAATGCAGTGAATTAGTCTGGTGACTGTAACAACCTGCAGAATCCAATTCAATTTGATTGAAATGATATGAATTGAATGTCTTTAGTGGTATAGTGCGAGGAGAGAAAGGTTAATTCAGGAGCGCCGGGATAATAATGTTTCTCACTAGAAGGTCATCTGCCTGAAGAGGGCATACATTATTGATCAGTTTTTTGTGGACTTGCCCTTTCTCTTCACCACGCTGAGTCTCACCATGCAAGCCTATTCACAGCATTGGAAACAAAGTCAACCACTTTTTACACATCCAAATCTAGCTATTGTTTATTAAACGCATGTGTCAGGTAAAAGCAATGGCCAGTCAGTGAGCCCACGATTGTTTTTAACCCATCCAAACAAATACAGATGGAACATTTTGGAAAATATCTTTGCTATGAGGGCATCTCTTAAAAAATCTAGCTGGTTTTTATTAAATGCATGTGCCATTTTAAAGCAATGGATGGTTGGTGAGCCTGTAATTGTTTTTGATCCATCCAAACAAATACAACTGGACCATTATGGTAAAATCTTTGTTATAAGGCCATTTCTTCAAAATCTAGCTGGTTTTTATTAACTACAAGCATGTGTCAGTTAAAAGCAATGGCCGGCTAGTGAGCCAGCAATTATTTTAACCCCCTAACCGTGTATTTGTCTATATCTGTGAGGGAAGACTTTAAGTATTTACCTCTGTTAGAAACATCCTGGACATCTAACCATGGTTTATTCACCACTGGTACCCTGTAGATGTCTCTAGCCACGAGGCTTTGATAAATCTGTAGCACTATTAGAATCAATGGCACCATTAGCTAATGATGAATCAGTGGCAGTTGTCCTTGGGCCAGGAATAGACCTCTCAACCTCTGAGTAATGGTCTCTCTTAAATCACAGCAACTCCACAATTTGCCCAAATAATATCTGCTACTCTCTCTGCACCATGCAATTTTATGGCCATAGTTCACCTTAGCTCAAAATAAACACCAGATAACATAGAAGTTTTTTTTCTTCACTTCCCCACCCTTGTACTTCACCAAAATAAAGGGTTGAGGATTGTCATTTTTGACTTTGAATGATTGAAATTTTCACTAGAGCCAGGACTGGATGCTTGGAAGTTACACCAGCCCTGAAATAACAAGGACATGTAGTAAAATGTCCATCATACATTTCAACAGGACCGTCAGGGATAGATTCATGGATTTTTGCAAGCCCAGATATTTCCTTACATGTCCCAGGCTAGCAGGCTACCTTTTTTGTTGTTTCCTGGCATCAGATCATCTTCTTGCTCCATACACGAATCAATGGAGGCTAAGGTTCTTGATTTCAACTCGGCCTCTGCCTCTTCAACATGTTACTCCAAAGCTACCAAGCTGCCGAGTCTGAGGCATTGAATGGTGTATATTCTGATATAGGATTCAGGAGAAAAGTCTCAGTATTCATCCCTAGATCAAAGAAAATGTGTATTTTGATGGAAAGTCCATGCGATCATGAGTGGCCTAGAGACTGACAAGAGGTGAGGTTGTTAAGACTGAAGGTCATCATGGCCACTTTGGTTGTGACCTTTCAGAGTAGGCCCAGAATCAACCCTCCTGATTTATCTGTAAGCTGCACCTACAGCCCCACATGCATTACCTGCTGGCCAAATTAGAGGTAATTCCGAAAACTCTTTCCCTGAAACTAGAATCTATCTCACAGCTGCGGACGTTTATTGCCAATTAGTGCACAGTACTGCACACCTTAACGGAGGTGGTGCTGAGGTGAGAGAGAGAGAGAGAGAGAGAGAGAGAGAGAGAGAGAGAGAGAGAGAGAGAGAGAGAGAGAGAGAGAGAGAGAGAGAGAGAGAGAGAGAGAGGGGGGGTTAGGAGGGAGAGAGAGAGAGAGAGAGAGAGGGGGGGGGGAGGAGAGAGAGGGAGAGGGGGTTAGGAGAGAGAGAGAGAAGAGAAGAGAGTGAGAGAGGGGTTAGAAGAGAGAGAGAGAGAGAGAGAGAGAGAGAGAGAGAGAGAGAGAGAGAGAGAGAGAGAGAGAGAGAGAGAGAGGGGGAGAGAGGGATGACAGATATAGAGAGGACAAATATCATGAAGCAGATCAACATTGGCAGCGCTATATGGAATGGCCCCTGGCCAACACTGCGTCTCATGCCAATCCAATTGTGCAGAACAACACAAGAAGAGCGGCAGAGAGATAAGATGCCCTCTCACCAGACTGAGGCTCCTCTAAGATGCCGATGATGCGTTTGAAGGCGAAATAACCAATTACCCATGATCCTTTGATGGCAAGATCTGAAACCAGCCTGAATGGTAGTTATGTCATCTCATCAGAAGAGCTGGATTTTCTTCGGCTTTATTTCTTCATCTAATATTGGTGTGAAATTACACATAGAATTTATATTGGCATCTCTTCCTAAAGGTGAAATTGATGCAGTGTGATTTATGGAATTTCATATTACTGTTGAAGTGTGAAATTATTCTGTGTAATTGAGTTGGATTCATAATTCACCCATTAAGCCTCCTCCCAGTATGACTAATAGAAAAAATGTTTTGAAGAAGCATTGTTTTAGGACAAAACTATTGTATTGGCAATGCTATTGTTCCATACCAATTAAAGATGCTGAGAAGAATTTCCTCATGTTTCTCGGTAATGAAACTAATCACATGCTTGTCTTAGTATTCTTTCTCATAATGCTCTGTTGAAGAGTTGCACTAACTGAAATCCATCTTTCCTGAATAGTAAGTAGACCAGAATGGTCTTTATATTTTGGAAATATCTTTCAAGCTCAAGCATTCTTTTATGAATATTAGCAGATGACATGTCAACCATCTGCTCTCCTTCAATTGTCTTTCCTGATTAAATGCTTTGCTCTTGAAAGTTATTTGCATAACAATAATAGCATCTGAAATCATACTAGACTACAAAAATTGCTACTTATCTACAACTAACAAAAGTATCCATTCATACTCAAGTGGCCCAAAATGGCATTCTTTGTACAAAAATTTGAAGGAGAAATGTTTATGATATTGAAAGTTCGAGCACCCGTTTAGAATTTTTATCATTTGTCTATTCCAGTAAGTAGCTACTCACATTCACTACTTTTAGTGTTATAAAGGAAATATTTACTGATTTTGCAGACATAACCTAGTTGTTCATGTACTTGGGGCTTAATTTGGTTTCTCTAGTATCATTTGTATATTCCAGTAAGTAGTTTATCTCATATACTAGTACTACTTTTAGTGTTATTTAGGAAATATTTTCTCATTTTGCAGACATTACCTAGTTGTTCTTGTACTTATGGCTTAATTTGGTTCCTCTGGTATCATTTGTATATTCCACTAAGTAGTATCTCTCATTTACTACTTTTAGTGTTATTAAGGAAATATTTGCCCATTTTGCAGTTGTTCATGCAGTGCTTAGGATTTGATAAGGTTTCTCTGGTATTTTACTGTAGGAGGCTCATATCTGATAGTGCTCTCCTGAAATGCCACACATGATATTGCTGTTGGGTTTGCTAGGTGAGCAAGAATACCTGCGCGTGATTAAATCTTGTGAAGTGGATGATCATCACACTATCTCTCATGTGGCATTTTGATGATGTACGGCGCTTGCCTGGAGGCTCCGCTTTCCTGCTTTGAAATGTACACCGTTAGCTTTGGCATTGGGTATATAATCAGAGGCCTTTTCACAGGTAAATCCAATCCAAGCTTTTAGGTTGTTAACCCTTATGCTGCTGGTGGCTGATTTGGCCCAATAGAAAATGATGCAAAAAAGGCCTGAAAAAATGACCGATACCCAGGCACATGGGTACTCATCTGAGAGTACTCAGCGAGGGCTATCCAATGAGTACCAACATGACAGGGTTTAGATGGTTTGCAAATTTTGTGTCCTTGTGCTTTGGACAAAAATTGCCTTAGCATTGGAAGGGTTAAGGCCTGGCTGTTTTGAAACACAATCTGAACAGCATGAAAAAAATGCAATTAAATGAATTCTGTGTTCTCTCCTGGGAAATGTCCATTACTCTATAAGGAAATTCTGGTATTTTCCCAGGTGAATCCTAGGAGTTCCATGTATGCCCTACATTGTTTTAGTAGGGAATACACCCATATATTCTACATATTCTGTGAACTTTAGGCATGTATGAGTTATTTTATTTTCTATAATTCTTTATCTTATTTATCTATTTATTATTTTTTGAAGTGATAGATGTGTGTACTCACTACTCGGTACTCACCATCGCAAGAAAAATGACAAGTGTTTTGTAGTGTCAGGTTGATATTCAGAAAGATTTCCTTTAGCATGAATTTGGTTTAATCTTTCTGAAGTGATAGATGTGTGTGAGCGCCATCACAGGGAAAATGATAAGTGTTTTGATATTGCCTGCATCCTGTCTTAAATCACACTGCAGAGCTGCCGCCGCTGCTGCTGCCTCGTAGCCCTCTTGAGATCTGCGCTGTATTTCCACAGCTGATCACAATCTGTGTCTTACAATACGTTCTGTCTATCCTGCAGAGAATCACGTTTGAAGGGGTGACCTAACCCTTCCAATGCTGAGGCTACTCTCGTCCAAAGCACAAGGATACAAAGATTTTTGAAAATCATCCAAACCCTATCATGTTGGTATTCATTGGAAAGGTCTCGCTGAATACTCTCAGATGAGTACCCATGTGCAAGCGTTTCAGTCGTTTTTCAGGTTTTTCTATCATTTTGTATTGGTTGAGTTAGCCACCAGCAGCTTTATGGTTACATAACTGGTCTCTTGAGACTGGTGCTCTCTACACACAGGTGAAATTGAATGTATTTGTTATGCCTGACTGCAATATGTAAGTTCAAGATTGCTAGGGGTATGACTTCTATCTACATTATGTACTGTCAAAGAAATGTCTCAAGACATTTGATGGTATGATTGTAGGACCCTCCCACCTAAAGCCAGAGGCAGAAAATGCCAGTCCTTACCTAAAGATGGTGCCTCAAAATGGCTCCTACAACTAGCAACTGAAAAACAAGATTTAGTTTGGTAAAGATTTCAAAATAAGATTGGTTACAATTTTTGGGCAATTCACAGTAAAACTGCATGTATTAAGTAAGCCCAGGGCAGATATTCGAGGTATGAAACTCATATTTCCAGTTTAGGTTTTTTTGAACAATGCTGTACATAGTGCTCTCTCGCCATGCACGCAACATGCTTGTATCATAACCCTCTTTTATTCAACTTTTAATGGCTCTGCATTTAATTTGTCCTTGGGGAGTTTTGATTATTGCAGAAATTAGGCCTTGTGTTTGCTGCCGGCATATGTGTTCACTTAGCCACATAATGTCTTTCTCATTCAAGCCATTTGCCAGAGCAGTAACCCCTTTTAGCAAATGCAGCGACTTACGTCATTCAGTAATATGCTATGGTACCATAAACATAATGGGATATCTGGAGGAGTGGTATACATGCACCAAGTGCACATGTAGGATTTCTGTGTAGGGGGCTTGTTCTGTATTAAAGAAGGCGGGTTTGTTTTAATCCTCCCAGTGCTGAGCCTACTTTTGTCCAAAGGACAAGGATGCAAAGATTTTTGAGAAGCATCTAAATTCTGTTGTGGTGGTATTCATTGGATAGCTCTCGCTGAGCACTGTCAGATGAAACCTGTGTGCCAGGGTTTCAGTCAGTTTTCAGGTTTTTTGGAGAGTTGATTTTTATCAACACTAGCAGGCCCCCGTGCACAGCACGGGTTTGGATTCTAAGTCATACTCCAGCATTCGGTTAAGCTGAGGCCGACTCGACACGTTCGAACAGCATTTGAAATAAACAATCATTTCAAATGAGAAATTTCTGAAGAAATTTTGTAAAATTATATGGCCAAAACTGACAAAAAGATTAGAATTTTCGCAATAGATTTGTTAACTCTCGAGTGTTGACACGGAGCCATCCCGTGTCAACACTCAACATTTGTGTCAAGGTATAGGGGCTGGAAATGGGGGGTGGCAGAAAAGGTAGCGCTACCTTTTCTAGGAAATCACTACCTTATAATATTCACTACTTTAGTAAAATCACTACCTTTTCTAAAATCGCTACCTTTAGGCAATCCCTACCTCATAGTATTCACTACTTTAATGAAATCACTACCTTTTTTTTAAATTACTACCTTTAGGCAATCCCTATACCTTACAGTATACACTACTTTAATAAAATCACTACCATTTCCAAAATTGCTGTCTTTAAGCATCCCTACCTGTTAGTATTCACTACCTTATAAAATCACTACATTTTCCAAAATCGTAGTGATTTCATTAAAGTAGTGAATACTGTAATGTAGGGATTGCGTAAAAGTCGCAATTTTGGAAAAGGTAGCGATCTCATCAAAGTAATGAATACTAAAATGTAGTGATTGCCTTAAGGAAGCGATTTTGGAAAAGGTAGTGATTTCGTTAAAGTATTGAATATTATAATTTAGGGATTGCCTAAAGGTAGTGATTTTGGAAAAGGTAGTGATTTCATTATTGCATTTATTGGTAGAAAATAATATAATGTAGGGATTGCCTAAAGGTAGCGACTTTGGAAAAGGTAGTGATTTTATTAAAGTAGTGAATAATATAATGTAGGGATTGCCTAAAGGTAGCGATTTTGGAAAAGGTAGTGATTTTATTAACATAGTGAATACTAAAATTTAGGGATTGCCTAAAGGTAGCGATTTTGTAAAAGGTAGCATTTTCATTAACAGACTGAATCCTAAAAGGTAGGTATTGCTTAAAGGTAGCAATTTTGGAAAAGGTAGTGATTTCATTAAAGTATTGAATATTATAATGTAGGGATTGTCTAAACGTAGCGATTTTGGAAAAGGTAGTGATTTCATTAAAGTATCGAATACTAAAATGTAGGGATTGCCTAAAGGTAGCAATTTTGGAAAAGGTAGTGTTTTTATTAACGTAGTGAATCCTATAAGGTACTGTAGGGATTGCCTAAAGGTAGCGATTTTGGAAAAGGTAGTGATTTCATTAAAGTAGTGGATACTTTAATGTAGGGATTGCCTAAAGGTAGCGATTTTGGAAGGAATAATATAATGTAGGGACTTTCATTTCTTCAAATGAAGAAAAGAAAAATCAACAGAGTTAAAAGGAAATAGCCTATACAGAAAGATAGAGTGCACAATGACAATATAGCACTGATAGGAAAAGTGTTTTGACACAGCCAGCGTGGTGGTGGGCCTATTCAATCGCCCAAACCATACTAATTTTAGTATTCAATAAGAAAACATATTATAAAGATTGATGACAAATGCTGTGGCAATCTAAAATACTAAAGCAAGAGAGAGACAGAGAAGAGAGTATTGAAGTAGAGAGAGAGGTAGGAGAGATAGACAGACAGACAGATGGAGGGCGAGAAAGAGAGGAGAGTTAATTGTAACACCACAGGTCTGAGTACGCATGCACTCATTAGTGGTGTATGGTGTAGAGTTTTTTGCAACATTGTATAATTTTATATATAGAGTTGAAAGTGGGGGAGAGCAACATTGTATAATTTCATGGATACAGTTGTACAACATTGTATGAAATACATTGTATCACATTGGGTGGCTGCAGACGTATGTCATTGATGTGACCTGGACTGGCTGCAGACACTTGTCATTGCCACTGGCAACCGGACTCTTTTGCAAAAATATACCGTAAACGCACAAATTTGAAAAAGCAGAAACCTTTCGGGGCCATCTAGAGACCACAATGGAGCAACCCATCGCAGCAGCAGAACTCCACAGGCCCCAGGATTTCTTAAATCCTTTACCATAGGTCTCAAAAAGTCAGTATTAAAATATAGAGATTTCTTCTTCAAATATTTTCTTCAAATTCATATTGATAAAGAAATATCCCCAAAATGTTCAGGCAGTTTTGGCTGCTTTGAGCATTAATGGGTTAAGTTCTTTTACGAGTTAATCTAAACCTCTGAGATTTCACAATGGGTCCTATTGCTATTAGGACTTTAGTCCCTGCCAACACTGATCATACATGTATAATGACATTAAGGGGATAAGTAAGAGTTTGGGGAATATCACAAATCTCATAAGACCTGGGTAAATGAGAAAACTTGATTTCCTGTTTAGATGAATAGGTGTTCTACTATTAAAGCTCAATGCCATTGGCATTTTGAGAACCAGGTGATTTCAGAACCAGGCACAGGGCTTGTAGTTAGTAGGGGTACTCCCATGAACTCTCCTGTGGCTCCCTCAAATTTGTGCAGGAAGCCCAAAGATGAACTGGTTTCTATACAGAACATTTTTAGGTAGATTTTGAAGATACAATAGGGCTCCCTGAAAAAAACACTTAATTTTGTGCCCTGCAGGCACAACTTCATATATACATTTACTTTTGATTTACTACAAGTTTGAACGACGCATGTCACATACTTATGGTTGATTTTGTTTTGTCTCATTTTAGGACAATATTGGTCACTAACTCCCATGTGTGGTTTATTAGTTAAAATTGTGAAATGAATAACCATAGTGGCGACACCTCAGGAAAACGTACTTCATAAATACTTGTAACATATTACGAGAAAGAACTACACATGTCACATACTTATGGTTGATTTTGTTTGTCTGATTTCAGGACAATATTGGTCACTAGCTCCAGCACATACTTATGTTTGATTTTGTTTGTCTCATTTCAGGACAATGTTGGTCACTAGCTCCAGCACATACTTATGTTTGATTTTGTTTCTCTCATTTCAGGACAATATTGGTCACAAGCTCCTCCAGAAGCAAGGCTGGCAGGCAGGCCAGGGACTGGGCAAGACAGCACAAGGTAAACCCAACCTCCCTGCTACTCTCTCTGAGTCGCCCTCGGGCAGGCTCTCTCTCTGCCCGGCTCCTCGCCCAAAACTCCCGCACTCTCAACATCAATACTGCATGTTAAACGACTCAAATCAAAAACGAGTGCTGCAAGTCCGATCAGGAAGCGCAAGGGCACAAGTAGAAAGCCCGCGCTCCTGTTTTACACGGCCATCTCAGATAAGTTGAGATAAGAATATATTTCTAGCGTAGTCAATGAATGATGCGGGCCATCAACGCGCCTGCTGACTCTTATCTCTTTCTTCGTCATTAGAGTAGTAGTATTACAATCACGCAGTAAGCGTCAAACAGTTCTTTGTACTACACAGCAGACTTCTTTACAGTTGATGAATGATGATGATGATATGATGATGATGATGACATTCAGAATAAGGAGCAAGAAAGTCAACTTCACTGAGAATTCTTTGTTATTCTGCTTGTGTGTGTTTATGTGTGTGGGCTGGTCTCTTTCACTACTTCTCACATTACTTAAAACCATGCACCTTCCAACTGGGACTGCCTGTTATTTCAGTGTTATCATTTAACACTCATTGCAAAATTTTGAAGAAAACAACTGATTTATGCTTTGGAATATGGACTTAAAAGCATGCTTTTCTGATTATTTTCCAGTTTATTCCTTATCTACCTTATGAATCTACCTTTCATAAGGTGTGTCATTAGTTTTTCTAGAAAACAAAATAAAAACAAAAAATAATGGTAATAATATTAATGATTCAGAATTTTATGAAAAATATGAATAAACAAAATTTTTCAAAAAAAAAGAATGAAAATATTTATATTGACCAATATTTTGTGGTGCTTGTTTGAAAATGTTTATCTTGGAGATCCCAGATGGAGATGGATGTGTTTTATGATTCAGGGGCTTATCTACCCCCTATCTCGCAGGTACTTCATGGCACTAGCACTACACACACCAGCCCTGCTCTACAGGCTCCTCTCACTCACTGCCAGACGCGCCTGTAGAGCCGTAGATATCCACGCCAAGCCCTCTGATTGCATCGCGAATGTCCCTCTTGTATTCCTGCATGCTGATAGCCAATGAACTGTTTGAAATAAACGGAAAATGGGCTCTGTGTCAAAGACAGGTTCTGGCGAATGCTGAACAGCGACGAGAGGGCGTGGTGTGTGTAGTTCCATGGAGACCTGCTAGGGGGAGCCACTGCAGCACTTTGTGGCGTCTCACTCTTGGCTGGCGTGAATGCACTCTTCCTTAACAAAAATCAAGCACAGATCAGTCTTGTCATTCCTCATTGATAGATGAATTTCCTCAGTCAAAAGAAAATGTTACTAATCTATCACATATGAAATTGTATTCTTTGTAAAAAAAATCAAAAAGAAATCACATAAACTAAATGTTGCTCCCATTAATTGAAAGTATTCATCTATGATGAATTGGCCCTCAAAATATGAATGAGAATGCCATATTATCGGTGACTATAATAAATAGGTCATTTTGACTTTCTGTTGATGGCAAGAGTAGATAAATTGCATTTATTTGATACCATGAATCGACTACTTCTGTCATATTCATCATCACTGAGTGTTTTTACACCACTTGTGAAGTTGTCTCCACACGAGCAATTTTGATTTTGCACTTTTAAGAACTCCCTATGTGAGTCACAATGTTCATGACCTTGTCTGATTGGTTGAAAGCTGACATGTCACCCCGCCTTTTGACTTCACAGATTTTGCTGATTTGAAGTCTAGACGAAAGTCAGTTTTTTTCTGTCATGCATTTTCTATAGTGTTGTGAAGTAGGCCACATTGAAAGCAGGAGTTTCTTTAAATGAGGAATAATAATAATAATGATAATGATAATTAATAATAATGATAATAATGAAATTAATAATGATAATAATAGTAAATGTTGACGATAATAATAATAATAATAATAATAATAATAATGATAATAGTGATAATAACAATAATAATATTCATAATAGTAAGGAATATGACACTGTTCTGTGCTTGATTTGTTTCTCCCTCATTGTCTTGTTACTATATTATTATTAAGGTTTATTCTAACATTGTTCAAGAGTCTGTGGCTGCACAATGGTCATCTCACAGTGCTCTGCTTCCATACAGTACTGCCTAGAGTGTAATTATCCTCCTCCTCCTCCTCTTAAATGAATTTCATCCGTGCCATTCGTTATTGACCTTATTTTCTAAACACATTGATGCTCACAGCAGCCAAAAGCAGATGGACAAATTTGACGAAATCTTTCAAGAAAAGTATAGTTTGTAAAATATTTGCAGTAGAAATGTTAATTAGAACACTGCCGGCATTTCTATTTTGAATATTTTGGACAGAACTCATCAAATATATCAATACTTGAAAAAATATTTAAAGGTACATTATTTAACTGAACTGGAACCACAATTTTCTCTCTTAAATTTCCATTATCATTTAATGCAATTCAAGCATTTTTTCGGTCAGATATATCTCTAGGAGTACTTAATTGTGTCTCCTAAAATGATTGGCATTTTGTGTGGGTGAAAAGTGAACAGGAGGGTTGTAAGAGAGGGGTATATACTCTATTGTACTGTATGAAAACGCGTAACCCTTGAGATGGCCATTTGAACCATTGTTAATTAGGATAACACAAGAGAACCTGGGAATGTAGGTATCTTGAATCTCGCTTCTTTTCCCCCCTCCGTAAAAAAAGAAAAGGGGGGAAAGTACTCCCTGGTCACCCACGCTGACACAAAAAAAATGCACAGGAAAATACCGCCAGATCTTTTCCTGTGTCGCTTGAGGATGTGACCGTGTGTGGGTGACAGCCATGATTAATTCTTGCTGGCATTTCCAATCTGGCTGTCTGTAAGTGGCTAGGAAAAAAATCTCCGCAACAAACCAGGTTATTTTAGCATCAACTCACATTAAGTGTATTGATACCGCGCTCACGGAAACTGTGTTGTTGTTAGGGGCGAGAGCGATATGTGAGATACCGGCCTCTGATTGGTTGTATGATGAAGTAACATCGGATATTCAATCATGACAGCCGTTAGGAGTCCCCAGGTTCACTGAAGCTGCCATTAAGATATAACACTCACGCCCTCTTATCATCCTAAGGTAGCAACAAGGGATTTTGTATCTTCACCAGATCTTCCTCACGCTTTATCCGTAAATAAGAAAAAAAATGACAATTTTTTTTCATGTTTGGCAATCATGAAATTCGTATTGATAAAAAAAATGACACTATTTGAAAATATGTAAGTTAATATTTTTTACTACATCTCTTTCATTTAATTTTTTCCATTACAATTCTTTTTTATTCTAAATTAGAATAGTTCTAAGACTAATGGTACAAATCCCTGACTACCATTCTATGAGAGAAGGCCTCTGTTTTTCACAGTTTGGCTGTGTGTTTTGTGGCTATTGCTAAGAGCATGGTGCATGCTGTGTATTTAGTATCAGGGTGAGGTAAAAGTAAGGAACATTCACTGGTACCCTTGCTCCCTTCTCAATGATTGCTATGTCTTGTCTCGTCTTTGCTTGTCCACATGACCCGGTTCCACCACAGAGTGCAAAAATGAACGGAAAATAAAAATATATATATATTTTTTAACTTCTGAAAGCTCTCTTTGTAAGAATAATGATGACATCACTATCTTCTAAATCTTTTTTCATTTTGAAATCTATTTCAGCATTCTATGAGTTATGGATTGTATATTTGTAAGGTTTTGTACGTCATTTAGTTGCTCTGTAAGGGAACACAAAGGTCAAAGGTCAATTCTGTCTGCACATTCAGCTGTATCAAATCCAACACAGCAGCAGGGGCAGCTAACAAAACAAGCCCATGATACTGATACAGCCACGTTAAAAAAAATACACATGACTCCTTAAAAAACAACATGAATCCTTAAAACTGTCTGGCGTGACTCAATATAGGCCGCTTTTTCATATGACGATTCACCATGAGAAATCATGCAATTAGGGAGTATATGAGAAATCTATTGACATCAGAATTTTATTTTCTGGTGTTGTTGATTTCTTCTTCCATGGTGGCCTTATAATTGATATTGCTTTGGGAAGTTAATCTATTGATATCAGAAAAATAACCTTTTGGTTTTGTTGATTTCATCTTACATGACCTTATGTTGATTGCTCTGAGAAGTTAATTAGGTAATGTATCAGAAATTTATTAATAGAAAAAAACACAGACTTTTTGGCTTCATTTGTTTCATCTTCCATGGTGACCTTCTATTGCTGTAAGAAGATTACTAAGTAGTGGATCAGAAATCTATTGATTGAAAAAAAAAAGCAAAAACGTTTTGTCTTTATTAGTTTCATCATCCATGGTGACCTCTTCACGCCAAGAGCCCATTGCCTAGATCTAGGATAACCTAGATTGATTCTCAATTAACCTAGAATAAGCTTTGTAATTATCATCCTAGCTTATCCTAGATCTATTCAGCTTAAGGTGCCTTGGTGATATGACATGGTCCAAATATGTTGATGCTTTTATATACATAGTATTTGTAGAAATGCATAAAAAGGTATCATAATTAAATGAAGAGGAGGTATTATTGCATTAAAAAGGTACTATAATATAATGAGAGCAGAGTTACCTATTTTATGCATGTTATATTGAGAGAAAATTTATTTTATGTGTGTTTGAGTAAGTATCATGTATGCCATGGCATCTTTTAGTATTTCTGCAGGCTGTGTTGGATTTGGTATTCTCCACCATGGAAAGCGCCATCTATGTGTGTATGTGTAAACTGCTGATTTTAATTCCTAGTTATTTGTTGGCTGTTGGAAGTGTCCATATTTGGAATGCCAAATTCTCAGTGAAGCTTGTTTGTGAGTTCTACTATAATTTTTTTTTGTTATATATACTCTTGTCTTTACACTCGAAAATATCAGGCTTATTTTGTTTGCTTGTATTTCCCACCCAGTCCGGCTGGTTTCGTTGCCAAGGTTACCGACGTGAATCGCTAACTGACAGGTTTTCATCGTTGTCTCGTTCTTCCTCTCTCTCTGTTCCTGAGACCAGAACTTAACATTTTTCTCCTTTTTCGTTTTATGTTGGGTATGCTTTCTGTGCCACTAACTGCATCCATTAATATGCCGCTTCATTGAGCAAGAGTTTGTAGTTCTAGTAACGCGCCAAAGCTAGAACCCTGAGCAACTCCTCTCTGTAGTTTGAAACTCATTTCATTCTTTTATGAAATACCTTTCACCCCCAGAGTGCTTAGGCGATCTTAATAAAAAAAATAGAACTATTTTCTAGAAATGAGTATATTTTTTGGAAAATATTGCATAATGTTTTTAATGCATTGTGAAAAAAAAAGATCTTGGTGAGGTTTCCACAAGTCATATGATAGGCTTGATGTGGCAAAAAAGGATTTCAAAAAACAAAATCCTACTGGGCAAAATTTAGAATGGGTGAAAGCATAGTTGGTAAGATTTGGAGAAATGATAATCTGAGCATTACCAACAACTCTCCTCCAACTATATTATAGAATCATTCTCAATTCCAAAAATATTTTTAAAAAAACATAGATACAGACAACTTCTTTAGCAACTCTTAACCCCTCTGCTGCTGGTGGCTAATTTGGCCAATTTAATATGATGCCAAAAAACTGAAAAGTGACTGAAACCCTGGCATGTGGGCACTCATCTGAGAGAACTCAGGGAGAGCTATCTGATGAATACCAACATGACAGGGTTTATATGTTTTTCTTAAGTCGTTGCATCCTTTTATTTTGGTCGAAAGTAGCCTCAGCATTGGATGGGTTAAGCATAAATGTGTTGTAAGAAATCCTGCTTGTGCATAGAAGTGGCACGCTAGGGGCTCTCTGGGTGTGTCTGGGTTTATTTCTCCGCAAGAGCTTGGACTGTTCAGTGAATGTCAGTTGGTCGAGTAGCAGTGGTCCAAGCTGGTGTCTTTCTTATTTTTTTTCCTGCGGTGCACTGTCAACATTTTCTTAGTCGTGACCCAGTCATTATTAATTAATTCCATAATTAATTGATTAATTCCGTGCTGCAACTACTTTTTTCTAGTTGTGCCTGCCTGTTATTTGAACTAACCCAGTGCTTGTGGTTTGTCTTTTTTTACATTACTCAGTTGCCCCACCACCCTTCACCAAACTTTCTTCACCCATTCGGTCAGCAATGACCTGAAATCAAACCACACCTTTATATGGCGTCCACAAGACTCATATATTTATTTTGTGTTTTTTTCCCGTTTAATTGACAGATATTTTGAGGGTGAGGATGCAATAACAGGTTCTGATCACCAAGCTTTCCTATCAATGTTATTGTGATTTTTTAGTTACATTTTCCTCTGATATCTTGCGTTCACTCTAAATCCTTTTAGACCAGGCTTTATCGGGCCGGTGTGGGGGAATCGATAGTTAGTAGGTGGCGCCACTGTTGCATGTTCGCCACAGTGGATGCCGTGCCATCTTTGAGCATGCTGTTACTATCCTCACTTAACCAGTAGTTGACTAATATAGAGATCTAGTGATTCCAAACTATTGTGAAGCCATGTATAATGGAAACAAAGAAATTGCGCGAAGATTTGATTTTCATGTAAATCATGTACTTTAGAGCAAATCAGTTGTTGGATTTTAACCATAATCTCTTATCTTACACCCAGTAGGACTAATATGATAGCTTATGTGTCAGAACTCTAAACCTTCCAACTTCTAGGATTAGGAGTGCTCATGTAGGTACTTTAAACTCACTCGTGCCTAAATCATTGACATGACTTTTGGACTAGTCTTTTTTTTTTTAACATTTGTAAGTACAAATATTGGGATAAACAAATCTCTTTCAGAATGTTTGTGAATTGATTCTCAATTCTAAAGTGACTTTCAAAAGTATGATAAATATAGGGGAAAAAATTCAAGGAGATCTCAAGGCATGAGATATTTTTGTTTGTGTATGGTATACATCACTCGATGGCTCAAGATGGGGGGGGGGGGGGGTGTATAGTAATTAATGTAACAACTGCATACTATGACCACTATGATATATTGCCTTTTGAAGATTGGCATCTGTATTTCCAGATTGTATATTCAAAATTATTCAATTTATTACCATATGCCTGCAGCTCACTCCTGGTTCTAGAAGTCATTTATTACCATTAGCCATAGGCGGCATGACAGATATTGAATTATTTCTATTAATAAGGAAAAATCGACAATGCTCAAAGAAATATTACTGAATAGAAATGAATAAGTTTAACACCCATTTTTTTCTCAATAATATGGATTTCTCTCAAAAAACCTTTTAATTGTCAGAATTAAGTGAGTGTGTATAATTATATATATATATATATATATATATATATATATATATATATATATATATATATATATATATATATATATATATATATATATATATATGCAATTATGTATTTATATTCATATATTCCTGTGGCTGGGTGTTAGGTCAGAGATTGTGGTCCCTTTGCTGAAGTAAGCAAGTAAGCAAGCAGAGTAATATTACATAAGTTTCACCACTCCTGTAGCTAATTGTAAAAAGACCAGTAGGATGCATACCAGGTAAATTTTCACCAAGATACTTTTCAAGAGTGGCAAACTTGGGCTGCTGTGTGAGCTAGATTCCTGTGGGGGCATGTTTGTAGTTGGTTGATTGTCCTACGTGGTTTTTAATCGCTCCTCCTCCTCCTCCTCAACCTCCTTCCCTCCCACCCTCCTCCTCTGCACAAGCAATGCAGCAGTGCGCTTGCTCGCAGCAAAACAGTGCTGGCATTATCGCTCTGCACCCTAGAATGGCAAGTTATTTATGGACTTCTATCTCTACTTGATCCCCCTACTACTACCTCCCAAAGTCTGCCTTGAAAGTCAAGTAGTCCAGGCTGCTGGTTTTCGGCACCAAACGTTTGCATGCCACTGTGATGGAATCTCAACAAAAAAGGGAATTAATACTAATTGATAATGATTAGCATTTTGTAATTTATATAAAGAAGACCCATACTGATCTTTTAATATTTTGATTGTAAATTTTGTTATTATACAAAAAGAAGAAAACACACCTTCTCAAATCTTATCTCTGTCAAGAATTTCTGATTTGGCTTTGTTTATTGTAAGAAAATAGAAAAAACACTCACAATATTTAGCTACTTGTGCTTGATAGAGGCAAAATAAGATGAATTATTTCAACTTGATTTGTCACAAGGTCATCTTGACCTTGGCTTCAAGATGGCTGCTGCCAATTTCCCTTGACCTGCTCAAGGTCAGACTTTGTGCTAAGGATGTCTATTAACATCACAAAAAACAACTGGACATGTTGAATGGTTTATTTTGGCAGTAATATCGAGCAATCTTCCTGGGATAGGAATAACTTGTGACCTGTTTGAGTAGAAGACTAGATTAATATTGCAGGAATTTCTGCGCCTTTTTCATTCTGATTGTTTGCGCCTTAACTCTTTCATGTCCAAATCACCAAATTTCACCACTAGACAATAATGTCATTTTCTTTTTAAAAATCAGAAAAATAAATACTTAGAATGATATCTGATAAAGGCAATCTTCATTGAAATGTATCAAAAAATTGTCTGCGGCATTTCCAAATATTCCCAAATAAGTCGTAACTCTGGGGTGGTGTTGGCATGAAAGGGTTAATGGTCTTGGCAGAGTGCCAAATAAAGGAATAGTAGCTCTTGCACATCCAACCACCTAGCTACAAAATAATCCCATCTGGTCAAACAAACCTAATGCTAAAAGATAGCTTTAACTCATGTATGTTTTAATTTTGCAATCCATTTTGAGTCGTTGCATATCTATAAGTTACAGAGAATTAATAGAACTCAATATCTTAACAGCAGTATATTGTGTAAAGGTAATCGATAGACAATTTACAGATCAAATAAAATAAAGCGCAAAGCATTTGTTTAGAAGATTTGAGCAATATTTTAGTTGACTGCGACTTTACCTAAATTACAATGTTACACACACTGACTTCTTGCTTTTTCCATTTTAGAGACATCAAATTCTTAACAAGGATGAGCATAGTACAAAATATTTGTCTTAGTTTCTGGGTAGTCAGTGATTGAATCAATCATGTGGCTTCTTTAATTGGCTATTGTTTTTTATTGCCATCATGCTAGTTAGATCCCCTCTTTATCTCACCATTATCACTGCTCTTGTTAAGAAAAGGTAGTTTTCTCACACAATTAGTGGTCTAATTTACGTACCTAAATAGGTGAGATACTCGATGATGTAATAAAGTATATGATACTGGAATAGTAGTGAACATTGTGCTTGCCCCAACCACAAGTATATTGGTTGCATGCTGCTCTTATACCTAACCAACCCATTAACGGTGCTACTTGTGTGTATTGTAAGATGTGGATAAGTTAACCTTTGACCCCAAGGTCAGGTCATGGTCAAGGTGAAAAACGTGCGCTTTCTTGTTTGGGCAAGGTGGGTGGCGCCCCCTTGTGGCAGAAGAGATCACCACCTGGTGGGAAATCCGTAAGGTACAGTGTCTTTGCCTCTCACAATCTTGATCGGTACTGTATTTAACAATTCTGCTTGAACGTTTGTGTGATGCCATTTCTAGGTGATCATTTTTTCATTACAACACTCTTTAGTGTCTCATGATGTCTGGTTTCGTTTTCACTGTCCATGAACCATTTCTCTCGTTTGGTTTTAGTTGTATTTTGATATAAAGAAATCTGTACAGATCTTGTTTGAACTTGTTGTAATCGTAAACTTGTCCATTTTTATCGACCAAGCATGTTATATCCACCCCCATGTTTGCCACAATTTTCACCTATCTTGCTTTTTTTGAAATTAATCGATTTGCCAACTCTTTTAACTTTTTTGAAATTTTTTATTCTATTTAATGACATCATGAGACACCAGATTCACCACTAGATTATCTGTTAGTCTGCAGAATCTTCACAAAGATTAAAACACATTTGAAAGATAAGCATATTACATATTATAAGGCGACCAAGCCGATAAGTTGGTTTTCAACATCCAAGCGACTGCTACGTTTTCAATATATATATATATATATATATATATATATATATATATATATATATATATATATATATATATATATATATATATATATATATATATATGCATATATATTTTTTTAAATAAATAGTAAAATAACACTTGAATATTTGGAATATGTACTACATTGTGAAGACAATGGGAGTTAACTTTTTTCTCACTTAACTTATATCACAACAGATTCTGATTGGTTCTAGATAAATAAAACCTCAGGGTATTGATAATGAAATAGAATAGATTTCAAGACTCAATGAAATTCTTGATGAACGGTAATGTGCTGTGTTCTGCATACTAACAGTGTCTAGGGGTTTATTTTTGTGTGAGTGCTTGCTAATAGTTAAGTCCTGAGCAACATGGATTTGGTGCATAAATGACATGGTAACTCTATCAACTAATAGTAGAATAATGTAGTATCATCAAATATTTAGGTGCAACATGATTTTTATGCCAGAAACCCTCTCTGTCTTGTGATTGAAAACCAGGCGCCCCTCATTTGCTTCCGAGAACATTGACTAAGCCAATGATTCATTATGTAAGATATTCCATCAGGTTAACATTTGCTATACTCTCTGCAATGCATTGTGGGAAGGTCACATGATCAAGAATGCATGGCTAACCAATCACATCTGATCTGGCATGTTCAGCATTCATTTGCATCAAAGTGCAAATGTACATATTTGTTTTCATAAGAATTTTTTTTCTATAAGGCCAATTGAAACCTGCAATTTTGTATCATTTTTGGAGAGAAAATTTATTTGAATAATCATTAAGGCAGTCAATCAAGCTCACAAGTTTCTGTATTTTTCTTGAATTGCTTAGTAAAAGGAAGTGATTAATATTTAAAACATTTTCTCTTTTTTCAATTAAAAGCCATAACCCATGAGATGAAAGCACTTAATCCAATCAGAAGAATATGAACTAAAATGAAATGATAAATGAGAGTAATCTAAGATTCAAGATTTTCATAGAGTTTCTTGTGAAAGTCAGCTTCATTTCTATAATTGACCAGCAAACTATCACAACCATCATAGTAACATTATAGTGATTGCTGTTATTGATATCAAAATAGGTTAATTTTGTAGAGAAATATCCAATATATAATATTTAGCGTTTGAACATCAAGTTATCCCTGAAGTAATTTTCCAATTTGATAAATCATTTTGCAGAAAATCGGTAAGGTTTTTTGTGTGTATTGCATATCCATCCTATCAATTCTTAGCTAGATCTTCAATTGTCCTTTGACAGCTATGATCTTCTTAATTTATCAGAAATTTGCTTGAACAACCTAATAAAGCGTTCAAAATGCTCAATCAATCATTCACAGCCATTTATAGTTGGTATAATGTACTTAATAGATGCTGGTGCGTTAGAATATAATCTGGTTGTACACAGAATAGAATTCTTCACTGACCCTAAGGTGATGGTAGAGGTCTTACTAACATTAAAGGGGCTCGGCATGGGTGGGAGGGGGTAGAGGGTTGGGTTGGCAAGACCTAGGGCTGCACATTCACTCGTTCAGAAATCACCCTTTCGGAGGTTCATGCAATACATCAGAGGGTAAATAGCACTTGGTATTAATGCACTGCACATTGATTACTAATACTATGTTGTATGTGCCCAGATTCTAAGTTTTTATTAAGTCCTCAATACCTTTTATTGTTCAATTAAGATCTCATGAGAATTGAATTTGGAAAATCAGTATGGAAAAATATGTTAATTTTTGAAAGTTTTATGAAGTCCTTAACACCTTTTATCTATCAAGTATGATCTCATGAGAATTAAATATGGAAGATCTGTATGGAAAAATATCGAAAAGAACAGAAGTTTCAAGATATCAGTGTCATCAATTTAAAATTGAAGGGTTAAGGTTCTTCAAATAGTGCCTTTGAGGAATGTTTTTCTGAGCGAGTGAGTGCGCCGCCCTGGCCTCCATGTAGGGCGGCCTGTAACAGGTATTTATCATTTCTACAATTGTCTACCTTCATATCAGGTGGGTTTTGCGTGTGCAGGTCAGTCATTTTCTCTTCTCCTAGTTTGCTCCTAGAATTTGCACTTGCGTACCGAGGTTGTGTTGTGCTGTTTTGTTTTATAAGGTGGTTTAGAAATTACCCGGAAATGGCATCCGTATAACATTAAAATTATATCTACTTCCATGTTTGAGATGTTTTTTCTTAACTGCAGTGTATGGTTGTTAATTAAATGATTTATTGATTTATCTCAACAGAGTGTATGATTATGTAAGTGTACCGAACTTTTGATTGTGTGTGTGTGTTATTTTCGTAAGATACAATATTGGCATTGTTGAGCTTGTTAACAATGGTGAGGTATGGCATTGTTGTGGGGAAGCGTTTTTCACCTTGACCTTGGCGCTTGGAGTGCTATACGAGAGGTAGCGTAGTGCTAGACAGTTGATTGTCTCCATGGTGTGTGTCTTATAAACAAAAACAACAACAATAACAACAACAACAAGAAAAACATCATCATCATAGAGATAATACCATCAATTCAAAAATCATATCAAAGATGATGAAGATGATGATAATGATAATGAGAGTTGTAAATGAACTTTTCTCCCACAGAATATAAAGTAGCCAAGTCGGAACAAAGGCAACAATGGTAACAATGTGTCCTTTGTTTTTGCTTACTACCCACATTTGCCACGGTGTTATTATTACGTTTATCATTATTATTACTATTATTTATTATTTCTTGTCCAGTTATGTAGGTTTACGGTGTGCTACTACTACTACTACTGCAGATATGTATCTTTATATAGGGTATATATATATTTATATATATCGTTTGGATTTCTAGGTCATCGGGCCATATCTATATGATAACAAATGTGAATGCTGTGCCATTTGTTTTCTATAATTATTTAGTGTCCTCCTTATTGTTGATGACATGCTAGTTGGATGAATTTCTCTGCTCTCTATCTATCTATCTATTTATAGACCTACTCATGCATTTCCATGACCCCTGACTTTCGCATTTACATTGACCTTAAACTCTGACCTTTTGTGCATTGGCACTACTTATATATTAACACCACAACTCTCTTTCTCGTACCATTTTTCATCTAACTTCGATCATCTAGTTACGTAGCAGCTTTAAACGTGACCGTTGTTTTTGACCTTCATGGGTTTTGCACAGATTTTGATCAATATTTCTCGGGAATCAAACTAATTTGGCACTTTGTATCATTGTTGAAGCCTAATTACTACATGTGGTTTCTAGCACAAAGGGTGACTAACCAAAAAACACTGTTATTTCTTCACCGATCTTGTTGATAACTATTTAACCAACAACCACAACAACAACACCCACAATTTTTTTGTTCCAGCTATCATCGAGCCCAAGTAATATCCTTGTTATTTCGCAAACCTCAGATTCTCGCTACTAGTTGTAGATACAACCACATGAGAATAAGACTTTTAAGTAGCTTTAGCTCTAGATATCTAGGGGTGCCTTGTGGATTGTATTTAGGTTCCACCTTCTTAGTGCTATATATGTAACTACTTTACAGTTATGATTTCCACCACATATGCCTACTACTACTACTAACCTTACTGTGTTCTGATTATGGTGAAGGGATGGTAGTTATCTCCGGTGCCTAGAGTTAAAGGAACGGTGGGCTGAGAGATTTTTTATTTTCGCTTGTTGGCTGGGCCTGACCGATAGAGATAATAAAGCAGTAATGATCTTAACACATGGGGAACTGCCCTCGTATAATGTGATTAGTGTTGACCAGAAGCAGGTCCCTCGTGAGTAGACCCTGCCTTGGTTTAATAATGCATGCATCATAGCATATGTATATATATATATATATATATATATATATATATATATATATATATATATATATATATATATATATACTGTACGCCTTATGGGTCCTGGAGAATGTAGATAACAGTGGATGAATCAATACAATATGTACAACAGGAGTACTATGTAATTGTCTTGTGGCTTTTGCTCTACACTGCACTCACTCCCTGTTAAACCATCATCATCCGTGCACAGTTTGCCTTTATACCATAGATAAATCATAAGCCATGTGATAACAACCATCATAATACCATCCCTGTAATGGGCTAACAACCATAGGCACCAATATCATAATGATAATGATGATAGCACGCTTAAACATAAAAAGTGGATTTTGCCTGTGACTTATTTATTGGCTTAAACATGTATTTTGTGTAAGAAAATATGCAAGAATTTTTCTTTAAGAGATAAACTTAAAGATCCTTTCTTAAAGATGGCAATACTCAAGACTTTGATGTTAAAATACCTATAGATATGAAAACCCCATTTTGAATTAATGCATCTTCATAGTCACCGAAAAGTGAGCCTAGATAGTGTTTGTTTGTATGTTTAGTGCTAGTTTGTGAGAGGTAAATCGCCCCTTCCTATTTCTGTGTGCTGATTGGTCGATCTTGTGCATAGTTGTCTTTCCGCTTAATTACTGTAGTTGTTCATACACTGGGCTGCTACAATGATACTGTGGCAGCCATTGCTCTAGTTACTCTTCATCCCTGGCCAATAGAAATGAGTCTGAATCCCGAGAAATCGTTAAAAAAGTCGTACAAGTTCCCGACTGCCTTACTGCATCACTTTGTGGTGGTGCCACCTAGTGGTGAACTCCTAAACTAACTGTGTGATTTCTCTATTTTTTCAGGTCGAGTGGAGCCGATACCGATAGTCCTTAAGGAGGAGCTGATGGGTTTCGGAAGACTGGAAATGGAGGTAGGTTATTCCTCGATGGGTGTGGCGCCTTGCGGTTTTACCGCAGGGCGTTTTCGACACCACATAGCAAGAGTGTGTGTTTTGGGTGACGGCGTTGCTGCATTGCACAAAGTCAGCTTTGGGATGATGATGATGATGACAATGATGGTTTGTAAGAAGAGGACATTGTGCTTAGAGCTAACTTTCTGTTTGTCTGGTTTGTCCTATTCCATGGCCTAGTCCAGTGGCCGTAAGAAGACAAGAAAGAAGACTAGCTTTCCTGTAATACTGTAAGTAGTAAACCGTGGATGATCGAGACTCGAACCTTATCAGAGGTCACGGTCGAGGTTGAGATCAAGAAGACAGTTGGTGATGGGAGAAGACTTTACCATGAAAGAGACACCATCCTGTCTTTCCTGTGTGACCAAGCCATATTAAACAGCTGATACACTTATTCTACTTCCTCCTCCCTCCTACCTCCTTACCCCTCCCCTCCTCCATTTCATTTTCCCACCCCCATTCACAACATGCCAGACACAGGAAGGATTGGGATGGGACAGATACACCACTAAACTGCATGCTGGAGGGTTCTTGAGGGTGTTAGGCCATAATCCTCTCTCACATTAACTAGGCAGAATCTCAGTGTTCAACTTAAACATTTCTTGTAAGGATGCTATTAGAGAAGAGCTTCATTTCAGCCAAAAGTCAAGAAAACAGGCTTTTGACCATAAACACACCTCTTCCCCTTCTTTTTGACCTACTTATGTGACGTATGCGACCTACTATCGCGACCTACTTTTTCTCTCATCAAGTAGAACCATCTATTAATTACAAATTGCCCTCTTGTTTATTTTCTCATTTTGATTGAAATACAATGTGGCTGAAGTTCTTTTAGATGAGCTTATCTATTATAATGTAAGCTTTCAAAATCAAAAAATCTTGAGTGTCTTTCGTTGATTTTTCACTAAAGAAGGAAAATGAAAGTGTTAATATTGAACTTGAGTTCTGCTATTGTGGGTTAATTAGGCCATTTTCAAAATCAAGAACACAAAATAAATAAATATATCTATCAAAGAGTATCATAAGTTACAAATAAAAAATAATTTAGTAATAACAATTAGGAATAAACTTTTTTGTACACAAATCCTACAAAAAATCAAAATTGTGAGGAAAAAATTCCTGTTGCACAATTTTCCAGAAAAGTGGGGGTTACAGAGGCTCGGTTGATGGGATTGTTGGGGGGTCATCTTGGACTTCGTAGCGAAAGAGCGAAGTAGTAAGATTGTAGTGGTAAACCTCTTTCCTTCATCTTTCAGGTACTCAAACTCTGACCCACAGTCCATACATGTAATGACTTGAAGTGACCTTGTATATCAGTGCATGCTCCGCTGTGTTAGTCTGGCCGCTGCTGCTGCTGCTACTACTGCTATTGCTGCTGCTGCTGCTGCTGCTGCTGCTGTTGCTCGGTGGTTGCGCTGTGATCAACGCTAGCTGCTGCTGCAACGGCGTGTAGAAGTAGCGGTGGTCGTGACGTGTAGCAGTGGTGGCAGCATTTTATTGCTGCTACTGCTACTACTACTACTGCTGCTGCCGCTGCTGCTACTGCTGCTTTTGCTTCCTGCATGTCTTTGGTTCTCTGTCTCTCTTCTCTGCCACCATAATAACCATAGGTCCAACTGACAGCCAGCTCGCCAACTTTTCTCACTTTCCTCCGTTCACTCTCTGAGCCCCCTACCCGTTGACAGTACGAAAATCAACTTCTATTCAAGAAAATAACAACTTAAGTCTTCGAAATTATCGGCAAAAAATTATTTCAATATCTTAAAGGTTGATAAAAAATGAATTAATTTTCTTTATTTGGATATTTTTGTTTTAATTATTTCATATTAGCTCAAGCAAACGTTCCTGTTTAAAACCAAGTACGTTTGAATTTTATATAGACTTTCTTAAGAAACCAAAATTACATGTTTTAAGTTAGTGTTATGGGGCTTGGAGGGCTTAAGGGTTATCTACAACGAAGTCTGCACTCTCTATCTTTCTTGTTTGCTGCAACCTAAAAACCTTTACATCTAGTTATAAGCCATTAGTTGACTTATTTACTCATTACTGTGTGTTTCTAACTAGGGCTGTGTTTTTCAAGTATTAAGAAGTCATTTTTGAAAGTACCTCATCAGCAAATGAATGAGCTTAGAAGATTAAAGGCTTACCTCTTTTAGTAGATGTGACGATTAAATTGAAGAAGATAATTAAGTTATAAATGTGTGAACTTAATGACAATCAGCTTCCTCCTCTCTCTCTGCTGCAGTTGCTTAAGACTTAATTGGGTTTTCTTGTATTTAATTCTGAGCTGGCTGTGGATAGTTGTTGCCATGGTAACCGCATGTCAGCACTTCTTAATTAGCCAGTCTGTTTACCTTAATTTTTGGACTGTTCATAATCATAGTTGCTCTGTGCCTTGCGGCTATTCTACTACTACACCGGTGACTTCCTGTACCGTTACTTACCGTACTTAGTCGTCAGCAAGCAAGATTGGCTCACTCTGTCTCCTTCTTATGAGTAATTAGTGGCTAGGGTCGTCTCACCACTACTATCATTATGATTAGTATTATTATTATTATTACCGTACAATAGAATAATGATATTAAGCTTTGGCGCTATCATTTCTATGATTTAAACCGTTTTCTTGGGTGTGTGTTCTTGTGTTCATTGACCATACAGCATTATTAGGTCCTGGCATCATCAATTTTCTGTCTGCACATTGACAACAACTTTTCTTTAAGTACTGGTTTACCAGTATATATATATATATTTATATATATTTGACATTTGCCCGTTGTAGATACGCTAACTACTTAGTAAGTGACGTAGCTTAGAAATCCCATCGCTTGAGTGAATAATTATCAGTGTTACTTGCTTTTTTCACAATTTTACTACTACTACTACTACTACAAGTATGTAATCTTTTTCAAGAGAATTTTTGATATTTCTGGACTCGGATCTGTTTATTAAGCTGAGCAACTATGAGTGTGTTGAAGCAATATTTTATTTGATGTTTTACCATTGTTTTACCTGTTCCTGTTCATTTCTCGTTTAGCACCTACACAGTAAATATCTCTTCTTACGTGTCCTTCTGTTTTGTTTGTGTAGTGGTAGCCTAGAATATGGTGGTGGTGTGGGACCTAGTGAAGTAAGATTGTTGGGTTCTACTACCTACTGTTCTCACAGTTAAAAAGGGGGACGCCACACTGGATTCCGTACAAGATGGCATCCAAACTCTGTCAAACCTCTCAGGGAAACCACCTCTTAAAGGAGACCAACTGATTTCATCTTTTATCTAAGATTGCTTTTATATATCAAAAGCTCACCTCGAAACTTAAAAAGGCTGTGATGTTGTCAATCACTGTGATGATTGTAATTAGAAGGCCTCAATTTTCTACAGGTAAATTTAATGAGAAGTTGGTAATTTCATTGAGTGTTTAAAAAAACCACTTTATTGAATAACCCTAACTGTTATAGCAAGAGAAAGTTGCTTTTGTTTGGCACAGAAAATTATCATCATAAATGATGTGTTCCTAATGAAAGATAATACTGCTTTTTGTTTACAGATAATAGTATTATCACAAAAATGTTTATTATCAGTCAGTCAATTTAAAGTACAGTCCTCATATCTGTGTATAGTAAATCTTAATTTGGGAGCAACATCCTAATCATGATTTTGTGGTGGTGCCCTCTGGTGTTGGACGAGTGAACTGTTGGCATCTTGTAAGGGTAGATCCAGTGATGGTCCTCTTCAGCACACCTTTCTGCACACTGCTAGATCCTCTTTGGCATTACCTAGGGATAGTCATTTTAGGCAATATCTTACATTTGAAAATTTCTGGTTGTTTCATTTGACAAGTACAGGAGAAAATTGAGATTGGATGGATTTGATGGGATATCATGAAAAACGAGAAAAATCCTATAACATTTTAGTATTATATATATATATATATATATATATATATATATATATATATATATATATATATATATATATATTATATAACACACACACACATACACAGACACTATGTACACTAAAATGTGATATCACATTAATGACTATGCAAGGTCAATGTCATACATGCTATATATATATATATACATTTGAATATGATATTGCTTAAATGACTTTACCTGGATGACGTCAATCAGAGTCTAGCCTGCTACCCAGACCTCGCTCGCCTTATCGGTCACATGATGTCTAGTGGCGCCCTCTAGCCACAGTGTCTCACCGTCCCGCCGTGAATTTAACATCAACCCCTTTAGATAAGCATGGAGCTGCAGTCCGCTGCCACAGAGTGTACTCACCATAGACAACCTACTGCTTTTTGTATCGGACATTTTTGTTTGCCGTTGCATGGCTTTGATATAAATATCCATGTCTGGAGGAAACAAATTAAAAAAAAGAAAAACAACAACTCATTATAAGTATTGTATGTATGTTGTTACTAAATGTTGCATTTTTATTGATAAACTAGAATTTGGGTCCACTCACTGCTTTTTACTACTATTACTACTACAACAACTCAAAATTGTTTATGAAATTTACATAATTGCAGATTCCAAAGTACAGGTATACGGTTGCCAGTTTCTTTGCATGTTTGACGCCCATAGAGAAATCTTGTTGGATATTGGTGGCTTGGTTGTCTTATATAGTTCAACAGTTTCCACCAGCCTTTCATTTTTCTACCAAATTTTTACCCATCTATCCATTGTTCTTGGTCTCTCTCTCTCTCTATCTATCTCACTCTGCCGTGAAGTATAACGCTTGTGGTAGTCACAGAATATCATTATTATTATTATTATCATTATTATTATTATTATTCTTACCCTTGTGGTGACTAGTGAAATTCTCTGCTGCATGTTTTAAACTAGAACTTTAGAAACATTTTTAGCATTTTGTGCATGCTTCCTGTGTGAACATGGACAACGAAGACTCTTAATTCAGCTATTGTTCATTTCTCTTTGTTATCATTTTTTTACCCTTTTTTGTGGTTCCACTTCTGCAGTGAGATGCACAGTCTACGTACATGTTACTTTGTATCCTCTGTACACGTTCCTCATTGGCTGACCAAGTTCATGAATATTCATGAATATTCAAACGTGAACGACGCCATGCCCTTTGCTATGTGGCCAGTTAACTAGTTCTTGTTATTCTTATTATGATTATGATTCTCATTATGATTATTAGCGTTATGATTTTTTTCTTCTTTAATATCGCTGTAACATCAGTCTGTGTGTGTAAGCTGTAACGATAGTAATTTAATCTGTGTGCTCTGTTGGTATAGCATGTGAACGAGAAAAAAAAAACACACCCACTTTTCTGGGTACTATTCATATGTTCATATACAAATTTACATTTCAGGGCGAAAGATACCTTGTTCCATATAGGTATGCACTGCAATTGAATACCTCACCCACACATGCTAGCTTTGACCTTGTAGCCAAATTGTGTCTGATTACTACTCCATAGTAGACCACTCTACCAGTTGTTCATATAACATGGATGTTCTAAGGAGGGGGTGTGAATGAAATGTGGTGAATGTGGTTGCTGGGTACTTATTCGATATATGTATATACATATCTATACGTATATATATTCTCTTTGTATACATACAGCTATTGACAAGATTGTGGCACTGGCCACTGTTTATATGTGTGGAATGCACAAAGGGCCACTCGGCCTCTTATCCTACAGCCTTGACAACGCACCCAGAGACCTCCATCATCATCACATCCTGATAGAGATTACTACTACATATATACACTGATCACTCATATATCATGTGTGTAAAATGTAAACAGTAAAACTTTTTCGTAAATTTAGTCAAGAATCATCATTTTTAGGGCTGAACCTCCCAGCTTGAAATATTCTTAGCTTGAATGACCCCTTGGTTACATTAAGTGAGGTGTTGGCAAGTCTGATTTCAAAAAAAAAAAAGATTCTGGATTTGATTTTCGGTCTGTGTCAGTCTCTCCAGTCAGGTTTGGTGCAGAGCTTGCACTAGCCCCGCCCTCCCTTTACTTAATTACACCCCATCTGGTGAGGGCGGGGTTACCGCAAGACCTGCCACCCGTCCTGCAACTGCAAGACAAGCTGTGATTGGCTACTGCCTAGAAGTTCAATTTGACCAAGTTACTTATGCTTAAAGACCTATTCAAAAGTCATGGAATCTTTTTTGAGACATGAATCATGTGGTCATGATGTTGATCAATGTTGGAGATGATGATGGTGATGATATTGAATGAGACGATGATGATGACAAACTTTTCAACAAATTCTACTCTCCTAGCCTAAGGGGAATGTGAAACAACAATATTGTTGCTATGCCTTGATGCAATACATATTCTTGTAAACAAAAAATAATTTCATACTAACCTTTAAAAAATATGTTTGCAGTTTTTGGGAGTTTTGTTTGGTTGTGGATAAGTGGTCAAGTGGCCCGCCCTGCTTGCTGACCCCAAGCAAGTCTCGTAGTTTCACTGGTTGACTTACATGATCTGCATCAGTATTATTATTATTATCATTATTATTATTATTACTCCTATCTCTATCTCTCTCTATATATATACATATTTATGATAAAACTGTTGTTAGACTAAGCTAGATTGAGCAGATGTCGCTGCTATCGCTGCTGACTGCCACCAGAATCATGACACCTATATTATTATTATTACTATATTATCAGTATTATTATTATTATCATTATTATTTGCTAGTGTTACCCCTAGATCACCTCTTCCTTTTCTTAACCCTTTGCAACACGGTTCCTCTTTCCGACTCTCATACCCCTCCCTCGATCCCCCACCCCTATTTGTAGATTTTTTTGACATTAACATTTTGAATGGGGAAAATAATTGTGATTGCATTTTGATAACAGTAGATTGTGCATTTTTTCAATAACGAAGGTTCCCGATTTGATTTGTTTGGTTTAACGTAACAATCAAGATAACCAATTTTTGACTATTTAAGTTTTAATCAATTGATGGTGGTTATGCTAAGGTTACACACACTAATGCCAAGATTATCAATTCGTTTAAACATTTTAAATATGTTCAATTTAATCTTTATACATAAGTGAAGCAATTTGCATGTGTAGGATGGAGTTGCTTATCTGGGTTAAAACGAAGCAGCATGTTTGCACTGGACTCTGATTGGCTGAAAATTATTTGTAGGATATATATATATATAGATATATAGATATATGTATATATATTTGATAACATTAATTTCTGCATACACAATGAATAAGCCTTTCTTTGTGCTTTTTATCCCAAATATAAGCAGCACATAGTCAGAAATTGTGTATCGCTCTTCTATTACCACATTAATTTTTTCTTAAATTCTATCCTGGAAGTTCAGACAATCAGGTTTAGAGTTGGTATTTTGTGCAGCCCTGCTGCTCCATTTTGAGCCATAGAAACAATCTCATTGCTGCACTGTAAGAGTAAGTGAATTATTGCATAATGGTAATGGTCTGACTGATATTACGGAGCAAATTTATCACCATTAATTATAGTAATAAATATCCTATACTCACTACCTAAGTTTAGTTTAATCATTGCTAAGTTTGAACATTATGGATCAAATTAATATTGCCTCTTTGGACATTTCATTCATGATTGCAATTTTTGTTGTAATTCATAAGTATTCTTTCAATTTTCCTAATTGGCTTATTGTAATTTTGAAAGGATTGACTGTTTTCAAATGCTCGTTTTTTGACAAAATGATTACAGATTAATGTATATTCAGCTTAGAATGAAAGATGGATTTTCTTTTTCTTGATTAAGTAACATACGTTCTTGAAGTGTTCCTGATCAACATGTGTTGATATGTGACTAATTAGATGTTTATTTTTGTGTTTATGTTGTTTGTGGTTTCCTGGACAGGGATGCACCCCTTCACATTAATAACATTCTCAAAAATCATCAGGAATTATCTTAGTTAATCAGCTCAGATTTCAACCCTGGCAATTTTGCCCTAGGCTACAATTTTAGATGTATCGCATGGGGGATTTATTACTTGTATATTTTTGGGTCACTAATATATCTGGGATTTCATACTAGTATGTATCAGCAGTTTTAAATGTATCCATACTGGAGTTTACTTGAATAGGAAGTTTAAAGATGTTCTTTTGGTTATCTTTAGATATTAACGGATAGGTGAGATGTTTCTTTCATATAAGCTGTTTTTTTGAGGTTTAGTCCTTATCAGCCCCAAAGCAGCATTTAATTGCATTAACTGCAATCACCTGGGAAAGAGTTGAATCCATTGAGATCAGAAGTTTGGTTAAAGGATGAAATATGATGGATATTGAATATTCTTAGCAACAAACATATTCTCCCTGGCAGTAAAAAGCAGTATTTCTCTAGTTTCACTGTAGTAGTACTGTAGCTGGTTTGGTGCTCAGCCATGTATGCTTGTTATTATTATCATTATTATTACGCAGCGATTATATGATAGTTAAACCTAAACCTGCATGTATTGATTGGCTGAGGCCTTTAACCCATTTGCATCCAGGGTGCGTTCTAGATCTGACAACTTCGACCTTAACTCCTCTAGCACTGATATATTTTGAAAATATTTGAAGAGGAATTTTTAAACTCAACAGGAACAACAACTTTCAGTCAAATATTTTTCCAGATATTGATTTGTTTTCAAGATATTTTCATATGCGTCAGGCATTTTTTTTTCTCCAGATGTGAACGGGTTAAATGCCTGCCTGCTGCTGCTGCTACTAGCACTAGATAATCTATACGTCTGGCCTGGCTGGTTGGTGTATGGTAGACTTATGCCCCTTGGGGGGAGGCCGAACATATGGGACGTTCTCATGAATATTACTAATAATCAGCCATGCATCAGCATCTGTGTTAATACTCGCTCAGTCTAGCTGGAGTCCACAGGGACTGTCAGTGGAGAAAAATGCTCGCCAGTTGGCAGCAAGCAGGGGCTCATTTCAGATGTTTTAAGTGATTAACTGTTTTCAACCCTGTTAGGCTGGCTGAGAGATCTTGTGTCTAAGTTTCATTGTCTTCAATGAAAAGATTAAATTTGGGAATTCAATATACATTCTTTGAGTATTTGAAGAAGAGTTGATGATAGTGTACTGATGACCATTTTTTTCCCAAAAAGTTCTCCATTAATGCTATCCTCAAAATCGTCAGGCTGTTTGAAGGAGAGTTGTTGTAAGGGTTTTCGGTGGAAAGGGGTGTTAGGAAAGTGATGGGGAGGGGGATAGGGGTAGTAGGGGTCCTTCACAATACGTTTGTGTGATGTCCTTTGGGTTTTGGGTGGTATGGAATAATAGGGATGATCTTGAGTTTTTCATGCTCAGAGGTTGGGCAACCCTTCCCGGTAATCTAAATTCCAGATTCCAAATTTCAAATTCCTACACAATGATATTGTGATGTAACTTACTGCAGCGAGCCTGAGCTGCTCATGAAACTGCCAGCACAGTGTGACATTTTTTCCATTCTCTGTTTTGGGGATGATGATAGGCTGTGTGACATCCTATGTAATGAATAATACCTGATCAGTGTCGACCCCTATCTCATAGGTACTGAACAGACTGCTGCAGATAGGATTAAGGATCAGCAGCCTGATTATCAAGCAGGGCAGATTTTGTTTTCACCAGTTATCTTGATTTGATTACCAAATTATAGAATCTTTGATTGACTTTGAATTCCTGGCAGGCATACAAGGAAATGGTCACACATTCCATACCAAGTGATCTTGGGATATCCTCTAAAATTCTTGCATTTTTCAGGACTGCTTTATTTGAGAAGTTCCTGGGATAACCTAATTCCTCACTCCTTTTCAAATATTTTGTGAATTTACAATTCACCCCAAAGATTTTCAAAAGTATTGCAGGTTCGAACAACACTTCTTCAGAGAGTGATCCAGCTAGGATCTGTTTGAGTTAGGCAGTCAGCCTATACTCTACCCCAATATGTACAAGTCTTAAATCTCTAGTCTGGGATCTTTTGTGAAAGAGTAATGAGTCAGTCGCATATTCTTGATGATTTTTCGAAGGATAATCCTAGGAATTCCTTGGTCTTCCCAGCTTCATTTGGTATGGGTACTCTCCCCCAATATGTACAAGTCTTAAATCTCAAGTGTGGGATCTTTAGTATAAGAGTAATGAGTCAGTGGCATACTTTTGATAATTTTTCCAAGGATAATCCTAGGATTTCCTTGATTTTCCCAGCTTCATTTGTTATGGGTACTCTCCCTCCAATACATACAAGTCTTAAATCTCAAGTGTGGGATGTTTAGTACAAGAGCAATGAGTCCATGGCGCACTCTTGATGAGTTTCCCCTGCACCCAGTAGCACTGAGGATTGCCTGACAGCAGAGGAATGCTGGTCAGGTACTCAGGAGTTTCTAGGTGCCACCCAACAGGGGGCACTCCATCAGTCATTCACCTGCTCTTAGGCACCCTGAGTGGCAAGATCCTGAACCAGGCAGCAGTTCACACGCCAAGAGTAGAACAAGACTCATCAAGGCTATGAATGAGAACTTGTAGAACAACACTCAAAAAGAGAACCTCAAGGTACTCCACTGTCTCTACCTGTGATAGGGTGAAGAGTCCCTAACTCAAGGAGCCCTGGTTAATTCACAGAATTTAGGCTTGTGAGAAAGTTGCTAGTGACTTGTGGTTAGGCGGTGGTTTTTGCTGGGTACACCAGTTTCCTCCAACCGTTACAATTAGCTAGTCACACGGCTGCAATAAGCTAGAGAAAGTGACGAAAATCAAAAATCGAAATGATTTCCAGAGACCTAAAGGCAGTAAGATAATGCCAAGAGTTATTGTTCAAACTGACCTGTGAATAGCAGTGCTATATGCTACATAGATATGATCTCTTCCTGAGTAGTTCTTGTAAAGACCTATTTTAGGAATTGTTCGAGAAAACCTACATATAGTTAATCATCCCTACAGATTTTGAAATAGAGGGTGCTGTTTTAGGCCCAATGTTTGTGTGATAATTTCTACAATAATAATTGAAATATAGGGGTGTTATATTTATCATTAGCTTACAATATAACTAGAGAATAGGTATTTAAGCTTCTTATGATTGGTTTAAAGAGGGGTTATCTAGGTACTTTTAAACTGCACTATGATTGATTTAAATCAAAAGAGACCTAACTGAGCTTTCTAATATCATACAATTACTACTATCCCCATCAGTGTAGAATGTATAATCCCTAAACAAACAATATAGTTATAACATAGGAAAGTAATTTACTAGTTTAATATACCTTATAGTTAAACTGAAATTGGCCATGTTTTCTAAGTATATTTAATTCCAGAGTTGTTCAATCTCTTTATTTATAGTCTTTGTGTTAACTTGTTAAAGTAATTTCCTTTGTGGTCTGTTAGTTAGGTTGTTCGTACTTCTGTTTAAACCCATATCCATCTAGAGCATACACATACTTAGACACATGGGAATATCTCAATAAAAAAGCAATATTTGAGAAAATATTCAGGCACATATGGAAATATCTTGGTAGCAAAGCACTATTTGAGAACATATCTGGACAAGTTTTGATACATCTTAGTAATAAAATATTTAGACACAAATGGAAATATCTTGATAACAAAGCAATATTTGAGAAAATATCTGACTTAAAGTAGTTATTTCTGTTGGGTTTAACAACCCCTGTTCAAATATTTTACAAGTATTGCTCTATTTGATTTTTTATGTTCAAAGTTGTCAGAGGGCCTGCCCTGATGGCCAGGTGGTCTAAAGCGCTGCCACTGACAGCTAGCTGTTTCTTACCACTGTCTGGATTCAAATCCCAACCTGGGGGATGCAAGAAAGTTGCTGGGGGTTAGGCAGAGGTTTTTACTGGGTACTGCAGTTTTCTCCACCAGTTACAACTTATCTGTAACATGGCAGAAAAAGTGATGAAAATAAAATTCCAAAGTCAGAGCATGTGTGTACTCTGGATGCAGAAGGGTTAAAGCTTTGTTTTGCACCTGTGGGTTTATTCTGTCACCACCTTTGTGGCTGCTGTATTTTAACCTTGAAAAAATTCTGCTGAATGGGGGTATTCATTCACTGAGGGTGTTGGGCAGCGCCGGTACTCGGTAGGGGTGCAAAGTGGGGTGGTGTGGGTTGGACAAGCCCTAACGATGCTAGGCGAGTGTCAAGCAAAAGAGAAGTTTCCCGTAGTAGTCTGTATGCTGTGTTTGTCTCTTAATCTCTGCAATCATTACTACTAGTATCTAATTACTCCTCTCAGTACTATGAGCACACACGTTGAATGTTACACTTAATCTCATCATCAGTCACGTTCAGAGCCCAATAGCTCGCCTCTTTATTGTTATTACTACTATTACTCTCTACCATAAAGTAATTCTGCATTTAGCCACTACTAACTTTATTTGTTATTGTGGGTGGGGGCCAAAGTGTTGCACTTTTAATCATGATTTCCTTAGCTCTTAAGTGATTCTGCCTATCAGTGGACGACGATGCTACTGGCCACTATCCAGAGTCCAGGGCCATGTGGTCTCTTCTCACTCAATAATTCGTCGTCGATCCTTTCGAATGATTTATGTCTAAACTCTGCATGTAGTCTGTACCTTTACGCCAAGGGGCACTAATTTGCAGTCTCCCTGTGAAAACATTGCATGCCTGTATTAAATGTTGGGCTGTCCCTTCAGTGTCACCATTGCACGTAACTAAAGAACTCTCACGGAAAAGAGGGGTGAAATTAAGTCCCTAATCGGTGCGCCGCCGACCGAGCAGGCCTGGTGGGTGGATAGTGGCCGTCATCGTCATGCGTGTGTGCGTTGTCGTCGTCGATTTCGTCGTCGTGGCGATTGTCGTTGTCGTCTTCTTCGTCCACCTCACTGTGACAACAGACTCTTTTACTAACTCCTCTCACAACAGACTCCTCTGGTGTGGTGAATGCTGTAGTGAATGTATGCTGCTTCCATGACGACCGCTGTCATGACGACAACCTCACAACCAAAAACACAAGACAACTCACAAAAAATATTATGCATGTATTAGTATTAGTGAATCGATCAATACATTTATCGAATAATTGAAAATGATGAATGAGTTTTTTTGTATCAGAATGTTTGGACTGGTTGAATTTGGATGTTTCTGTTTGCTGAGCTTGTGGTCGTGCGCAGCAGATCTCGCGCTCGTAGTGGTGACTGTGAGAGGCCGCCTGGTGGCGTGTAAGAACACTAAGACTGATTGCCGCGTCTCTGTCTTTGATTCTGTAGCTCGAGCATGCCGAGGAGACAACGGAAAGGAGAAGGGTGATGGAATGTGAGAAGACCGCAACAGTGACCCTTGAACAAAAATACAAGGTAAGCTACAAGCACAACACCACACCTATTAACCCTTATGCTGCTGCTGGCTAATTTGGCCAATACAAAATGATGCAAATTTTTTTTAAAGAAAATGAAATGATTGAATCCCTGGCACATTGGTATTCATCTGAGTACTCAGTGAGAGATATCCAATGAATGCCAACATGACAGGGTTTAGATGGTTTTCAAAAATCTTTGGACGTAAGTAACTTCAGCATTGGAAGGGTTAAGGTCAAAAAGTAAGAACGTACAAAATTTAACCAGTAGCTCTGCTTCAACCACTTCATTGGTTATTGGCTCAACTATCATAGATCGTTTGTAGACCATGTTGGGAGTTTTCAAGAGAATTAGAAGCCAACCCATTTAACGTGTTAATGCTCACAGCGTCCAAAAACAGCCTGACAATTTTGAAGAAAACTTGCTGGTCAAAGTATATTTTGGAAAATACTTGATAGAGAGATATGAAGTGATACATTACTAACAACTCTCCTTCAAACGTTTTGTTAAATCGTTCTTAATTACAAAGTTATTGCTAAAAATACCATGGTTCCAGACAACAATTTTGAGACTTGTTATTTTCATGTTGTTTCAGGAGAATCAGGAGAAGGAGAAGCAGAAGGAGGAGAGCCTGGCGGACCTGAAGGCCAGCTACTACTGCGACCTCTGTGACAAACAGTACAAAAAACACACCGACTTCGACAACCACATCAACTCATACGACCACGCCCACCATAAGGTATAAACAATGCCTACAGTAGCAGTTAGGACCGTTGTAGCCAAATTTTGGTGTAACCTTTTGGATTTGAAGTAATTTCTAAAAAAAATGATTAAAAAGTTCTATCCAGAACTAAACCTGCAGCTCTCCTTTTAATTTTTGATGAATTTCATACGTAGTAACTAGTGAAATTTTACATTTAAGTTTGAACATGAGATGTTATACAGAAGTAAACCAGTAAAGTTCCTTTATTTAGTGTGCAAGTTTTCTCTTTCATTAATTAGTGAAAGGATACCTTTCAAATGGAACTTCAGGCACGAACGGGTTAAAATCATCTCAGTTTTAATCTCCTTATTGGGCCCTGAGGGCAGATTGGTCTAAGGCATTGCCATTGACTGCTCGCTGTCTCTCACCACTGTGCAGGTTTGAATACCAGCCAGGGCATTTTAGAGAATTGCCAGTGACTTGGGTGGTGGCTTTTGGTGGGGTCATGTTCCCACTATTACTTACAACTGGTTAGTCATGATTGAGCTTAAATGCAACAAAAAAGTGACAATAATCAAAAATTCAAATTAGCTTCCCTAGTATTTCTGTTGCTCCATCGGTCATATATGTTCATACAGGGTAAACTTTTGTTAGGATGAACATTTCAAGTCAGGGAAAATTTGTTCAACTGATGGGAGGTTCTCACTGGTACTGAACCCATTAATGCTCAAGAGTCAACATAGAATTGTCATCTGGATCTTTGATACGTATGACAATTCCTCAGGAATTAAGGTTTGGAATGATACATATCAGCTTTCATTAAAAAGTTACCAATAAAATACTGTGATTTATTCTAAACCCTATCCACACTAAATGCTGTGTTTGTAATTTCAGCGTTTGAAGGAGTTGAAACAACGTGAGTTTGGGCGAAATGTGTACAAACGTCGCACAGACAAGAAACAAGAGAAGGAGCTACAGCGCATATCTCAGTTTGCTGACGCCCGAGCGGGAGTCAAAGCTGGGTACGTAATGATAATAAGAATAATAATGATAATAATAATGATAATAATAATTAATAATCTTTATTTCACGAGGGTAACACAGTCAAATACAGGATTTTTTTTTTGCTGTGGCCCTCATATTTAAGGATTATACCCTTTCATGCTTCAGACCACAGAGTCTAAAATTGTTCTTCAAGGTATAGGTTCCTGAATGATGAGAGAGATGGTGCCATTTTCATATTTAAAGATTAGGAATTCCATATTACTATTAGAGAGATCCCTTCACCATACAAAATGATATCAATAACTTTTTTTAAATGATAATTTCTGTCTCTTTCTGTTACTTTTTGATACATAATTGTGATGATGTTAATGATGATACTAGTGATGATTATATTTGTTATTGTATTAGTGATGAGGATGATTGTTGGGTAATACTAGTTGGATCATAATAATAATGAAAATAATTACAACCATGAAACGATGATGATAATAAAATCATGGTTATGATATAAATAATTATAATAATGATAGTAATAATAATAAAAATATTGATAATAATAATCATAATAGTAATAATTGAAATGGTAATTATTATAATAATGACAACAATGAGGATGGTGATAATAATAATGATAATAATAATATTAATAATAATGATAATGATAGAAATATTAACAATAATAGAAATGATAATAACGGTAATGAATATGTTTATGATTATTATAATAATAGTTATACTGATATTAGTAATAAGAATGAAATTGATAAAGATTATTGATAAAATTGATAATATCCTAGACATTTGGTATAGCGCCCTTTGGCACATATGCATTAGGCAAAAGGTTATGTCCATTTGGATGCATCTTTCAAAAGATTAGTTTCAATCTCAAAATGACTAGTTACCGAAAGCAACTTCTCAGCTTTTCAAATATTGCTTTCTTATGATCGTTTATTGTTGGTACTTTGTAGATCATCTGAAGGTGATGAGGACCCTGAACCTACAGACAGTCCACCCTGTCAGACTGACACAGCGGCTGAGGCAACCAAGAAACCCGCTCCTGCGACCAGTACTACCACAGAAAACAACAACACCACCATCAACAACAACAACAATAATAATACTAATGGTGCCCTGGGTGGAAAGGCAATCAGCTTCAGCTTCAACAAGAAGGGGTTGTCAAAGCTGGCAAAAACCACCGTGTTCAGACACAAGAAACAAACTGAACCCAAGGTACCAAAGAATACCTCTGCGGCGGTGGCGATCCTCAAACCGGGCGTTGAGCTGGGCAGTCAGGATGCTGTTGCCATGGAGACACCGACGACGACTACGAGGAAGAGCGAGAAAAGCGGGAAGAAAGATGGGGTGACACTGACCACACTGGACGCCACTTTGTACCCAATGTCGCCACCTTCCCACTGCAAGGTCAAGCCGACCCTCCCCTTCCTGAAGTTCGTCAAGTCACACGAGCGCTGCATCATCAACCAGCTACTGGGCACGCTCAGCACCGATGCTCTAGCCAACGGTTTCCGCGGCTCCGAAGTTCCCACGTACACCATGCACACTATTAATCTGAAGAACGATGCAAGCAGCGCTGGGAAGGATAAAGACGCGGGAAAGAAGAACTCTTCAGATGCTGGAGGTGATAAAAGCAAGGACAGCGATGAAAAGGAGAAAGGAAGTGGTGGAGGCCAAAAACCTGTCGTCAACAACACCGGAGCTGCTGCAGCGGTCGCCGTGACAACCGCAGGTACTTCAGGAGAACAGATGGAGAAGGGCGCTGGTGATGCGGCCAAATCTGGTGATGCGGATAAAACCAAAAGCGAAGACGGCCAGCCAGTTGCCCGCCCTACGATTGCCTTCATGCAGGTGATGAGCCAGAATGAAGTGACCCAGTTGGAGTGGCCCATGGAGATGGTCCAGTACACCAAAACAGAGCCCTCCCTCTCCTACAGCTGCAACCCACTCTACTTCGACTTCAGGCAGTTCAGCAGCAAACCCAAACCTGCTGAAGAGGCTGAGGGAAAATCTCCAGATGCTGCTGCAGCCGCCACTAAAGACTCGACAAAAGAGGGCACCACACCAGGTCAGATTAAAATCAAAATTGAACCTGGTCAGGATGCCAAAGCAGCCGTCAGTGCAACCTCGATGAAAGATAAGGCTGACATTAAGGTTGAGCCAAGTGAAGGGGCAGTAAAGACAGAAGGAGATGAGCAATCTGACGTAAAGAAAACCCCGAAACCTGGGCACGAGGCAGAGGATGCAGATGTAGAGTCAGACAAGGAAAACGAAGAGGACGCCTCAAAGCGAAAGTCCAGGAAAAAGAAGAAAAAGAAAAAGAAGAAACACAAACACAAGAAAGATAAGGCGGAGTCAGATAATGAGGACGCTGAGAAAGAGGACGGTAAAAAATCCAAGAAGAAGCGCAAGAAAAGTAAGAAGTCGAAGAAATCCAAGAAATCCCATCACACTGAAGAGTCAGAGGCTGAGTCTCAATCAGAGGGAGAGGAGAAGGACAAAGACGGCAAGGAGAAAGATGGGGATGCTGCTGCAAAGCAGGATTCTGAGAAGACTGAAAATAAACCCAAGCACAAGAAAAGTAAGAAGAGTAAGAAATCAAAGAAGTCAAAAAGATCCAAGAAATCCAAGTATTCTGATGAATCCGAATCCGAGTCTGAAAATGATGCTGAGAAGAATGAGAAGACTCCGGCTAAAGATGGAGAAGGTCCTTCAGAGAGTCTGGAAGGCAGTCAGTCTAAGAGGAAGGCGAAGAAAAAGAAGAGTAAGAAGAAGAAGAAACACAGTCATCAGTCTGATGATGAGTCATCTGCATCAAGTTCAGAGTCTGAGAAAGATGCGGCGAAAAAGAAAAGCAACGAAGAAGCGAAAGACGAAAAATCTGCGGCGACTCCCTCAAAAGCGATTGTCAAAGTCGAAACACCTGCAAAAAATGACAGTGTCGAACATGCATCGAAGCGTAAGCACAACTCCTCCGATGATTCAGACTCTGACGCTGGTGCAAAAGGACCGAAAACCAAAAAGAAACCACCAAAGGAAGCTACCAAGAACCTGAGGAAGCCGAAAGCAGAGGAGAGCAGTGAGGAAGACGAGAATGTTGGCAACTCAAGTAAACGATCAACAGGCTCACGAAAGCGTACCATCAGTGAAAAATCAGATGATTCTAAACTGAAGATAACTAAGAAGAAAACCTCAGAGAAAACTGCCACAGCCACCGCTAAGACTGCAAAATCGGCAAAGACCGCAGATGGCAAGAAAAATCTTCCCGAAGGTCTCAACCCTGACTTTGATGACGATAACAGAGAGACAAATAAATCTAAGTGGGATACAAGCAGCGACAGTGAGATTGAAAACCTTTTTCAGATCAAACCACCTCAGGAGAAGGCGGCAGCCGCCACCAGTGAGAGGCCTAAGGGTAATCCTGGCTCTGCAAGGTCCACCAAGTCATCTGTCCCTGCTCCGGAGACACCCAAGCTTATGAAGATCCCTAAAGTGGAGGAGAAAAAGCCAAACCCCGTTGTAGAACCGGAGGATGACAAAAAGGCAAGGACCAATCACAGGTCTCACAAGTCTTCGAGTAGAAGCAAATCTCCACATTCTGATCGAGAGAAGAAATCAAATAGTCGAAGGTCCAGGAGCCATAGCAGTGGTGGTCGTCGCTCACGCTCCAGGTCGGCGAAAAGGGAGGGCAAGTCAAAGAAGGACCGCTCACGATCGTATTCATCGGATAGTGATTATGACCGACGACGCAAACGATCAAGGAGTAGGAGTTATAGCAGTGACAGTGATTATGACCGAAACCGTAGGAGATCTAGGTCATATTCCAGATCTAGGTCTCGCTCCAAGCATAGATATTCAAGATCACATCGTCACCGAGATGATTCTTATAGCAGTTACTCTGATGATGATTACGACCGCCGCAGATCATCCCGCAGGTCCAGGAGGTCTCGGTCCCACCATAGGTCCCGTTCCAGGTCCTACTCACATGGTAGAAGAAGTCGATCCTATTCACGCGACAGGGATCGCCGCAAGAGGAGGTCCTACAGTAGGAGCAGGAGTAGGTCCTACAGCAGCTACTCCAGCAGATCTCGCAGCCGCTCCCGTTCCCGGGGAAGACGCAGGTCAAGGTCGTACAGTAGGTCAAGGTCGCGAACAAGGAGCAGATCCAGATCTCGGGGTAGATACACTCATAGTGGTCGAGGCAGATCCTCGGACAGAAAGACGAACTCTCGCGACTCTCGAGTTGAGATGAAGGAGAGTCCGGACAAGCAGTTCAGTTCAGTGCTGCCAAAGAGAGAGCCCAAGCCGACCAGGAGATATGAGCGAGAGCGCGAGCACAGGACGTACGAGGCTGACAAGCTGGTGACGGCCGCCCTGCCGCCAGGTATGAAGAAGGATGAGGTCTCGGCTCAGGCCCAGGAGCTACTTAAGCGCGTCAAGGAGAGGGGCCCTGGCACTGGTGGCTCCCCCACCAACAAATCGGGACTCATGCTTAAAAATCCTCCCTCAGGATATTTTGGGCCAAAGCTGCCTCCGACCCTGGAGAAAGTGCCAGTGTTACCCTTGATTGGCAAACTGCCTGCTGGATCTAAGAAGAGACCGAATTCTGACTCGTTACTTGGAGACATGGAAGGTGCCGACGACAAGAAGAAGGAAGAGATGATGACTCTGCTGGCCAAACAGATGGAGAAACATGTGACCGAGATGGAGGCCAAGATGTCGCAAGGTGGAGAAAACGGTGACCCCAAGCTCGCAAACATGGACGATATACCCCTACCTCCGGGCGGGGTCCACAAGGGTGGCCCCAACCCACATGATGTACCCATGCCCTCAGGACCCCCACCACCCCTCATGCCTAATGGAGGAAACCTCAGCGAGATCGCCCTCCCCGATGGAATGACGGAGGACTTCAAAGTTCCCTTGCCACCTCCTCCCAAACCAGGTGCAGTTAAGGTGCCTGTGCAGCTGACTTCCAAGTCAATGAGCAGGATCGAGCAGGGCAAAGATATGCAACCTCGGGAGTCGCCCCGCCAGAATTCAGAAGGTGGAGGCCCCCCGCCGCCTCCTATGCCCCCTACTGGTCAACAAGGGAAGCGCAAGAACCGGCGCGAGAAGCGACAACTGATGCACCAGCAGATGGCGCTTCAGCAGCAGCAGATGGAGAAGCTACAACAGCAGAAGCAGCAGCCGCCACCCAACCCGCTGGAGCCCCACCCCCCTCCGCCACCCCCGAAGTCTCCCCCTCCGCTGCCACCTCCCCCGAAGAAACCCGCGAAGCAGCCGGCCCAGCCGCAGCAGCCACAGAAGTCGCAGCCTCAGATGCGGCATTCACCACAGCCTGTGATAGAGGAACTGGTGGCAGACCAGCCGGCCCCCGGGGAGCCCACGCTCATGCACGTATCTGTGGAGGGCGACCAGTTCCAGCCACAGCCCATGCAGACGGAGGATGGTGGACCGGAGGGCGAGGACCAGATGGAGCCGGTGACGATACCGCCGGAGCAGATGGAGCAGTACAAGGCCCTGCAGGAGCAGGCGCAGCAGCACGCCCAGCAGCAGCAGCAGCTACAGCAGCAGCAGCAGTCGGGGCTCATGCCCATGTCCGCCATGCAGCAGATGCTGCAGCAGACGCAGCAACCCATCCCCATGGCCATGCCACAGCCGCAACCCTCGCCTAGTCCCCAGCCGCACCAGATCCTCATCGGTCCCAACCACCCCCTGCATCCCGCTCATGCTGCGCACGCTGCACACGCGGCCGCCATGGCACAGGCACAGCAGCAGGCAGCCGCCTCCCACGCCGCAGCGCACCCTGGTGGTGCCACCATGCAACTACCAGCAGGCGTGCACATCCCACAGGCAGGCGCACCAGTCATGATTGGCGGCGGAGGACTCATACCAACATCCTCAGGTCCTACGCCGATGCACTCTGCCGCTGGAGGACTTCACATACCAGTGTCGCTGGGCGGCGGTCTGCATCATCTCCCAGCAGGACTGACGGCCCATGCAGGCGGGCACCCAGGTCTACCACAGCTCATTTCAGGTCACGGTCACCCCCTTCATCCACCAGGACTCCAGGGACTCCAGGGACTTCAGGGACTTCACGGAATACCGGGTCTCCCGGGGCTGCCTGCAGGTCTCCAACTGAACCCTGCAGCGGCAGCAGCAGCAGCGGCGGCAGGAGGCCAGATGCAGCACATGATGCCGGGAGCGCCACATATCCTACACCACCCAGCAGGTGGCGCCGGACTACAGCACCCGCCCGGAACAGTCCTCATCGGACCCCCCGCCATGCGATACGTCCTGCGACCGCCCTTGTGACGGTTACCAATGCCATAGATCTCCCTCCGTCCCCGGAAACGTTGACGAAAAGGAACTATGGCAGGGGACCGCTTCACGCCCCATGAGCTCACCAAAAGCAGAGGCAACTGTACATAGAACCCGCGAAAAAACTTCCAGGAAGTTCTCTATGGTGCTGACTTGTGATCTCCTGAAAAATGTACCAAGTACCAGCCATGACCTTCTTGGTTTTAGGGTAACACAATTGTAGATATGAGGTGCTTTCCAGTAATGGATGTACACATTAATAACAACAACAAGGTCATCTTAAATGATACTGTAATCTTTGAATCAGGATGGCGAGATATCTTGAATCCCTTACCAAAAGTGCCTGGGGTTTCCTAGAAAATCCTTGCAATTTTCCTGCATTATCCTAGGAATTTCTGGGTATTCCCAGCTTCACTTGGTAAGGGATGTTCTCTGCACGTTGGGGCTATTGATAAAGTAAGTGTATTGGTCCACTCTCTGCGGAGGGTATTCCAAGCCTATATGGGGTTCCTTTGAATCATACACCAGGGTATGGTACTGCTTCTTGAGTAAAGTCAAATGATGAAATGCAGCTTGGCCTAAGTATCTTCCTCAAGCCTGTGTTGTGCATAACATGTAGACCTGCCTCCCCAAGTACCCAGGTAGCCTAAAGATTTCTGATGATAGTTCATTTTCACATGGTGTGCTTCATACAACCAGAATACTGGGGCTAGTTTCTTTAATCTCAGTCTTATAGCAAAAATTGATTTTTCGACAATTTTAGTACACGTCTATAAGTTGAATACTTGTATTAGCTCATCAAAGTTTTACGCGGACCAATGTTTTCCACACAGGTTCCGCAGCAGTATTGGACATGTCCTTGCTGAACAGCTTTTTGAAGCTGGCCCCATATACTCTTATCAAATACAGGCTGAAATTCAGCACCTATCTACCAAGCTGACAGTGCATCCTGGTTCTCCACGCAAATAATTTTTCATAAATTTTATTTTTTGGCAAAATGAAAAAATCAAACGTTTATCATAGATATGAAGAATTTTCTTTTTTGGCGAAATGAAAAATCAAACGTGGGTCCCACCTGCTGAAGGTGCAGCCATTGTGAAATGAATTATCATTGCAGAAATTTTTGCTTGACCCCTTGACCTGCTTAACCCCTGAAACGAATTTTCATTTTATCATTGCAGAAATTCATGCTTGGCCCCTGAAATGAATAATCATAGCAGAAATTCATGATTGGCCCCTGAAATGAATTATCATTGCAGAAATTCATGCTTGACCCCTGAAATGAATTATCATTGCAGAAATTCATGCTGCTTAGCCCCTGAATTTAATTATCATTGCGGAAATTCATGCTTAACCCCTTGTTTTATCTTCATGATTTTTATCCCTGATTGCAAGCCTGAGGTTTTCCCTCTCGCTATGTCCCTTTGGCAGTATATTTGTTTGCTGCTAATTATTCCTTGTCGGAAAAGAAAATGTTGATTCCGGACAACTTTCAAGGATGTATGATGGTGTTTTGACCATATTTTTCTTGGCCCACAGCTTTCAAAAAGCTTTCAAGCTGAACTCATTCATGCCTGGAGGTAACCATGACTAGTGTCGTCTGGACCTTTGATACTTAAATTCACAAAATATTTAATAATAAATTCACAAAATATTTGAAGGAATGTTGATGGTTGTGTTTCAAACAATATTTCTCCGAAATATTTTCCATAAAGTGCTCTGGTCATGAAGATATCACAAAAATAATTGGCATTGTTTTGGGCACTGCAGGCATGAATGGGTTTAGAATATAGAGGAAAGTGGATGCCAACTTTCCTCAGAAACATCATTTTGTATATATTGCCTTTTTCTCTGTACATTATTTGTTTTGTAAAAGTTGATTGATTGCTTCTAATTTATTGCCTTTTTCCCACGCTTTTTGTATTATTATGCATTGCGCCCATCGTACCTGACTGTTCACTTAGATATAAAGTATACAGTTCTAATTACCAGTCATGAACTTATTGCCTTGGTGATTTTGAGAAAATGGATTAAACAGCTTTTTTCGAACCTTGATTAAAGCCATCAAATAATCTTTGAAAATACTTTGAGAGGAATAGAGACTATGTCTATTTGAATAGCTTTAATAAGAGGTTTTTGATTTTTATTATTATTATATTTTTTTTCACATTTTGTCAGATTGCCAAGTTTCTATGATCATGAATGTGTGATCACTCCTGGATTATTGTTAAAAAAAGTCTAGCTTGAGAATTCTTGGGTAAAGGTGGCGTTAGTTTCTACTTAAAGAATGGGACGAGCAATATATATGCGTAAGAATCCTCCCAGAAACATTCTCAAGTTTCACAAATGGTTTTTGTCTCTCAGAAAAGCTCATGCTTTGATGTTAATGTTATCCCTTTCTAGCCAAGAGACCTCTTTGTGATACTTTTCACAATGACTTCCTAATTATGCATTCAATTCCGAGATATTTGAAGGAGAATTATTGGTTGTGTTCTGATCAGCATTTCTCCTTCAAATATCTCATGTAAAATATGCTCAAAAAGGTATTACCAAAATTAAACACTTACCAAAAGTGCCTTGGATTTCCTAGAACATCCTTGCATTATCCTAGGAATTTCTAGGAATTCCCCGCTTCACTTGGTAAGGGTATATTGAGGATGTTTTGGTTGCCACAGGTAGAATAGGGTTGTGTCAGAGAAGGAAAAACTGACTGGTATGATTTGTAAATAGATATCGCTCACTACTACGCTGGATCACAATTCTATAATTAATGATGTAATATTATTGCATGGTGGCCTCTTTTTGAATGTTCTCGGCGGCCATTGGCTTCTAGTCTTATCTTAATATAGGACATATTGAGAAAGGTGTGTGTAAATAGTTTTCAAGTGGAGGTTTTAGTTGAGGAATTACAATGAAATGTTTCCTTTTTGTCAGGATGACCAGATTAAGGCATTTTACATTGCTTTCTACTACGATGGAGGTTTGACTATGTCAGGGGTATGTAAATGAACTTTTGAATGGATGTCATTTGGTCCATATCCTTTTTATGCCAGAATTGGTTAGCAGGATTTCATCAACAATGTTTATTGATTAATTAACACTTGGCCAGTTTCACACAGCTGTCTCCGAAAAAGGGTATGATTTGTCTAGACTGCTGACTAGTGTAAAGAGCACATTTATCAACCCAAATTCATTTGGTTGGTTTAAATCTTTGTCTGTAATTCTACTCCTGTCTTACAAGTATCAAATCTGAAGCAGCAAAAGTTGTTCACAAATTTGGACTTGTATAACCTTGAAGGGATCTTTAAAACTTACAAAATTTGCTGAGGTTTTAAGTATTGATTTCCTAAATATTTGAAGGAGAGTTGTTCATCGAGTTCAGATTAACATTTACTTTTCTTCAAACATTTTTTTGGATTGGTTTGGAAAGAACGTGAACATTATCCTACTGGTCATGGCTACTGCAGTCATGAATATGCTTATTTTGGGAAAAAAATGTGCAGCAAAAAAGCTGAAGGTGAATGTGGAGGGATAATTTTGCGAAACTGATCAAGCTCTTCTAGGAAATGATTACTTAGGGAAGAAGTCAAGTATGTTCATTGTCAGGTGCAGAAAACACCTAATTAACCCATTCATGCTTAGTTTCCATAGAAAGTGTCGTCTGGATGTTCGATTCTTTTGAAAATGACAGTGTAAAACCTACATATTCAAAATATTTGAATAAGAATTGTCCCTTTGTTTCTGATTTACATTTCCTCTTCAATTGTTTTCCGTAAGATACTTTTCTAAGAAAGAATCTTAGAATGCCAGCACTATTCTAAGAAAAATATGTCAGAAATGATCGATCCTTTATTTGGCAACTACAGCATAAATGGGTTAATACAAGGATTAATTTTCTTGTGTGGAGGAAAAAAAAATCCTTGGTGTTGTTTAACTGGAATGGAAAGAAGACAGTATGCAAACTTACTATCATTGTTTACGAATGGTAGTATTTGATTACGATGAAATAATCCTAGCTGAGGTAGTGTCTTCTTATGGTACAAGTATTTTTATTGAAATGAATAAAATGACTGTGTGAAAGAGGGAGTTATTGTGGAGGAGACATTTTCAATTTTAGATCAGGACTTTGATAAGATGTGATTAATATGTAAATAGTCCACTGTCTACGCGAATTTCATGCAATGCTTTTGGGAGGTTTGTCGTAGGAAGTACTGAATTTCTTGTGTGAAAGGATAATTTTTGTGCAGTACAAAAAGTGGCTTTTCCAAATATAGATAGTGGGTGATTTGAAGACGATTTATTTCACACACCTGAAAAAATTTCCAATCAAAATAAAATGCTCACAATTTGAATTGAGATTTGTAATGAACTTGCAGGTAATTGTAGGCAAGATTCGCCACAGAACCTTCTCCTCATCAACCTTACCGTAAATTCTCTGTAATATGGGACACTCCTTAATAATTATGATTTTTGGCCCATGTTTAATGAAACTACAGAAGGTGGCTAAGATTTCCCAATAATTATTTTGCAAAAATGATTATGGTGGCCCAGTCCTAGGGTGGTCTAAATCTCCGAGGATTTACGGTAACCATTGCCTTGTATCTTTACTTGGAAAATCCCCTGAAAAGAAAGAGTGGCTTTAAGAAATGTGCAATTGAGTAGTAGTTGTTAGTGATGACGATGAGTGACGTTGGAAGGATGACTTGCTACATGGTGGTACCTGTATATAGATATACAATTTTGTATGTAGTCCACCCTGTGAATTGATGCAGGGTTGACACAAGTAGCTTTTATACAGCCTCTGTAGGTGGACTTGCCCATGCACCCCTTCTCAACCTCCCTAACCTTCTATGCAGTGTGTGTGAGAGAGAGAGAGAGAGAGGCGGGTTCTTTTAACTGAACCTTGCTAAAAATGGTTATCGTTCTACATTTGGGAAACTGTACCCATGCAGAACGTACAGTTTCTATTGAAGCATATCTTATACTTTCAGGGAAAAATTTTGATGAGGTTATCTTTTCTACCAGAGAGTATATGTCATCATTTCTACTGATAGGTTTCAAGAATTGTTTATTATTATTTTTTTGCCCTTTTTGACTTGATTTCTAGTCTTGCAGCACTACTTTTACTACTATTGTGGCACACACACTGTTTGAGTGGGGAGTTTGAAGCAAGTCTCCCTTTGTGGATATCCCTTTTGTTGTTGAACCTCGTGCATCTACCTTAAGACTGGGACTATTACTTCACTACTACTACAACTACAACTACTACTACTACTACTACTACTACTACTACTTCTACTACTACAATGACAACAGGTGACTTCACTTGAGAATGGAACTCTGTAGGTAGTGCCTTATAGGCTCTGGCTCTTGACAATAAAAGGCATTGAAATGGGAACTACAAAGCTTGTTTGTTCTTTCTTTCCAAAATTAAGACCAAGTCTACAATTTGTCTCCAAAGAGGGACAGCTCACTATCAAAATGCTCTAGCTGTTCGTTCACAGGGTCTTTGCCAGGATTTAAAAAATGCTTGTCCTAAACAGTTATTCCAAAATTTGTGCCTTTCCAGATTCAACTACTTCAAATCCTTATCCCAACTACATTGGCCTATTGTGTCAAAGAGGACACTTGACTCTTTTGCCATGTCCTAGGTGGTTATTACCCCCAAAATGTCAGAATTAAAAATTCTTCATAGAAATTTTTGCCTTTCCAAAAAGGTCTTCAGGAAACTGTCCAAAAGATAGGCTGGACGGTTCCTGGCAAAGTCTCTGGCTGTTCGTATCGAATCTTATGCCACCAATCGCTCTAACAGACAATGTCCCGAGTAATTATTCACTTCCACAGTGGCCATTTCTGGGACTACTTCACCTCCACCATTTCTATTTCTTCGTTGGATTATCTAATAGTACGGTACTAAACACACATCAAGAGAGGAATTTCAGTTCCAAGAAAATGAATTAAAAATCTCAGTGAGCCATAGGATATTAATTGAGGTACATTTCTTGCTCTTAAATCTATGTGCACATTTTATCGTGATATCTTAGTTTCCTTCAATGCCATCAAAACATTATATAATTTTGGGCATTAATAAAAATAAAAACAACACCACTCAGATGCACTGTCTACTAGATATTAATCTTGATTCATTTGGCTCGAGCAAAATAAGAAATATGTTTTAAGTCAACAGTGTTTCAACTCCACTGTGATATAACCAGTATTTTCCTTCACATCTTATGAATATGAAAACAAAGCCCATAATGTGGGATGCCGTATCTCAGAGCTGGCATTAGAAGCCAATTATCAGTCTAGGGGGTGTCAAAAAGTATAAAAATTCTTGAGCAGGAAATATTTGTAGCCTATGCAGGCCAGTTGGTTAAGAATATTTTCACTAGGTGGTAAAACCATAAAAGCTGTCACATCAGTACTACAGACCATTCAATCATTAGACACCAAAAATATGAATAAATAAATCCTATGTTATCATGTATGATGTCATACGATAGAAAACAGCAGCGTAAAATTTAATGATTTTTGCAGACAAATCAATTTTTATTATTACGAAACATTTTCCAATGACAAACAAATATATTGACTTTTAACAGGCTATATATGCAACACATTGATGTATAAAACAATACAAATTATACATTTATTTGATTTTCTTGCATAATATGAATATTGAATACCCTTTCTTACTCAGTCGCGCACATTGAAAAATTGTAAGTAGCTTAGGCATGGCAAACTTTATTTGTTTTAATATGAATAACTTAACAGAAACACTATGCCCTGGTTTTGAGACCAGTGATAAATAAATAAATATTGAGTTGGTTATTTTCCACTCTACACACGTATTCCCTATCGAGCTTGTTCATTCCATAAAACTTATCAAAGACACTTTCATACAAACAGATTATTCTATGCAAAAGCCTGGTGAACTTCCTCTAAAATGAATAATTCTTAAGAAAAACTATGCCCTGGTTTTGAGACCAGCGAAAAATGAATAAATATTGAGTTTATATAAGTTGATTTTTCTCCACTGTACACAACTAAGTTCTTGCAACCCTCCACACACATATTCCAAAGCAAGCCTGTTCATTCTAAAAAACCTTTCAAAGACGTTTTCATACAAATGGATTATTCTTTGCAAAAGCCTGTTATGGTGAAACTTCCTCTAAAAATAGTACAAGTGTCCCAGAGAAGAGTCAAGAATCTTTTGATACGGCACAATATATCATAACTAAAAGGTTGTTAGAATCTGGTGAACCGAATTGTACCAATTAAGACTTTGCTGATTTTGAATGCAAGGTCCCCATCTTTTGAACCCTCGTATCTTAAAATATGAGAGAACTGCCTGCCCGTTGTTTAACCCATACATGCCTGTAGCAGCAAAAAAACGCCCTTACATTTTTGGTGATACCTTTGTAAACAGAGCATTTTTCAGAAGATATGTGATGGTGAAATACTGTTCAGAACCTAACCCACAATCCTCCTTCAAATATTTTGCAAATTTATGCTTAATTTCTCAAAAGTACAGAAAGTACAGACAACAATTGTAGATGAGACCTCCAAGCATGAATGGATTAACCCATCCATGCCTGGTGATCTCCTTGATGAGCGTTGTCTGGACCTATAATACTTAGGTAATAACTTTGTAATTAAGCCTACATTTAAATAACACATGAGGGAGAGTTGGTTGTTTGGTTCTGATTAACATTTCTTGTTCAACCTTTTTCCCCAAACTGATCTGGTCGCAATAAAATGACCAAAAGGGACAAGACATTTTGGGCATTACAGGATTGAATGGTTTAAACCCATTAATGCTAGTGCTCAGCAGCCAAAAGCAGCCTGAAAATTTTGATGAAATGTTATAGATATAGGTAGGAAAATATTTGATAGAGTTATATTAATCAGGACATTACCAACAACTCTCCTTCAAATATTTTGTACAATCATTCTCAATTCAAAAGTTATCGTCAAAAGAATTCTAGATCCAGACGACAACTTCCGGAGGAACTCAAGTATAGATGGTTTAAAAGCCTTAGGATGTGTCTCAGAGCAATGGGATCTGGGAACTCATTCACTATGGTGCATATTCAAATCAGCTTCCTCTCATGAAAGAATAACCCAATGTGCCAGGTGTCTTAATACATTTCTGCTTCAAAATACTGAACCATTACATGACTGAAAGTTCACGTTTAAATGGTAGCGCCACCTATATCCAACTCTTATCTCTCAACAACAAGTTCAATAAAAAGCTCTTTGACACTTCCTGATTCAAACAGAATTAAAACATTTCTTTTTGGCAGACCAATGACACTTTCCACTGGGCTAGGCTAACCAGCCATCTTACTAATAGGTGGCGCCACCTACCACGATGGGTCGCAGCTGCAATGCCTCTATACCTATTAGTTCACCCTGAGAGAAGTAGACAGGGAGTGGGCGCTGGTCACGAATCATCAAATTTCGCTGCCTCTCACTATCTGACCTAGATTAGATAACATCCCCCAGCCAGCCAGTCAGCCAGCAGTGCACAGATCACGTGACCAATACAACCCCAGGCTACAGCGCGAAACTCGAGGCGCAGATGCTGAGAGGCTAGCATGCAGTACCTATGGTGTTGCGGATCAAGGGTATGTATTTCTCTGGTTCACCGTGGCAATCTGTATCAACATGAAGTTTCATGCATTTAATACACACAACATGATTTTTCACAAATGTGCTGGACTAGGAAGCCAACAATATACAAATTAGCCTATTCATACTTCTGATGTCTGGACCTGTGACACTTTTAAAAATAACTTTGAAATTAAGCATGAATTGGGAAAATATTTGAAGGAAAATTGTGAGAGAGTTTCTAATTTACATTTCTCCTTCAAATACTTTTGCGAAAATTGCTTTGGTTTGAGAGATATCACCAAAATAGTTAAGCAATTTTGGGCTCTACAGGCATGAATAGGTTAACTGTCATTTTAAGCACAGGAATCGATCATTCTGGACGGGTAGTTTTCAAATCCTGACTCATATCCAGGAAGGCACCTATCTCATTGACTTTCGTGGTAATATAGTATTACCTTAACTACTCCTTCCTTTCATAATCACCTTCTTTCTAAGTGTAACATTTTTCACATTCAAATATGAAGGTTTTGTCTTTTTAACGGACTTCAATTATCTATTTACAACACAAATATCTAAAGAATAATAGAAATTGCATTCAAATATTTTCATATGTCAACTACAAACTTATATTAGATAAGATAAATAAAATAACTGCATTATCTACACATATAACAGGAGTAAAACCTATAGAGGACTATTGTCATCTAACTTGTAATTAACCATTTAATTACCAAGAGTTCCCAGGCAGTATTCAAGTAGCTTCTTGGCATAACTTCCTCCTCAGCAATCTGGGTATGAACAGGTTAATTATTTAGATAATTAGGTAACACACAGCACAGTCAAATCAAAACAAAACAACAAAGTCAAGCAAATGGGAAATCTAAACCTATTGTTGTTGTCTCTATGGGTAGAGAGAGCTATCAAACACTCAAGTGTTCAATACGCAGTTAAACAATAATTAAAACAAATATTTAGATAGTATCTTTAAAAGGTAAAAGGACCCACCCTTGTGAGATGACAAAAAAAAATACATATTGATGGGCCATAGAATCCTACACCAAATGTATCATTGTTTCAGTGACTATAAACTCTCCTTGATGACTACATTAATAAATAAATAAACATAAACGCTTTAGGTATCAGTCCCCCCAAAAAGGTGTCTCAGATAACAGACAGGAAAAAGGAGATAATTCCTTTTTTATTGTGGATCAAAAATGTTATCCTAATAAACACGAAGTCCCCGTTTTGTATAGAAATGTGAAATTTCAAAAATATATGAAATGAAATCTCTCAGTTCCCTTTATCATTCACTGCTGCGTTGATCAAACACACCTTATTGGGGCTGTAGGCAATGACTAGAATCTAAATGAAAGTCTTGCAGGTTTATCATATATATATATATATATATATATATATATATATATATATATATATATATTTATATATATATATATATATATATATATATATATATATATATATATATATATATATATATATATATATATATATATATATATATATATATATATATATATATATATATACATATATGTATATATGCACATATCCATTATATGTCCTCATAGTTCAAATATGCTATTAGTTTCTTTGGGAGAGGGAGGTCAGGTATTTTACACATTCTTGACTGCTTCAAACACCGTCTTATTCGTAGGCGACAGTGAGAGGCAAGGGTTCTGGGTGTCACCTGTAGGTGGCGTATGTAGTCCTCCAATTCTCGGCACATGCCCATTTCCGAAGCGTGCAGGCCTTTCTCATTCCTTGCATATGTATTGGCGCCGAACTCGTACAGATACTGGGCATAGATATTCTCACAGTGGTGCTTGACTGCGACATGGTAGAGAGAGTGTATGGGGGGGACACGCTTGTTTCCCGGCAGGACCACATAGTTGTTGGGGTCTGCCCCATAGCTGAGTAGGGTCTTGACGCAGTCCGCATGGTGGTAGGTTATGGCTATGTAGAGAGGGGTGCTGTTTAGATTGCCCAGGAGCACTGGCGACCTATTGCATACTGCTCCATACTTCAACAGCTCCTGTAAGGAAAAGCAGAAGAAAGATCTCAATCAGGATACAAAATGATTCAATTACTGTATATGGGTTTAATTTGGAGTGCTGAAAATTTTGCTTTACAGCCCTGCTGGAGGGTATTTGTGCTACTTTAAATCTATCCATTCAAGCTCTCAAAACTAATCCATATACCAAGCAGGATATTTATTTGAAGGATGCTATTTTGGCGCTATCATGGAAGCGCAAAGATAGCAAAAATCGAATGCCTGTAAAAAATACCAGTTATACAGTAATATAAAATAATTTAATTGATATAACAGATTAATTCAGAATAAATTATCTGAATTTGGATAAAAATATTTCTATTAATTCTATTAATCAATTTCTTGAAAAAACAGTTTTGAAATACACTTACTAAAAACTTAATAATAAACAACCACACACACACACACATTTTGTCACTTTTGTCTATGACTTTTGTCTATATATATATATATATATATATATATATATATATATATATATATATATATATATATATATATATATATATATATATATATATATATATATATATATATATATACACACATGTATATATATTCATATGTTTATATATAAGGGTCAAGAGCTACCGTGTAATACTTGTATGTATGTAGGAAAATCACAACTCACCTCTACACCATCAGTATAGCCATCTCTGGCGGCCAGGTAGAGGGGTGTGGCCAAGTTCTGGAGGTCGCCGTCAGGATCGGCCCCGGCCTCCAGGAGGGCCTGGATACAGCCTGTGTGCTTGTTCTTCACTGCCACAAACAGCGGCGTCTGCGCCTTGATGTCTAGAATGTTGATGTTGGCGCCCTCTTTTATCAGGTAGATCAAACATTCTGTATGACCAGCTGAAACAAGGTAACACTTCTTTGAGTAATACATAATTTGTTTATAGTTAACAATAGCTTGGAGGGCTGTAGTCATACTACAGGTGAACTCCGCTACCCCGGACCACTGTACGCCGGACTTTTGGCTATGACGGACAATATGCTTGGTCCCAGTCCCATGCATATCAAGTACGTGTATTGGACCATGTGTAGTCCGGATTCCATATGCCGGAACTCGCTAACCACAGACCAATATCACGGCACACATGATGGTATTTATGATTTAATTAGCATTGTGTATGCCGGACAAACACATGTCTAGCAGTCGGCTTATTCCCGCCGAGAATAACACATGTGCTGAGTTACGTTCGGCCAGACAGCATTCAGTTCACAATGTCAAAACATATATAATTAAAGTCCAGCCAGGCATATTCTTTCGCTGTATTGACCTTTATACCTATCAAATGAGGTCCCCAATGCAATAGCATACACACTTGCATATGAAGGACTGAGTCCGTCATATGCATATGACAGATTTTGCATATGACAGCCCAATATTCCTGGTCCCACTGGGTCTGTCATATCCGAGCTCACCTGTATATTAGAAATACCTGTGTTCAGGGACTTAGTCAGGACCTATCCAGCTTGTCTTTTTGGACAGGCATTCTCCTGAAAAAATCTCTATTAGACAGGCAACATTTTCTATGATGAATTTTCAATTTTAACTTTTTTTTAAACTAATAACCATACCTTTTCCAAACAAACAATTTCCTAAGACATGGCTAAGACAAGAGCAGAAATTTTGTGAATGCTGCTTTGAGTAAGTATTCTTTAAATCCAGTAAACAATGGGACCTACTGGTAGCAGCGAGCCTGAGAGCTGTACATCCCAGTCTGTTCTTTGCATCCAGGATTTTCTTGTGCCCACTCTCCTCAATAAGCATCTGTAGTCGCTCCAGATCACCGACGAAGGCTGCCTGGTGCAGGATCGGGTCCGAGTCATGAATCATCTTCCAATCGTTCTTTAGCATATCGCCTTTCAAACACTGCAAACAAAGAAAACCATAGAACATGTGATCACAACAATTTCTTTTATATATATACATATAAGATATTGACTGGTGTTAGAAGGATCAATCAGAACTTTGATTATTTGGTCATTCGAGGAAAAAGGACTCGTCTGGTAGACTCAATTATAGGGCCCTTCTTACCCTACAAGCCACCAAATTCTATTTTGGAAGAAGAATTAGCTTTACTAAATTTGCTGAAAATAGACTGCGGTAGATATCACTAAAATTGACAACTCCTGTCAAAATGTAAGACAAGATAAGTTTATGTATGTGCTTACAGCCTCTGTTTCAGTTCATAAAGTTAAAAGTGACTGTGATGCTTAAATTCTCCAGTTCACTTCAACCTATAATTCAAACCCATTAAGCACCAAAACATTTTGGTGATATCCCACTTACAAATACACACCAAAAAAGTGTACTTCTGACAACCCTATCAAAAATTAAATGATTTTAATAACTTTCCCGTCGGTAACACACACAAAACAAATTTTGAGGTATAAAGTCAATTTTATATGAGGTAGTGGGTTTAGGTTATGATTTTTTTCATTTTTGTACTCTTTAGGATGTTTTTTTTCAGTACATCATCACTTTATATCGGTAAAATGAAATTATTTTTTTAACTTCTCCGTTGCAATTACTGTGATATGGCCCGATATCTTTGTGACTATAGAGTATTTTTCAGAAAATATTTCAAGGAGAAATGCTGTCAACCGTCAAGTACCAAACCCAATATTCTCTTTCAAATATTCTCAGAATTTATGCATAAAACTTAAGTTATTTGCAAAAGATAAAATAGGTCCAGATTTCACTTGTCAATAAGATCTCTAGACACGAATGGGTTTAAAAAGGTATGAAAAAGAATGCATGACACATAGCAGCAAATGGCAAACACAATTGTCTACCCCAAAAAAAAGGTTGACAGGTCCTAACTTAGTCTGCGATGCAGCCCAAAGTAGTAGAAACATCATTCGTACAGAGTTGATTTTTAAAAATACAAAATGATTTATGCAGAACTTTACATACTTTGAACAACAAATCAGGCCATAGCCAGGACCTGTCCAGCCTCCCTGATGCTGTTTCTAGAAATATATCCTTCCAGACACTTTCAGGCAAAAATTTCATGGACAAACCAAAAACTTAAAAGCACTGTTTTACTAGGAAATTATGCAAAATATGACAAAGTGAGCCTTAGTATCAGATTATCTGTGAGATTTCACTCAAAACACATTTAAAAGCCAGTGCATTCCATTTAGTAATACTGTATATTAATTGGCCTTGGTCTGAACTATTGCAATACAGTAGTGGCACCAGCTAGGTGACAATATTCATAGAGCTAACATCGACACACAGCCAACCATAAATTGCTGTGCTCCAGGACTTATTGACTGTGGCCCAGTACTAAAAAATTTGGACACCCCTGAGATAGCACCCCAATGAGGGAAGGTGGTGCAGCACATTTTATATTTCAAGGATAAAAACCGAGACATCTCCAAGATGAAAGGAAGAGTTCCTGAGGACAATCACAAATCATGAATTGGCATCTATAGATATGTCACTTCAACTAAGTGCTTTGCTAGATACGGGGCCATTTACCATACAATCACATAAGGCCCAGTGTGCAACACAAGTGTAATGGCAGTTTGATCAGTTCCTGTAGCTGCACTCGGATCATTAAGATCAGGTTGAAGAAAATAGAGCCTGCTTATTGGCTGCAAGCAGGGTATATCAGTTGGTCCACTGCAATGACTCATAGGACAGGTCACGCAGCGAGATCTGGCAGCTTTCTATCAATACAGATATACTAATTAAAGAATTCTTTCACACACAAATGTATGTGTGGACACCGTAAACAGTTTAATGAGAAGAATTACAGGTGTGAAAGCTTGCTGTCACAAATAAATTCCATATAAGGTTATGCATGTTTATGTAGTGTACCACACCTTCTAAATCACTCGGACTGTTGAAATGAACACTAAATTGTGTATGATGAATAGTCATTTCCTAAGAGATTGTAAGACCAACTTACCTCCTCAGTAATTCCTATGGCATACCATCATAAACATGTAATTTAGGGTTTTCTGTCAAGTTATCACAGAGCAGGATGAGATTTGTTATCAATTTTGGTCTTTTCTCCCCTTCTTTTATCTCTGAGGAGAGCACAACTTCCGGGTTCACAGAAAAAATACAGATTGACGGACTTTAAACCTATTTGAAGATTTGACACCTCCCTAGGAATTTGATTATATGATATTGAATTTTTTGTTTGTGTGTTTTGATGGATCTATCTCTTTTTCGTAGCATTTGTTGCGAAATCTCAATTTTTCGGTAATTAATTTTGTTTAAGATGTTGACAAAAGAGGGCGCTGCATTGCCATTTAATGGCGGCGCCCATAGAACTAACACATGTCTAATTATCGCTCAAAACAATTTTCGATCTGCATGCTGAACAAACCGATAAAATGTCACAGTCTTCGCCTGAGGTGACGGAGTTTTTAAACCATGACTCAGATGTCAAAACACCGAAGAAGATAACTAAAACTGGCTGGGCGTTGTTGGGAGTTTCTGGTGCTCTTTTCGTTGGAGTTTATGCAGTGACCGCACCATTTGTTTCCCCAGCTCTGAGAAAAATATGCCTTCCCTATGTGCCAGCCACAACGCGTCAAGTTAAGAATGTCATGACCATGCTGCAGGGAAGGACTGGACGATTAGTGGATCTTGGAAGTGGAGATGGCAGGATAGTATGTAATCACCTTCAATCAGTACAATTGCACTTGATCTTAGGAGAATTGGACTTAAAAGTTCATCATGACCTTGGACCAAGTCCAAGGCTTGAGAGCAGGAAGTCATGGAACCAGGGTCTTAGCTAGCAGAGTGTCTGTGAGTGGAGTGGTTTGGACGCCCAAACACTACAAAAATCGCATGTCAACCATTTTTTGTGTGTGAAATTTCTTAAATTATGTTATTTTCAAGCACAGGGCAAGTGCTGTGGTTTCAACAACAGTTTTACTTCAATATAATTCCCATGACAATTTGCATAATAATTAATCATAAAAGACATAATGCCTTTTCTCAGAGCTCTAGGTACATTACCTAGTTAACCTAGGTGAGTTATGTATGTCTCGATTGTTTTCAATAAGTAAACAAAACTAAACATATACAATACATTTATGATTGTTATCTAAATAATGTGCAGACTCCTTTCAGAAAAAATGCCCAAATTTTTTACAAGTGCCAACTTTTATCACCCATTGCGTAAATCTGTGCTAAAGCTAAGGCTGTCCACCAAAGAGAGGGCACTAGTCTGAAATTAAAATGAATGCCCCAATGGTTCATTATGTCTGGTTTTCCATTACATCCTGTTTAACCTAGTCATAATTCCCCCAAAAGTATTTTCCAACTAAAACTTCCTTTTTCCCATCTTTTTTTTTACTTTCTGTCTTTGATAGTTTGTACTGTATGTGAGATAATATTTTTAGTGCTATCAGAGATATAAATGACACAATGTTCTTCTCTGGAGCTATGTAGATCTACAAATTGCAATATTATAAAAAATTGTGCCTGGTATAAAAAGGGAGGGGGGGGGGGGTGAGGGCAAGCACAAACTTTCTTGAAATGTCCTAGAATGTTCTTAACTTCTGACTGTTCTCATTGAGCTAAAAGTACTCTGTCATTTGCTAAATAGGTAATTAATCTATTTGTAACACTTACATTAAGCTCTCCATTCCAGTGCCCCTTAGGACTTGTACTGTTATAATATGCTATTCAAATGCTACTCAACATTGCTATTCAAATGGTAATCAAACCTCTATAATACTAATCAGCATATATATTCAAGCTAATAACAAAATTACATAGAAATGCTATTTTTTATATTCTCAGGTGATGGAGGCTGCAAGGGCTGGATATCATGCTGAGGGAATAGAACTGAATGCTTGGCTTGTGTGGTACTCTCGCCTCATGTCCAGGAGACTAGGATTGCATAGCACTACAGGTTTCCACAGAAAAGATCTATGGAAGGTAACTCATGCATAAAAGTAAACCTAACCATAAGTAATCACATTTTTTTGCCAGACTGGATTTAAATAGCCACTCACCTACTTCAAATTCTTATTCCAACTGTATGGGTTATTCCGTGATTTTAAAAAAGGCACATGACACTTCAGGCATGTCTTACAAGATAGTTGATTTGGAAAGACATGGTTATCATCCAAAAAGGCATGTAAATATCTACATATGCTGAAAAGTAAGAAACCTGCCCATTGAAACATGTTTTCTTAAAACTGCCATTCTATAAGATAGGCTAGATGGGTCCTTACTAAGTCGTTGCACACATGTGACAATGTCCATACCTACTTTTCAATAGCCACCTCTCCTAGATATGTTGAAGCACCAACATTAATACTGGAACAGGATTGCTAATAAAAAAACATCAAACGAATCAAAACAAAATAGTTATTTTAAGGCTTTTAAAATAAATCATTGTGTAGGGCAGGTAAAATTTTAATGACAAGTATAACCTAGAGGCTAGAGCATAGTTACCCTAAAAGTGTGCTTTAAGTTAATGTTAAGCCCTGAGTTTTGATATTTGGAATTCAGTAGATGGTCAGTATTCATATCACATTTCCATTCTTGTGCTGTTAAATGTTAAAATTGCATTAATTCCTCACTCCCTACCCTAACATCGTTATATTTGGAGTTGAGCAAATGGTAAGTTTCTTATGCCTGGTATAAAAGGGGGGGGGGGAAAGATGAGGGCAAGCACAAACTTTCTTGAAATGTCGCAGTATGTTCTGAACTTCTGTCTGTTCTCATTGAGCTAAAAGTTAAATCTCTTTCAGAGTGACCTCACTCCCTACCCTAACATTGTTATATTTGGAGTTGAGCAAATGGTAAGTTTCTTATCACCATCAGTATCACCTTTAATTTCTAGTCTGGAGTTCTAGACAAGTGTTATCTGATATTTTAAGGATAATTAATTTGACTTAAGTTGACTTGCTTAGTTTTGCATACATTTTCGCATTTTAAACATTTATTTACACTTATGAGGAGAAAAGAGCAACAAGATTGTGCTCTTTTCATACATTTAATTTTTGACTATCTGTATTTGCGTAATGCGTTTTAAATTGCCTGTACTTGAATGTATTCCAAACTTGGCTTTAGTAATTGATATATTTTGTATTAGAGTATTTATTGTGTTAACTCCTCTCAGGGCTCAACATTAAGAAAAAACTTCATAAGCCCAGCAGGGCTAGTTACCGGAACTTTTACTAGCCCTGAAATATTTTTGCTAGCCCTGATATTAATGAAAACTCTTTTCAAACAGTTATCTCTGTTGATATCACAGCCTCTGTTGATAACATGAAAAGAATACAGTGTATTGTGGTAAATTGAGTTAAATTATCATCCAGGTATGCAGAGCCAAAGGTGGGCTTCATATTTTTTTAAGCGCTGATATTCTAATTCTATCTAGCCCCTCAGGGCTACTCACAGGTAGAATTTACTAGCCCTGACTTTCAATAACTAGCCCGGGGCTATGGGGCTAGCCTTAACGTCGAGCCCTGTCTCTATATCATATACAAAGTAAAGGTCAGTCGCATTGCTCCTTTCCGTTTCAATATGAATATCTGATTTGTGAATTGTCTTTTTTATTGTTTCAGATGGCACAACTTGAGGAAAAGCTAGAAAAAGAACTATGTGCAGATGGTCAGGTGATCGCATGTCGGTTCCCTCTTCCTACATGGCAACCCGTACAAACAATAGAAGCAGGTATTGACACAGTATGGCTGTATAAAAGGCCACTTGGTGGACATATAGAGAACCATCTATAGGTATATAGAATTCTAGTATCACTACTAAAAGCCACCTGGTGGAAGAATGGGAAACTATCTTGAATCACCTGAATTATGTTAACCTTATTGGAAGATGGCAATCAGCAGGCTAGTCAAACAGCCACCTGGTGACCAATATGGAAACCTTATTGGAAGATGGCAATCAGCAGGCTAGTCAAACAGCCACCTGGTGACCAATATGGAAATTATGGTAACCTTATTGGAAGATGGCAATCAACAGGCTAGTCAAACAGCCACCTGGTGACCAATATGGAAATTATGGTAACCTTATTGGAAGATGGCAATCTGCAGGCTAGTCAAACAGCCACCTGGTGACCAATATGGAAATTATGGTAACCTTATTGGAAGATGGCAATCAACAGGCTAGTCAAACAGCCACCTGGTGACCAATATGGAAATTATGGTAACCTTATTGGAAGATAGCAATCAGCAGGCTAGTCAAACAGCCACCTGGTGACCAATATGAAAATCATGTTAACCTGAAGATGGCAATCAATATGCTGGGTAAATTGCCACCTGGATATTGTGGTAATTTCATTGGTAGATGGTAATCATCAGGAATGGATTCAAAAATGTACTGCATTTTATTGTACTAACAAATCAAGCGACTTCTAGCTTGGATCCAGACAGGCTTTGAAAGTCCTCCAATTTTTTTGGATATTCAGTGACTATATCTTGGAGTGTTAGAACATTTTACATAAGAAACGCCCCATCCAATTGTAACGAACAGTATTTTATTCAATGCATTTTTTTTACCGAACTTTGATATAAATAGCAGTTTCTTTACTTCAAAGTGCTCAAATTCAAACAACATAACCTGCATAGGTAACAGACCATTTTGCTATTAGAGGCAGGGTCTGTTCCTGTAAGGTTGTTGAAAATTTTGTGTTCGGAAGCATTATTAGATTTTAGGACCATTTATGAATTCTAAAAAGAAATGTACATAATGAAATAAATAGTGGCTGTAATTATGTCTATATGTATTTGAATCTAATCAGGGCCGTGGATAAGAGAGATAAGAAGATACTGATATCTTTCAGGCGTATGTTTCTAGATCTTGTATTCAACGAAATTATTGTAAATAAAGAAATGAATATAGCACAAATTTATTTGTTTCTTGATCTCGTCTTTTACTTACATCCTAGATTCAGATCAAATTCTGAGCTCATTGGACAAAAATCTTTCTTTTTTGTTTTAATGAGGGGTATAGTCACATTTATTGCTCCAGGTTAAGGACACTAACTTGTTTACACAGATGAGCCACCTGCTCCCTGGTGGGGCGTCTTACAACTGAATTCATTTCTTTTTCTTTCTTATCTGTGAGGGAGGATCTTAATTTATTTCCAACTTTCTCTTCATTTATTTGTGTAAATTAGGTATGTGTTTAATTCATGGATGATGAAGCTCTGTAGGAAGGGCTTTTTTTAAACAAAAAAGAGCAATTTTTAGATAAATTTGAAGGGGAAATGCTGATCAAAAACTAACCAAAAACTTTCCTTGCAATAGTTTGTGCTCTTAACCTTCATATCCTTAAGTTACTTTATCAAGGATCATAGATGTACAGGGCATGTGAGAAAGTTGCCAGTGATTTGGAGTTAGGCAGTGTTTTTTCGCTGGGTACTCCAGTTTCCTCCACCAGTTACAACTGGCTAGTCACAACTTAACCGCGATATGTCAGAAAAAGTGACGAAAAACAAAATTCCAAATCATAGGTGTAATGAGAACTCCAGATATTAATGGGATAATGCCTCTTATGATGATCTTTATTGCACAGACATTTTGTGCAATGTATTTACCCATTCATGCATGATAATAACTTTGAAATTAATAATGAGTTTACGAAATATTTGAAGGAGAGAGAGAGTTGTTGGTAACGTTTGAGTAACATTCCTCCTTCAATATTTTCCCAACTTTTCTTTTGCCTGTGTGTTCTCATCAAATTTGTCATAATTTTTCCAATTTATCGGACAAAGTATTCTGTCAATTGTTATGTCAATTAACCAATAAGAGAATCACCTGAGTCTTTTGGGCTTCGTCATCATTTGTTTGCCATTTTTGGCCAACAACTCGGAATTTTGAATAGAAGCTTTAATCTACTCCAAATCTCCCATATCTGCATTCAAACAGAAAATTCCTGGTAACAGAGATGTAAAGGAGAAGAGAAAATTGAATGTTAAGCAAGTGATATCTTTTATTACAGTATAAATCAAATCAAAATATACACTTTTATAAAATGTATGTACCATTTCAATTATAAATTGGGTTCTGCATTTTTCATATTTACTGTTTAAACAAGCATTAAAATCATTTACATCTGTGCTGTACATATGGCCTGACATGTCTGAGAATCTCTTGATAATTTTAGAAATATTTGACTGAATGTTGTTAATTACTTTTGCCATATTGGACTTTTCCAAAACTCACAGAATATTAATTGAGTAAATAGTAAGAAATACTGATACAATCAATACACAGTTGACTTCATCAATATTCATATAAAACAAAGTAAAAAGGGTTTTATCACAAATCACAGGCGATTTCTTTTAGAAAACACACCTACATATAAATTGCTGTATTAAAGTCCGATTTCAGTTGCATTGAGATATCTTTTTCTAGTTGCAAGATAAAACATTCATGTTTCTTTTTAATTATACAGTTTATGATCACAGTGTCCACATTGCATATATACATTTAGGTTCCTTATCTTACGCAGTAAAAGAATAAAGTAATATTGAGCAATCACAGTTAAATCTGTCATCACACATGATGGCATTTTCAATAAAAAAAAAGCACTCAGTTGACAACCCCCTTGAGCAGTAGAATTCATTTTCGAAATCAAGCATACCTAAGATGCTAAAGAATAAGAAATTCAAAATAGACCCTAGCATAGTATAAATCACACTTTCCTCTCTTTTTGGCAAAAAAACTTGTACATGAAAGCATGTCCTCTTCAACAAACCGAAGTATCTTTCCCTATTTTTTGAATGAGTGATTGCATTCATAATTTGCATACAGGGAATCTTACATTCATGGTTAGCATACAAGGGGGCCCCTCCCATCAGGGGACACTCCTAACTATACACACATCCCCAGGTTAAGCAGTAAATTCTTGATCTTTTATGATGGATACTAGTATATAAGATTTACTCTCATTAGATAGCAAAGCAGTTCTTAAATGGCAGGTTTATATAAACCAAGTTGACTGACTAAAAGGAACATCCACATACTGAACATGCATTTAATATGAGCTTTATGTACAGATTTGTGATTTATAAAAGTCTCCCTTTTGCTTAATGTACATGAAAATATCATAAGGCAATTATCTCTTGGGTTGTCTGAAAATACCTTTCACTATCTGTCTTGGAGCCTCACTACCTATCTCTGACTATATCTCTTAAAATATATTACAGATATAACTTGCTTCAGGGATGAATTGTGTTTTACAACCCATTACCTAGGTAGTGACTAAATCTGCCTATACCATTTTGGTAATATCTTTGTCATGGGGGCAGATTTTTTGAAAAAAGAAAAAGGAAAAATGTTGATCAGAACACGATCCACAACTCCCCTTCAAATATATAGTTATTCATCAGTAATCAAAAAGTTATTTTCAAAAGTGCGGTAAGTGCAGACGACTCTTTGCAAGTTGAGCTCCAAGAATGAATGGCTTAAAGTAATGCATCTTCAGGGATTATTATACCTCACATGAGGATTCTTAATCCTGGTTGGTCAAGGGCCATAGAGTAATTGTCATGTTATACTCACTCCCTAGCGACAGGCTGTGGTCCCTAACAGCGGGATTCATTTAATTGAATAAATCAAGATGGCGCGAATACCCGCAAACACCCAAGGAGTTTGCCGACTATACAAAAGAGTATACATCCAAAATCTTGGGTGTTTGTCAATTTTTCCCCCTTTTGTGTTTTATATTTTGTTCGGTATAATAAAACTAATATGACATCCATATGGGGTGATATATTTGTTTAATGCCAAAGGGAATGTACTATTGACTGGAATGTATATTTGAGCTAATTACCATAAAATTGAGCAATAGTGAGGGGGAAAATCATGCGTCCACATTTCGTATTTCCAGCATGAATAGTCGGCGGTCACCAGAATCCTCTCCTAGTCCTATGACTGTTTTCTTGTCTTCGGAAAGCTCCACTCGGTAGACATCTACGTTGGCATCAAAAGTGTTTAGGCAGTTTCCCGTAGCGACATCCCATAATTTTATTGTCTGATCTCGGGAGCCAGATACAGCCAGCTTCAGATCACTGCTAATGGCACAACCAAGAACCTGAAAATCAGAAACATAGGATTCATTCTTTAATTATTCTCTTATTTGTCAATGTGATGGGGAATAGGGATTGGCACCTCTAGGATTTAGGAAATAAGTTACGTTATCATTATTTCCGCAACAATGCAACATTCTTATGATTTTTTTTCAGCTATTCTTAGTATTTCAAAGTTAGCACTGTCAACTTCAAACGGTTTGCAAGCAATTAGGGGACTGGTGGCAATTAAGTCTGACATCTTAACCCTTTCATGTTGGTATTCATTTGAAAGCTCTTGCCGAGTACTACCATTTGAGTAAGATGTGTTAGAGTTTCGGTCACTCTTTTTTGACCGAATTAGCCAACAGCACCTAAAGGACTATTTAAAAGTAATCCTCCTACTACTACAGTAAACTACTATAGTAAGCACACTTCTTAATCACCCACATCCAGTTTCCATCCTAGTCCTAGACAAAGAATTCTTTTATGACTAAGTATACTTGACATGAAAACTATACCAACTCAAAACTGAGTCTATCCTGATTTAGTTCTTAAATTGCTCACCAGGTGAGTATTATCATCATCATCATCAACATTATCATAAATGTCATAGTCATTGTCATCAATTCTGATATCGTCGTCATGATTCATCACTATCATCATCATTATCATCACTATCATCATCATCATCATCACCACATTACCTTATCCATGTGTCCCTTGAAGGTCTGCAGTAACTCTAAACTCTCTAGGTTCCACAGTTTCATTGTCTTATCGCTGGAGGCTGTGAGCATCTTCCGTCTATCGTCCGCAAGGCGCATGCACAGTATCTCCCCCTGGTGAGCGTTTTTATTGATGGAGTACTCCGCACTCAGGTGGAGCTCGGCGCTGTTCGCCCCTCGTAAGCTGTAGTGAGCTTCGTAGGCTTCATTGAAACGATTCAGGTCCCAGCAAATCAGGTTCCCAAACTGCTCACCTGCCAAGTCAAGAAAATGATATATAATGGAAATTCTTTTGTCACATTTCTAAGGGTGTCCAAATATTGAAGTCCTGGAGCACAAACAATTGGTCCTGGTGCACAGCAAGTTCTGGTGACGCAGTGCGATGAATAGTTTAAATATTGTCTCCAACTGATGCTTCCATATTAACCTTTCTAGCAATAATAGAGACCTAGATCAATCAATAGGTGGTATTAATATATTGAGTTTACACATTTTCCAATTACAAACTGCATTCAAAATTGCAAATGAACCATCTTATAGACCTAATTGGTCATGCTTCCTGAAAATTTCCTCAAGGTAACAGTGATTAAAGGTTTGATCTTGTCGCATGTTTTGAGGCCTTAAACTGCGGCATGCTGGTGCGACAATTTGACAGTCGTATTGGACTCTGGATATTTCATGCTACTGAGGCTATTTCTTGACTAACCAGTTGTATGTGGTTGAGGAAACTGCAGTACCAAGGGAGAACCATCCCCTAACCCAAAGTCACTGGTAACTTTCTCACATACCCAAGCTAGAATTCTAACCTGGGCAGTGGAGAGAGACAGGGAGTAGTAAGTATAGATTAACCGGTATAAGAAAAAAGTCCTTAATAAATAGTGGATTTGAGCTCTCAGCTCTGATAGGACAAACTCTGAATTATTAGTCATACTAACAATATGAATGAGAATGGACTAGATGACAGTTCACCATCCTGTTAGCATTAACCCATTAATGCTTAAGAGTTCTGCTAGAAGTTGGCCTAAGGATCCATTGAACTTGTGACAATAACCTGGGAAATGAATGATGCTACGAAATATTTGAAGAAGAGTAGTTGGTAATGACTTGATTATTTTTTCTCCTTTTCTCCTTCTCCTTCAAACTTTGCTTTTGCCTGAAAGATTTCATCAAAATTGTCAGGCTGTTTTCGGGCAATTTGGAATTAGAGTTACCGGTCTCTAGGAGTATACCTGGATTATGTCAAAGAAAATTTCATCCCATGAATAACAAAACGAAAACAAAATCTTACCTGTGACAATTTTACCGTCACCGACCATAGCTGTACTGTGAGGTTTGGTGGACACATTGAGATTATCGCGATGTTGCTGCCCATCGGCGTCTTTGTTCTCTAAGTCCCAGATGTAGACGGAGACTGAGACGGTGGTCTGTAGTGTGACGGATATGACGTGTTTCCCATCATTCGTCATCTGCATGTGTCCCAGCCTGTGACCAACTGACTTGTACGGTAATACCCATTTTCCCAGCACTGCCAGTGTCTCTGGCTCCAGTAACTTGAGCTGCGCACCTGAATGGTATTGATTGAAATTTGATTATTATCATACTTAAAAATATTTCTCTCTTGCCAAATTTTTCTTTGCTGTATAAATTAACAATTTAGTTATCTTCTAGTTTGTGGAAATTCTCACTTCTCTGTTTACGTACACTTAAACTTGTATAGAAAAAGAATTATTCAAAATTGTCTTAACTTGCTACTAGTGCCTTATTATTTAATCGATTCTTACTTACTTTTTGTTGCATTTGTGACGAGGAGGATCTTTTCTTGATCCTCTGTTAATCGGCAGTAGTCAGCTTTCACAGGAGATTCCTCTGTTCTCAAGCTTTTGGAGGGAAAATCCCAGACCTGAAAAACATGTCACAACATATATTGTTTCCATATGCCATAAAAAATGGAAACCTGATTTTTTAAAATGCTAAGGTGTAAAATCTTACCCTTGTTCTCCTATTCATCATGCATTTGAGTGAATCTTTTTTTGGATGTATAAAGATAATGTTGACAAGTAAAAGGCATGCATGTTTTTAATATACTTAAGTACAAAACTTAGAATTCAAGAAATTTCCTGCAATCTTCAATATAACTTAAAAAGCTTACTTAAAAGAATAGGCCATTGCAGTATACTCACCACCAGCTTACACTTGGCTGTGTCAGGGTCATCATCAGCAGATTCAATGCTGGATTCTTCACCAAGTTTAACCAAGTCAGCAGCGGATTCTCCTATGGGACTATCAAAGTCTGCAGTAGATTCTTCACCAGCTTTACTCAAGTCAGTAGGAGATTTTCCACTAGGATCAGCCAAGTCAGTTGATTCTTTATCGGGGTCAACCAGGTTAGTAGCAGATTCAGCACCAGGTTTAACCAAGTCGGCAGTGGATTCACCACCATGTTTATTCTCATCCATAGCAGATTTTCCACCAGGTTTAACCAACTCACTAGTAGACGCTCCACCATGTTCCTGTGTGTCAGAGGAGACCAGACCAACGAGCCACTTGTCATCAGCGCACAGATACAGGTAAGGAGTGCCACCTATTAAGAGTAAATCAAACTAATTATCAAGAATAGAGTACAGTATACAGGTTTAGGCATGGAATTTTTTTTATCTATCATCACTCTTTCTGCCATATTGCAGCTAAGTTATGACTAGCCTGTTGCAAATGGTGGAGGAAAACAGAGTACACAGCAAAAAACTCTGTCTATCCCTAAGTCACTGGCAACCATCTCACACGCCCAGACTGGGATTTGAACCTGGGCAGTGGTGAGAGATAGCGAGCAGCCAGTGGCAATGCCCTAGACCACTCTGATATGAAGGCAGGCACTGGTTCAGACATGAAGGGTAATCTGTTGAGTGTAAAGCAAATAACTGTGCACGTCTTTCATCAGTACTTAGAATATTCAGGTACATGTGAGGTGCCACATGGTGACTGAGAAGTAAACTTTACCATGAAACAAATGATATGAGCCGTTCATCACCAGCACAGCAATTATGGGTAAGTAGTGCCACCTATTGAGACAATAGTCAACTAGGGGTTTGGGTTCGCAGGTCCAGCTGTTCACTTATCATTATGTCACAGCTAAAAACAAAGCCGGTTATCTGCAAGGGAAACTAAACAAGTGGCAAATATGAAATTTCTGGAGAATTTGAAAACTTGATAAATGCTGTCCAAAATAGTCCGAAATAACAAAATAATAATTTATTTTTCAATACTTTCACTCAAATAACCGTTCATTGTTAGCCTGCCAACCTATAATTGTATGTTTTGATTGAAGATTTACTTCATAGTAAGTGTTGTTTATAATACCATGGCAAGGTAAAAATGCAGGGACATGTGAATTAAAATGAATGGGAAATGCATTGAGTGATCTTTCAGTAATACCTGAAGAAACCATAATCTACACCTCACTATTCCACACATTTATAAAGCAAGCAGTTCAGCCAAAAACAATGAAATTGAAATTACAAAGTGGCTGATGTTTCATATACCTTTCAATGATGCACATTTATATTAGTTTTGGTTGGCAATTTTAATCATATTTTAGGAGAATAATGATAATTACCGTTTCCTTTGTTTTCAGGCCATGGCATGATGCTCAGCATCTCTCCTGTATGTATGTCCCACACGCACGGGGGATGGTCCACCATACCTGTCACCAAAGTGGCGCCATCTTGAGTCAGCAAAACGGAATTCACGCCAACTCTCTCCATAGCAGGATGGTCTTTCATTGATAATGCTTGTTTTTCTGCTTCAGTTAAAGGTGGACAGTTTTGGTCTTTGTTAACCCCCACAGCAGAGCCCTCTACCTTGGATACATCAGAGCCCTCTAGCTTGGATACATCAGAGCCCTCTACCGTGGATACATCAGAGCCCTCTACCTTGGATACATCAGAGCCCTCCGTCTTGGACTCCTGGCATTCTCCTGTCCCAAAGTCCTGCGTAGAACCTCTCTCCTCTGGATCAGAATCTTTCTTTTGGATCTCTTGTACCTCCTCCATAAAACTGATCATACCTTTCTTTTCAATCGCCATTGCACATTTCTGTTTCCTTTTCTTCGGCGGCAGGGATGGGATTTTCTTTTTCGTGAACATCCTCTCGAGATTCCAAAGTTTGACGGTCATGTCCGGTGATGCTGTGTATAGTTGACGAGTCTCGTGCACAAACACCAAACTGTCGATGTCCCGAGAATGGGCCCGCAGCGAATACACCAATGTCCTTGAAAGGAGGCTCCAGATCTCAACCACTCCTACAGTGCGATATCCAATGAATACCATGGTCTCACAAGCGCTCAAAATGAACGATTTTGGTTGTGGCATCTCAGAGACCAAAGTCAAGGTAAGGCTATTTTGGAAAGGTTCCCATACCTCAATCTTCGTAAGTTTGGGTTTCGGCTCAAAGAGCACCATCAGAATATGATTACCGGAGGTCAATCGAAATCCCAGGGTTGTGTGTAGGTTCTCGTGGATTATTTGGTTAACGACGGTGCCAGTTTCCAGGGCAACCACGGTTATCACAGAGGGTTTACAGCAAACAATAACATGCTTATCATCGGGTGTGACTTCGAGGGCTTTTGCAGTTTTGAGAGCAGGAAACTTGAGCACTACTTTTTGACACTTTCGCTCTCCAGTGTCTACAGCATAGATACTCAGCGAACTAGACTTGCTTGTTTCATTTTCCAGCACCAAGAATGTATCGGAAGTATTGGCAAACTCCACTGCAACAACCTTGTCTCCTGAGCCAGGTATGCTACAGACAACCCTGTCATCAGAGAGATTGACAATGAAAAGTCCTTTTCCTTTCTTTGAAGTCTGAGAACTCACAACCTTGACAGCGGCCATCTTGACATTGGTATCGACTGCCATGACCTTGAAGTATTCTTTGTCCTTTGTGACTTTGGGATTCAAGGAAAGGAGGCCTCCTAAAGGCACCCTGTAGAGTTCGGTCCCAAATTCCACATCCCAGACCAATATGGCTTGTCCTTCTGCATGGAGAAGGTATCGACCATCCCGACTAAACTGGATGCCATCCGGTTTCCTCATATCCGAAAGACGATTGATCGCCTCGTTGCTTTCCAGATTCCACAGGTTCAAGCCAAGGTACTCGCTGAACATGATACCAATATAGCGACCATACACACCAAGGATGTGTGAGGGGCCCCAAAAGGTGGTCTTGAGCACCCCTCCAGGAGCAGGAAGACAGGGATAAAGGGGCACCAGAAGGGGTGTTGTGACCTCTGCCTTCAGCCACGCAAAAGCCTCCTCAACAAGTCTGCTTAGATAAGACCACTCAGAGAGACGTGGAAGGCGTGAGACAATCTCCATGGCAAACATCAAGGGGTACTTCTGGAGGGAAACGGAGGTCAAGTGGAAGAAATCCTTCATCAACTCCAGTTCTCGGTCCTTGCATTTGATATGTTTGTAGTCTGAGAGAATTTCATTAATGGACGTAGCTTGGAGTTTAGTGAGCAACCATTTGAAATTACACAGCAATAACCCTTTCAACTCATCATTGATGTCGTCAAACTTTCCCGAGTTGTACAAGAGGAAAGGCAGGTTATTGAGCTTTCGAAGGTTACCCACAGTCAACGGTTGTGGGGCGATCTTACGATCTGCGTCCTCAATCGTAAGGTTTCTTTGGTCCAGGGTGATGGTCTTTATTATGCCATTCTCGGCTTTCAGAATTTCTGCCAAGTCTTTGCAATAGGTATACATACGCTTGTTGTACTGAACGGAAACCCGACTGAAATCGAAATATTTTATTCCACACGCTTGCTTGAACTGTCGATGGTACCATGCTATCACTGTTTTTCCATCCATGCTACGCTCGACTAGATATTCACTGATGTCATTCTGGATGCGTACCCACAGTAGCGATGGAATGCGCACAATGCCCTCCACTGGTGGATTGTGGTACTGATACACTTCGTTAAGCACCTTGTCGTTACATGACAGAGCGTCCTCCAGTTCCACGACCGTTATACCAGTCGCCATTCTTGTCGCAGTGATGTAACACAACGCGTGACGGACAAGGGTCTCGCCATATTTCATCTCTAAGTCCTGGAACAGTCCCAGAATGGCATCACGGGCAGACATAGCAATGCTGTCTTCATCAATCTTTGAATAAGACTTCCAGGAGCAAGCCTGATCCAAGAGAATCTTAAGGTATAGCGCCTGAGGACATTCGTTGAATCTTGTGAGTAGGATCTTCAACTGCCCCTCCGTAACAGACCTCCCTTGTTGTTGCAGGGATCTCTTGATGATTTCCTCGCCTGTGGAAGAGGAGAGGTCATCCAAGCATAGGAATGATTGTTTAGGAAGTATCTTCTGCAGTCGTCCAAGGATCTTGAATTCCTCTGGTAAAGTAGATAGGACAATGAACGTGTTCGGTGGACAGACTCTCGGCAGCCAGGTCATGCTGAAAGCGCCATCTGTCGGTGAAAGTTGATCAACAGAATCGATGATGAGGAGCAAAGGGCAAGTTTGGATTTTCTTCTTATCTGAAACCTGTTGCAGTAGTACTTGGAAATACCGAAAAAGCTTATTGCTGTCCGTCAGATCCTCAAAGGGCACATCAAGCTCATAAACATGAGCGATTTGCATATAGATACTTTTGAGGACATTGCAAATGCCTGAGCTGTCTGCAGATGTCCCGAGGAACCTAAGAATGGAGACTGCCGAACTGCCTAACCACTCCTTAGAGAGTTTTGCCACCATGGCCATCACAGACGTCTTTCCGCAACCAGACCCTGCGTGGATCACCAATGGCTCAGTGCTGCCCCCTAGCTCCCTAATTCGACCCTCGATATCCTTCAGCAAATCCTCGCGCCCGCAAAATGAAGCACATTTTGTTTGAGCGAATTTTGCGTGATGGAGGACCTCCTGATACAGCGATGCACAGGCACCAAGTCTTTCATGCTTCTCCAGCTGTAGATTTATCAATCGCTTCATATCGCACACGAAATCCTCACAAAACTTATCCAGATAGATTGCATTCTCCTCACATCCATCTGTGCTCAGGCCATTTTCCGTCCAGACAGCGTTGTAGTGCCTGAGGTTCGATTTGTCGAGGTAACTGGGGATTTTCCTGTTGCACAAGTCTGAGAGGAGGTCCCTTGCACCTTGGTCTACCTCATTGCCAACCATATCAATGTACCTGGCAGCCAGTCTATTGTCTAGACTGTCTTCCAGTCCCTGGATGTTGCGGATGTAGCAGAGTGCATGGTCGTTGGGGTTTTTAGCTTTGAGGATGCCATGAGTGATCTCATCTTCTGTCACTGGAGAAGAAAAGGAGAGAATTAAAGATGCAAAATGACACTTAAGAAAATGTTATCAAAGGATGTGGAATGCCATCCCTTCAAAAAGGGCTTTTTCATGAAAGAAAAAAAAATTCATGAAAGAAAAATGAATATTCTTTATAGAAAAAAATGATTTCTAATTAAAGGAAATGTTGTTTTTTTAAAGAAAAATAATTTTCTTTTAAAAAAATTCTTTCTGCAGGAATAGCATTCATAGTTTGAAGACATGGCATACAAATGGATTCCAATTGCACCAAGGATAGATACTCCTTCCTTTCTTATAACCCCAACCTAATTATTCATGTATGTGACTTTTTTGGAAAAAATGGATACCATTACTAACTATAATGCTCCCATTCTAGGCTTAACATTGAAAAGTTAGTATTTAATGTCGAAAAGAAACAGGAGTACCTAGGAAAACAAGCAACTAATGCCAAGTAACAGCAAATGTTCTCACATACCAAAAGTGGAACTTAATTAAATACTTGACCAGAGTCATCTGGACCTGTCATACTTTTGAAAATAACTTTTGAATAAAGCATAAATTCACAAAATATATGAAGTAAAGTTGTATGTTGAGTTAGGATGAACAATTCTTCTTCAATTTTTTCTCAATATTTCTTTTGTATGAGTGATTTTCAAAAGTGTTAGGGGGTTTTGGCTACTACAGGCATGAATGGGTTAAACCTCAGACTTTTACCTGACATGAAGTATTGGTGTTTTACCTGACATGACGTATTGGTGTTTTACCTGACATGAAGTATTGGTGTTTTACCTGACATGATGTATTGGTGTTTTACCTGACATGAAGTATTGGTGTTTTACCTGACATGATGTATTGGTGTTTTACCTGACATGAAGTATTGGTGTTTTACCTGACATGAAGTATTGGTGTTTTACCTGACATGAAGTATTGGTGTTTTACCTGACATGATGTATTGGTGTTTTACCTGACATGAAGTATTGGTGTTTTACCTGACATGATGTATTGGTGTTTTACCTGACATGATGTATTGGTGTTTTACCTGACAAGATGTATTGGTGTTTTACCTGACATGAAGTATTGGTGTTTTACCTGACATGAAGTATTGGTGTTTTACCTGACATGATGTATTGGTGTTTTACCTGACATGAAGTATTGGTGTTTTACCTGACATGATGTATTGGTGTTTTACCTGACATGATGTATTGGTGTTTTACCTGACATGATGTATTGGTGTTTTACCTGACATGAAGTATTGGTGTTTTACCTGACAAGATGTATTGGTGTTTTACCTGACATGAAGTATTGGTGTTTTACCTGACATGAAGTATTGGTGTTTTACCTGACATGATGTATTGGTGTTTTACCTGACATGAAGTATTGGTGTTTTACCTGACATGAAGTATTGGTGTTTTACCTGACATGAAGTATTGGTGTTTTACCTGACATGAAGTATTGGTGTTTTACCTGACATGATGTATTGGTGTTTTACCTGACATGAAGTATTGGTGTTTTACCTGACATGAAGTATTGGTGTTTTACCTGACATGAAGTATTGGTGTTTTACCTGACATGAAGTATTGGTGTTTTACCTGACATGAAGTATTGGTGTTTTACCTGACATGAAGTATTGGTGTTTTACCTGACATGATGTATTGGTGTTTTACCTGACATGATGTATTGGTGTTTTACCTGACATGAAGTATTGGTGTTTTACCTGACATGATGTATTGGTGTTTTACCTGACATGAAGTATTGGTGTTTTACCTGACATGATGTATTGGTGTTTTACCTGACATGAAGTATTGGTGTTTTACCTGACATGATGTATTGGTGTTTTACCTGACATGAAGTATTGGTGTTTTCTCTCCTCTGTCATCTGCTGGGCATCTCGGGCGATTGTCACAGCTTTACGCAAAACATCCTGAAGCTTTTTGTGGATGAGATTCCACGCGTTTACGTCCTGCTTCTGGAGGTCAAGGTCATCTGAACCAGTGAAGTGGGGTAGCTTGGATGTGATTTGCTGAAACAAGACACACAAGAACAATTCAAATTATATTATACATTATGATTATTGTATATTATATCAAATTGTATTAACACTTCAAATTCTAATGCTACTTTTATACAAAGCACAAGGACACAAAGATTTTTGAAAACCATCTAAACCCTGTCATGTTGGTATTCATTGGATAGCTCTCAGATGAGTTCTCTCAGATGAGAACCCATGTGCCAAGGTTTCAGTCATTTTTCAGGTTTTTTGCATCTTTTTCTATTGGATAAATTATTTACCAGCAGAATAATGATTAATGCTATACTATACAGGTGAACTTGGATATGACAGACTCAATGGGACCAGGAAAATTGGTCTGTCATATGCAAAATCCGTCGTATACATATGACGAATACTTGATATGCATCGGACTGGGACCAAGCATATCATCCATCATATGCAAAGATCTGTCGTATCTATCCATCATATCCAAGTTCACCTGTATTATAATTTATCATATTAGACTATATTTTTATATTATACTTACTATTTACAATATCATAGTTTATTATTCAGTTTATTTTTTACCTGTAACAGGTAGGCGGGTGGCACAGCATTACTGTCCAGCTTGAACCAATCATCAAGTAAATCCACATTCTCAAACTCCTCCCTGGCAGCGATACTCCGCAGCATCTCAAATTCCTCGGCCAAGATGGAGGGAGGGAATGGCCGGAAACCATAACGATTGCCCAAGAGAGTCTGAAAATAAAAGAAAAAAGTGTTTTATGACAAAAACGTATCTATACGCCACACTGAAAATGTACTAAAGAGTTACTCTAAATATTCTGCAGTTTCCTTAATGGTTACTTTTTCCTCTAAAAATATGGCTTTTCTGACAACAAGATACTTTCTTGAAATATGATACCTAAAGATAGCCAACTAAAATGGATAAAAGGAAAACTCTGAAACAAGTAATTAAGCAATGTTCTTGTATTAACAATGTGAAATTTGTCAACTATTCCCTTGGTTGAGAAATTCTGACCATACAATATTGGTGTCCTTGTTATTAATAATCATGGATTTGGGTGTTTATTTGCCCTGAAACCAAAGTGTTAGCCAGCAGAGCAGCTAGGCACCCAAACCATAAAAGATCAACCCTCCGGACACCCAAAGTTTTTAGTGAGTAATTTCATAGAATGTAAATTTCAAGCATTATATTATTGAAGTTTCTTGACCTAAATATATTTCCAACAACATTGCCTTTTCTCCTTAAGTAACCGTATGCATATGGTTGAAATCTGAGTATATTGTGGTCTACCTTGAAAAAAGGATGCCCCAAAAACTTTGCAATTGCCAATTTTGGGAACCCAGTTTCTAAAACAGGATTAACGACCCTGCCTGAAACATTGCTGACATACCTAAGTGCCTAGGCTAGCATGTGCCATATTTGGTATGACTGTCATCAAAACAATAAATTCCCTGTCACTACTTACCACGAAGCTTGGACCAACAGACACGCGCTGACAATTGCTAATTTCCTGCAGGCATAGTTTTGTGGTTATGTGTTCATTGGTGGCGTCGTTCGTTACCCCCCAGCGCATGTCTACCACTTGGAAATCGAAACCGAGAGCCTGGCAGTAGTCCTGAAGCTGGGGGTAGGCCACCTTAGCCAGGTGGTTCCTCTCTTCCTTCATGTCTACAGGAAAACAGACAGATAGAACTGCTAGTTATCACATATATAATGGCAGTAGTCCTGAAGCTGGGGGTAGGCCACCTTAGCCAGGTGGTTCCACTCTTCCTTCATGTCTACAGAAATACAGAGTGAAAGACACATATATAAATGCAAAGGAGCAGTTAGTGTCTGACTTGGCCAGCAGGTGGCTTACTTGGTACTCTTTATTGTCTTACAGTTATTTTTTTTGCCTTTTTGGAAAATGTTCTATCTTAACCCTTCCAATGCTGAGGCTACTTTCGTCCAAGCATAAGGATGCAAAGATTTTTGAAAACCATCTAAACCCTGCCATTTTGGTATTAATAATAATAATAATAATAATAATAATAATAATAATAATAATAATAATAATAATAATAATAATAATAATAATAATAATAATCTTTATTTCATAAGGGTAACACAGTCAAATAAGGCCTAAAAGAAAAGTTGTTTGTTTCCTGTAACCCTACCCTAACAAGTTTTTATTCAAAAAGATCCCTACCCTAAAGTTTTTTCTGCCCTCCCAACTCCCAATATAAAAATATTTCTTCTGGAGCTTAAGCATTCTTGTCTGGATTTCACAACTAGAATGGCCTCATGTAGTATTGCAGTAATAAAAGTGAGGAAGTATGTAAGCATTGAAAAAAAGTTTTTTTTTGTTTTAAAATCCATGGGTGATCCATGGGTATTCATTAGACAGCTCTCGCTAAATACTCTCAGATAAGTGCCCATGTGCCAGGGTTTTAGTCATTTTCTGGTATTTACATCATTTTGTTTTGGCCAAATTAGCCACCAGCAGCATGAGGGTTAAAACCCTTTCATGCCTGTAGCAGCCAAAACCACTTGACTATTTTAGAGAGATCTTTCTAGAAATAGTTATTTTCAGAAAATAGATGGAGAAATATTGATCAGAAAACAAACAATTCTCCTTCAGATATTTTTCCAATTTTTACTTAACTTCTAATTTGATTTTAAACATCTTGATGAGTGGGTAACCACCTGAAATATGATTACCTGATTAAAGGGTATCCATATAAGTTAGCCAAAATCTTACCATGGGTACATGATACAGATAAAAAAGAGTAAGCTATAATGCAGAAACTGGGCTTACCTGAGAATGTTGAGCTCAGAAGTATCCTGACAGAGGTTGACTGTACTGGAGGTAAGTTGTCAAGATTTCCCGTCAGAATGTGAGACAGGTGGCTCCCCTCTTGGCCTACCCTGTCATTACTGTCACCCTCAGCCCCTACACCAGCCAATGCTCCAGCAGGATCAGCAATGCCCTCTGTGGCGCCACCTAGGTTACCATTATTTCCACCGCTCTGATGATCATCCCCACTGAAAGGATCACTGCTACTGTGCTCTAAAGGTATGGTATTGTTATCTTCTGAAGTCCCATAATCAGCACTTTCAGGACCTCCACTAGGTGGCGCCCCATCAGGAACACCACTTTCGGAAAGATCTCCCGATATTTCAACCTCCGTCTGATCACTGCTATTTATCCCATCTGGTTGTGGATCGCCATTCCCTGGATTCTCCATTTCGCCGCCTTTTTTACTACGTCCTAACAGATCACCCATGACTGTTGAAATCTCTGGAAGAGGTTTTTTGATGGACTTGATGCTTTCTGTAGAGCCAGGACGTGTGACCGGTAGACTAAAAAAGTACGGAATGACATGTTTCAATCTGTTCATGATGTGAATGACCAGATGGTTCAAGACATTTTCTAATATTCAATCTATAAGCAAGGATTTTTTTTTCAAATATTTCTTTTGCAATTTTAAATTTTCTTGGTTATCAGACTGTATGGATATTTCAACTTTGAATGCTTTTCAGAACACATTTTAGTATTGTATTAATGCAGAGTGGTGGGGGCCTGTCCCAATAGGTGAGTGATCTATAATGATGCCACTGACTCTCCTCACTGTCCCTCATTACTGCACAGATATAAATCCCACTAAGTGCATGTGGGAAAGTTGCCAGTGACTTGGGGTTAAGCATTTGTTTTCTCAAGAGTATATGTACTTTGTTACCTACATGTACATTATATAGGGTTGGGAATGGGTTGCAATTTCATGATCGATAATCAGTTACAGCCAACCGATCGCTTATCGATCATAATCAGTTCATCGCACTTTTGTAGTAATTGGGTACTAGAGGTCTAGAGCCTAATAATAAGTGATAGTGTATGACAATTACTTGCTATTAGCACCTACCTTAACTTCGCTTTGAAGTGTTTTTGGAGCTTAATTTCATAGCAAGAAAGCTGACAACTTGTCTGTCTTTTAGTTCTATATTTTGCCACTAGGTGTCACCTTTTCCGATTATTATCGATTGCAAGTTTCGTAATCGATTAATCAGGATCAGAGAGGTAAACGATTGATTATTGATTATAATCGATGATCGTCCCAACACTAACATTATAGACACCTCGCTTGTCGTGATTTAGCCTCAATACAGCAGTGATGTGATGATAAATTAAAAGAATTAAAAATATAAATAAAATTCTAAATTCTAACAGATCAGTGCCCACCTACCTACGTTTCATTCTAAAATAATCACTACCATAGATGATAGAATACAAATTACAAATTGATTCACCATTTTTGAACATTTACCCAAACAGAAGTATTGTTTAAAATATTGTTAAGATATCATATTGTTAAGAAAATATTGATTTTGTATCGTATCGCGAAAAAAATTCAAAGGTGCCAGTCCCTAGACTAAACCTAATTAGTCATTAATTTTTCTTACATGCCTCGAGATAGACTTGAACCCAGAAGCTAATTGGCAGCAGTGAGAGACTACAAGCAGTCAGTGGCATTGCCCAAGCAGTGTGGTGTACCGGTAGTACCAGATATGGTAGATAGATGGCACCACCTGATCCTCCTATCTCTAGAGATTTTAGGAACTGAGTCCTCTATTCACCTCACGTGAGAGGAATGTGAACTAATTTGGCCACTCTGATCACCTTGACCACTTCAAGGTGCCCGGTAACAGAAAAACTTGAAGACTGAAAAATACATAGGACAGCTTAGAAATCAAGACTACTACTAGGGCAACCCCAGTGTGAATGGATTAACACTTCTAATGCTAAGGCTAATTTCATCCAAAGCACAAAGATGCAAAGATTTTTGAAAACCATCTAAACCCTGTCATGTTGGTATTCATCTGAGAGCTCTCGCTGAGTACTCTCCAATGAGTACCCATGTTCCAGGTTTTCAGTCATTTTTCAGGATTTTTGCATCATTTTGTGTTGGCAAAATTAGCCACCAGCAGCATAAGGGTTATAGAGCTGGTCCAGTCTTACCTCTCTAGTTTCCTGCTGGGCGTTTTGATTGGACTATGGGAGTGATAAGTATCATCGGGTGATAATGATACACCCCTATGAAATACATGAGAAAACTTGTAGTTCCTTAGCTGGGGACTAGGTGGCAGCACTGTGCCCTGGACCTTGACCTTGAACTGGCCTCGGAAGAAACGTGGCTGTTGCTTTTTGTAGGATACCTGCAATTGTAGAAATAGTAAATTAGGTACATATCACAAACTTCATACTGGTACTGTAGATTCACAAAAGATTGTGTAGAGTAAATTTTGCGGATTCACTGAAAATCGATTATTACATTTTTTAACTTTGCTAATTGGTCGCAACATGGAGTACCAGCTATACACTTAAAGTGGCAGCACTATTCATTGCAAATTTCAATCTTGCGCCAGAGGCTAAATGCAAAGAACGCAAAAATGAAACAGCGCAATCTTTTCTGAATTTACAGTATAATAGTTGGCAAGGGGAATGATGCTAACACATACACTACTACACACTACTACTACTACTACTACTACTACTACTACTACTACTACTACTACTACTACTACTGCCACATCTATAACTACTACTACTACCACTACTACTACTACTACTGCTGCTACTACTACTACTACTACTACTACTACTACTACTACTACTACTACTACTACTACTACTACTACTACCACTACCACTACCACTACCACTTCTACTGCTACTGCTACTGCTACTACTACTACTACTACTACTACTACTTCTACTGCTGCTGCTGCTGCTGCTGCTGCTACTGCTACTGCTACTGCTACTGCTACTGCTACTACTACTACTACTACTACTACTACTACTACTACCACTGCTACTGCTACTGCAACTGCACCTGCTGCTGCTACGTTTCTCCTACTCCTATTATCATTATTACTACTACAAAAAGTTGTTGTTCTTGTTAGGGTTAATTATCCATCTATAATTTCAAGTATCATATTTTGGACTTATGTCCAAATTTTCAGAAAAAATTGTGTGCTCTATCTGGAATTGGGTTCAATCTTTCTGTACTTACATGTGCGAGTTGTCTGATGGCTGGGTTCTCACAGTTCCAAGGGTCTCCTGCAATAGAATATAACAATACTATACGTGGCAGATATAGAATCAACTCAGAACCAACAACAAAAGGACATGAAGATCAACTAAGCCACAACAGTAAGACCAGCAACATGATGAGTTTTGCACCCTGTGGATCCAAGCATGGAGCAGGTTGCTTGCTTGTATTCTTATTTGCGTAAAACAGATGATACCACAAATTATTATTATTATCATTATTATTATAATTATTATTATTATTATTATTATTATTATTATTATTATTATTACTATTATTATTATTGTTATTGTTGTTGTTATTATTATTATTATTACTATTATTATTGTTATTATTATTATTATTATTATTATCATTATTATTATTATTATTATTATTTTATTTATTCAGTTTCAGGAACAGTGCCAGGAGTTGGACTCTCTCCTATCAACAGCTCAGGAGAAAGCAGACCTAGAGGACCACTTATTTCCTCTCATACTGGGACGGTAGGTAAGACTGTCCAAAAAGAGGTGCCTTAATTAGAATCCCTGATATCCTGACTGTTCATAATTCTACAAGACTTGAATCTTCCATTTCCTGGTAATGTACAATCTGTGATTGAACTGAGTTATTAATTGAGATGATGATTCATATGGTAATGGAATTACAATGCTTCTTGGAAACCAATCTCCTATGGTACCCTCCGAAAAGGGTTCTTTCTAGGCTTTGTGAAATATTTGTATGCGATTTTTAAGCCGAAAAGTGAGATTCTTTCATCTAAGATGGTATACATGAATATAGACAATTAATGGAGATGCGAGGTATAATCCTCTGCCTGTATAGCGGCAGCAGACTCGGAAGCCCAGTCACTTCGGGAGTCACAGAGCGGAGTATATTTTGTGGATTGTAAGGGGATTTTCACCCCCCCATACTTCCGCGAAATATGTAACGTACCCCCTGGTGTGGAATAAATATTGGTTTACCCCCACCCCCATCCCATTCTCTTGCCTGTCTCAAGGAGGGTATACAAGAAAAACTGGAGTATTAAGATATTGTGGGAAATTCATATTTCATATTATATTGATAGTAACCAATTACGATTTTCTCGCAACAACCCGATAAATTGGAATGATATTTGCTTTCTGAGATAAAAGCCATGACTTCCCTATAACTATTTTCCCAAATTCAACTCCATGTATGGGATATTTGTGCCAGACCCCATGGGAACGTAAATAAATTGGTGTACAATATACTAGCAAAGTCTAAAGTCATGAGTTAACATGTTCCTTTCCAGGGAAAAGACCAAATTGTAGTAACCTTAGTGATGGTCTGAAATTTATAAAATTATTGTGCATATAAATATTGATGCACAATCATTTTTTTCATGAGCGCTGAATTTCTAAATTCTATTCCTACACATATGATACTCTTGTCTACAGTATATATGATTTATTGGTGTTAGGATAATGTGCAATTGTTTTTGGATGGTGGTTCATATAACAATAGGCTATTATCATTACAGCCATGCAACTCCCTACTACTACTCTCCCAAAAGGGTTCTATGAATATTTCACAAAAGTAAGAGCACGATCACATATTACTAGAGCTGCACTCACGGAGGGAGATCAACTCATGAGCTCACCACCCGTTTGACTCGTGAGCTCATGAGCTCACGGACGTTCTGATTTTCCAAAAAGATATTTATTTTCCAGCCCAGCTATTAAGAAATAAATATTTATTGGCGGACTATTATTAACATTGCCATGTTTATTTAATTTCAAAACGTGCTGACGAGGTACAAAGGTCAGTTTAACACTCAACACCGCTTGAATGTATACATTGGAGATTGTAAAGAAGACATGACAGCGATAAGCAGTTATGTATGTTGATAATGTGTGTTAGGGGCTCTGTGTTACGTTTGTGTTCCCAACATCGATGAGCTCACGATTTGAACAATTCAGCTCGAGCTCGGCGAGTTTGCTCCAGGGCTCGAGCCACTCGAGTTCGTGAGTGGTGAGTGCAGCTCTACATATTACAGTCAATCATGTCCAAGGATGAAGCTAGAAGGGTCTGCCCTGATGGCTGTGTGGTCTAAGGTGTTGCCACTGACTGCTAGCTGTCTCTCACTACTGACAAAGGCATTGAAATGGAAACTTGTAAATATATTTTCATTCATCAACATACCCTGACAAAATTGTCTGATGACCAAATTTTCACCAAAATATATTCACTCTGGTGTCAGTATTGTAAGCTGATACCATACAATTGTTTAGAAACATATTTCATTTACATTGAGCAGCATTCTAAAAGCCTTTGCTTTTCAAGTATGTCCACTTCAAGCAAATTACTTAATTATGTGATAGTTGTACTTGAACAAATTAAAGTATTGACTTAAAATGCCAGAATAAGCTTCAAGAAAGTACCCTATCAGAGTCTAGCTTCACATTTTTCTAAGTCTGTCTCTCTGCTCAGCCTGAGAAGCACTCAATTAGCTGTCAGTGTCAATGACCTGCAGTTTGTATAAATATTTCATGAAGGTAAAGTAGGACGGCAAAGGTTGTACATAGTAGACATGCTTGATCAGCATTTCTGTGTTAACCCTTATGCTGCAGGTGGCTAAGTTGGCCAATATAAAACAATGCAAAACTCCTGGAAAATCACTGAAACCCTGGCATATGGGTACTCATCTGAAAGTACTTAGTGAGTGATCTAATGCATACCAACATGACAAGGTTTAGAAGGTATTTAAAAACCTTTGCATCCTTGTGCATTGGATGAAAGTAGCCTTAGCATTGGATGGGTTAAGGTCTTCAATCCTACATGTATAACTTAGTAAATGCATAAAAGGCAATTTTCATTGCAACTCAAATAATTCCTTAATGGATTATGAATATGCTTAATAAGGAGTATTTGTTATTATTTGCAAATATTCCTAAATGAATTTAAAATATTTTAAAATGCCTATATGATTCCACTTCAGCTTGCTATAGTGACATACATGTACTTTTGAGATGAGAACAACTGTGAACCTGGTTAGCTTGATACCAAGTTGTTCATATCTCAAAGATTTCACAGGACATGCTCAGTAAACCACATTGGAATTTCAATTATTATCACTTTTTCTGCCATTTTAGGCTCATTTGTGATAAGCCAGTTGTAAGTGGTGCAGGAAACTGGAGAACCATGCAAAAAATTCCACCTAACCCCAAGTCACTGGTAACTTTCTTACATGCCCAGGCCAGGATTTGAACCCAGGCAGTGGTGAGACGCAGAGTGCAGTCAGTGTCAACGCCTTAGACCATACGGCCGTCAGTAAATGAATATCAATTATGAAAGTAGTGTAAATTTTCAAAAGTATAAGTCATAGGTACATACCTGGATTTGTCTTCTGTCTCACTGGTTTAAATATTGGTGGTAGTTCAATCTGTAAAATTTACGGATTAGAATAAAACACATTCACATTCAAATCATTCAAGCATGTATATGGCCTATTGTCCACATGTTCAATACTTCTGAATATAACTTTTGAACGTGGCATTAACTCATTAAAATATTTGGGGGAAGTGGTTGATTGGGCTAAAAAATTTAAAAGTTCAAATTAAATTTTTTCCAAAGTAAAAGCTGTGATCAATAAGACATTACCAAAATAGTCAGGACAGTTTTTGGATGCTGCAGGCAATTCAAGATTTTTGTCCACTCTACCTACTTTATAGGCTAGACATAATTCAAAATCATGTATGCCTGTTGCACACAAAAAGGCCTGACCATTTTGGTGAAATTTATCTAACAAAAGGGTTAGTTAAAAGATATTTAAGAAGAGTTGTAAATCCTTCTACAACTTCCTTTCCAATAGTTGGTGAATGCATATATTATATTTGATATTCTTTTCAAAAGTGGGTTCAATCCAGCAGACACTTGTTAGAGAGAACTGTAGGCATCAATAATTTAGCCGCGCTCATCCTTACTTACCTTGATATCTACATCTACAACTTCTTCTTTCAAAGTAAATCAAGTTTTGAAAATTAGGAAAAATGACTCAAGTAGGAAAAATGACTGAAAATTGAAACCTCTAGGCATTTCAACTAAATGCTGTATAGAAGAAATGTAAGAAATTGCATTATAGCTAGAGTTTGACTGACAATCCCCAACATAGATACAGTATATCACACTGAGGATACACTGTTGCAGATAGAGCATACAGTATAACAATATGGAATGACTTCCTTTGTAACTCCAACAAAGTCTCATTTAGTGCATACATTATTACATATTTGAATTGCTTCATAATTTTCAACAAAGTATCATTAAAGCAGTTATCTAAAATGGTTTCATGTTATCAGTCTAAGGTTTATCTATTTAGATGGTTATTGCAGAGAAGTGGTTTAAATTGAAGGCTGGCCACTGTAGGCATGAATGGGTGAAAGAACTTTAAATTGAATAGCCTTGAATACCTTTGTCATAGTGCTAGGATTCTCCTCCTGTAACTCATGGAGTTCCCTGAGGGTCTCTGCCTTGTTGTTGGTAGCCTGCTGCCTTTGATAGTTCCCCTTTCCACCACCAGAGGGCATACAATCATTCTGGTCACCCATGCTGCCCTCTATTGGTTAATCAGCACACTTGAAAGACTTTTAAGTTTGTAGTTTCATCTGTGAGAAAAGATAACTGGTAAAAATCTGGGATTTCGTTCAAACTGAACAATATCATCTTGTTCGATTGTTGAGTAAAAATCACTTTTTCAGCAGTTTTGTCATTTTATTAGTAACACAAAAAGATGCTTAACAGGGAGGGCAACTAGAACTGGCAAAGTGACATTCGCGGAGTGAACTCTACAGTAATATGCAGAAGAAAGAGCGTTAAGGTTTTAAAAGGAATAGTCGATGATTTGTTAGCATAAAAAGAATCCTTATTTGTCACCAGGGACTTTGCCAGGACTTGTCCAGCATGTCTTTTGGACAGGCAGTTTCCTGAAAACCTCCTTTTCGTACAGTCTTCAATATTCCTGACAAACCATCTTCTAAGACATGGCTGAAGTGTAAATTGCCTTTTTTGACACAATAGGCTATTTAATATAGTTGGTACATGGATTTGAAGGAGCTGAGTAGCTAAATCTGAACAGGCAGAAATTTTGAAAATGCTGTTTAGGACAGGCATTTTTAAAATCCTGGCCAAGACCATCTCAGTGTCGCACCATGTTTATGGAGGCTGATAGGATATATAATAGACATCATTTTTCTCCATTTATTCTTTGAGAAAAACCAATCTTCTTGATTTTTTGGAACAAATCAAAAATATTTTATAGTGTGTTGTAAAATCATGCAGGTAAAACTGAAATTAGGCAAAACTTGTTTCATCGCAAGTATGAATGGAGACCTCAGCATTAACTGGGTGTCATATGAGACGGTCATGTATCTCTATCTTCACTTGCACACACAACATGGTTCTACACAACATTCCTTGTACGCAATGTATGAATGAATGTCTGTATGTTTGTATTATGTATGTATGCACGTAAGTACAAACACACACACATATATATATGAATATACATATATATATATATATATATATATATATATATATATATATATATATATATATATATATATATATATATATATATATATATATATATATATATATATATATATGTGTGTGTGTGTGTGTGTGTGTACGTATGTAGTATAGGTGTGTGAGCACCATTAGCTTCATCACTGATGACATCAGCAAAACACTGCAGTTACTGCACATGATATATACACAGCCACACGCACACAGCCTGCATACCTGTGCCACAGGTATGCAGTCATACCTAACCTAATCATGCTAATGATTCCAAACGTCACGTATTCCAGTCAGATGTGACACCTGCGTGTCTTACCTGTTGCTATGGCAATGGTTCTGATCTTTATCTTTACTTTCTTATGAAAACTTGCATTGAAGTGCATATTGAACTGTAAGACACTAACAGTGTCTGCAGCCAGACGTGACATACTTCCATGGTGAATGTCAACAATACACCACAACGAGGCAGCGTCATTTCGTGGATAGGTGGCAGCACATGATGGTTTCACCTGGCGGTAGACTTGTACATTAGAATTTTAAGGTGACAGCTATTTCACCATCAGTGCTTTGAAAGTAAAGTTAACATTGAAAGATAGCTCCTGTAAAGCATTGCCTGTATTTGCGTAAGTTAACTTAGCTAGCGTATCATAAGAATAACTGATATGATACAGTGAAAACCAATTGATGGGAAATGTGTTTTTAATACAACAAATACTAGTAGTCATTTCTTTACAGGTGTATAACTCCACTCCAGTCCAACAAGTGTGGAGACTGAAAAGAATTGAATATAAAATTTGGCATCGGCGGATGCCCAAATAAGGAAATTGTAGATATTTTTAAACATCTTATTACATTAACTGAATTCTTGCCGTACATGTTGTAGGGTGGCCTAGGAATCAAAAACAAGTGATACAACTTGGCTGTCCTATTTTCTAATTTAATTTAGTACCACTACATTGAACAAAAATCAAGTATCTATATATGTTCATGTGAAGGCTAAGATAGGATTTGGATATTAAAGGGATTTTCCCATATATTCTTAAACAAAAAAAGAGAATTTAAATTGTATTTAGCTTATCTGGAGACATAACTTCAGTTTAATTGGAAGGATGGGTGGTAATAAAGTGCATCTCATGACAAGCTTACACATTTTGTGTTTTTTGTAAAAATTGAATGTTAGATGAGAAAAGGTGTTTCATACCTACATTTTTTGTAAACCCATTAATACCTTAGGCCCTATAGATCCCAAAAATGTCCTGACTATTTTGCGAAAGTTGTCTCTTTTTTTCTTGGTTGGTTCTTAAGTTTGTTTTCAAAATTTTCAAGTTCAGATATTTGAGAATAGAACTCGAGGCATGGAGAGGGCACTAACCTTATGCCAGGGTTCAGATATGGCATAACAAATAAAAGTGCATGGAAACAATCCAATTTTAATGCAACATTTTTAGATGTACTCTTAATAACACTCTGAAAAACAAGGTAATTCTGAAAATATGTGTCCATGATTTAAAAATGGCCTTTCTGCATTTAAGTCTCTCCCCTTTCAAAATCAGCTGCTGTTATTTTTTGACATGCATGTGACCAAACAACATCAGAATCACAAAACCAGAGCTAGTAGACAAGCAAGCTTGGGTAATGTTTGTTTCTTCTGGGAGGTGCTGCCACCACATGGAAAGAAAGGGAACTATTAGCCATGATAGGTTAGGTTTCTGCCTTTACCATTGGATGAGATAAGAGGTCAAGGAGAGATTGGATTCACTCTTTCATGCCCAGCGCTTCAGACAAGCACTTGATCATTCAAGCAAATGATCTGGCTATCAGTAGCAAGAGCTAGCTAGTGTGTTTCAGTAGCTAGAGGTGTATTTCATTAAGCAGGAACCTTAGCCAGATACTGATTCTCTCTATCGCCACATGGTGGCAGCACCATTCATTAATCTAACCCTACCCGTATCAGCTAAAAAGGCCTGATATAAATCCAGGTGATACATTTTTTGGTAAATATTGGAAAATATTGTTCAGAACCCAACTAACATACCCCATTTTAGGTATTTTGCTTAAGGTAGGCTTTATTACCAAGTTATTTGCAAAAGGTACCTAATGCTACACTTAATAAGACCTTAAACCCATTAGCAGCTGAGGGGTACACCTCATCTGACAACTACATTTATGTACAAAGCCCGTCAGAAAAAGTATAGTTTTAAACGTTTTTAAAGAAGAATTTTGCACATAAAGTGTCAGTCAAATTTTTTTTATATTGCTTTGTTTATTAAGATATTTCCATATGTTTTTCAGACAACCTGTATGCTCCTGAAGTTAATGAGTTTATGCGTGAGACTGATAATCCAATCATTCTTTAATATATTTAGGCAGTTAAGCACGGAAATTTATAAAATCTTCAGTAATGATTGCCTTTATTTACATGTGGTTACACCACTTTTATTTAACCCATTGATGCATGGGGATCTACTTGACAAGTACTACTACTACTACTACTACTACTACTACTACTACTACTACTACTACTACTACTAATAATAATAATCATCATCTTTATTTCACTAGGGTAACACAGTCAAATACAAGATTTGATTTTCGCTGTGGCCCTCAGATTTAAGGATTATACATTCAATTCTTCAGGCCACAGAGTTGAAAATTGTTCTTCAAGGTATAGTTTCTTGAATGATGAGAGAGATGGTGCCATTTTCATATTTAAAGATAAGGAATTCCATAATACTATGCCTTGGTAAGTGAATGAATGTTTAAATAGCTCGATTTTGATCGGTGGAGGAACCAAATTATGAGATGTATTTGATCTTGTAAGGTGACCATGTTGATCTGAGCAGAACTGAAACATATTTTTCAGGTATATTGGACTCTGTCCATTGACAGATTTATACATTAGAATAGCAGTATTAAATTGAACTCTGTTAAGGAAAGGTAACCATTTTAGTGTTTTGAATAGACCCCTGCTTGGATGAGAGTAATCAACATCAAGTATATATCTTGCAGCTTTCTTCTGTAGCTGAAGCATTCTTGTTTGAATTTCGGAGCTAGAGTGACCCCAAATGGTATAATTACAGTAATCAAAGTGAGGAAGTATGTACGCATTGAAAAAAAGATTTCTTGTTTTAAGATCCATGTACAATTTCAGTTTTTTTAAAGCGAAAGTCCCTTTTGATATTTTCTTACATACATGGTTGACATGTTTGTTCCAATTTAAAGCATTAGTCACTAATATACCCAAAAGTTTTTGTTCAGTGACAAGTTTTAATTTTGAGTCATTCAGAAAGAGGTTGAGATTAAAATTCTCAATAGATCTTGTTTGTTTTTGTTTGGTGGATATCACCATAGCTTTTGTTTTCTCCACATTTATAATCATTTTATTTACTTGGCACCATTTCTCAATATTCTTAAGATCATTTTGTAAGCTTGATTCAATAGTTGACACTTTATGACCTGCAAGTGATATTGTAGAATCATCTGCAAAAAAATCAATATCATTTTTTATCACCAGAAAAAGGTCATTTATGAATATAAGAAACAATAGTGGTCCAAGAATAGAACCTTGAGGTACTCCTACATAGGTGTGCTCTGGACCTGACAAAGATGGTCCAATAGAAACCTTTTGATAACGATCAGAAAGATAAGAAGAGAACCATTTAAGTGAACAACTACCAAGCCCATACGTTTCAAGTTTCTTCAGTAATATTTCATGATTCACTACATCAAAAGCTTTCCTAAAATCTAAGAAAATAACTCCAATAATTTTGTGGTCATTAATTGCACTTAGCCAGGTATCCATCATTTTGGTTAACGCTGTTTGGCAAGAATGCTTTGGTCTGAAACCTGATTGAAAAACATGGAATAGGTTCCAATCAGAGAAATATTGATAAAGTGTATCATGGACATGGAGGGGGGTAATCTTAGATTCTTTCCATTGCGATGGGAAGATGCCACTCAAGATACTTTGATTAATAAAACTGGTGATAATGGGAGATACTACATTAGCACTCATCTTTAGGTATTTCGGGGAGATTTCATCTAATCCGCATGCTTTGTTAACGTCTAAGGACTGTCTGGACCTGTCAAATATTTTAAGACTAATTTGGAATGAAGCATATATTTGATCACTATTTGAAGGAGAGTTGTAAATAGAGTTCTGATGAACATCTCTCCTTCAAATATTTTCTAAATATTGCTTTGTGTTAGCAAGATACTACCAAACTAGTCAACTGGTTTTGGCTGCTACAGGTATGAATGGGTTAAATTGCTTACCAATCTTTTTTGGTAGGCTCATGATTCCTATTGTTTTAATATTTGGTATTAGAACAATAGCAGGAAAAAGATCAAATTTCTCCGGTCGCATGTCTTAGGTTACTTATATATAACGGTACCATTTTCATGAGGCTGGCAAAATAATAAGTTATTTTGTATGTAGTCCTTCTATTATAAAATTACCAGTGCCTCTTAACAGCCAGTGTCAGACAGTAAAATATAAATATATCCCTATTTGAACCTCCACCCCTTTTTTCTGGTGCCTTGATAATCGTATTAATATTTAATTAAAGACACCTAGTGAATGGTCTTGCAAAGATTAGATTGCTGCCAATATATTTTTCAGATTTTTCAGGTCACAAAATCTCCTTTCATCTTTCCCTTTTTCTTTCAGCAGTTGACACAGGATAAAAGGTTACAATTGGTGACCTGGTACAATGGCACTTCAGCTAGCTCTCCTTCAGGTAGAACTTAAAAGACTCTTAGTTCGGCATTGTCAGCTCTCTGGGCAAGGCAGACATTCGGCCATAGTCCATGTAAACCACCAAGGAAGTACACCTGCATTACACCAGGTATGTAATCTTAAGTACAGGTGCACGCAAGTAGAAAACCAGAGCAAAACCAGCAAATAGGAAACAGAGGAAAGAGAAACAGTTATAAGGATCACTTGCATACATGGACTGGGAAGGTATGTTTTACATTTCTTCTAGTTTCAAAATATGTTATTGTAAGTATGTATAAGGGGATGTGTGCACTTTATAAATTTCTTCCTGTTTCAAAATATGTTAGTTAAAGTATGTAATGGATGTGCACACTTTTAACCAAGCCTAGGAATAAAAGAACTGGTTAAATTTAGCACTGTCAGCTTAGAAAGTTTCACTTATAAATACTGAACTTCCATAATAGGGAGACATCCAGGTAGCAAATTAGTCACTTGTATATATATTTAAATCTTAAACAATACAATACAATACTGAACGTTTTCAATATATCACTTTTTCACATTCAATATCAGTATTTGGTATTGTATCAAGTAACAGTACCTCTCCCTAGTCCAACATGCATACAGCATGTATACCGCCCCTGTGCCTGCACATGCCCTGTGTTAATGTTTGGCTAGGGCAGGGCGCAGGGTGCCAGGTGACTTGAGAAACCGTGTCCGCATTCAGCTCTAACGGAGCGGCTAATTCGCGAGCCTTCGCTCCATCATTGTGCCGTTTCCCTCACCAAGGTAAAACCCTGCTCCTCTCTCAGGTATTTCCTCACGATGATGGCGCCCTTTCTTGGTTCTTGTCGTCCGGGAGATGCATTTCCATCCTGGTCAATAAATCCTTTCTTAGTTCTTGTTTTGTGGGAGTAGGATTTCAATCCTCAGGTCACTTAAAGGGATCTTTTTAATTCACTTCCACTGATTTGCATCTTGGTCCTTACTAGGTACTAGGATTTCAATCTTGGTCAATAAACTCTTTCATGGTTCTTGTCTTATGGGAGTAGAATTTCAATCTTAGGTGATAAAGGGATCTTTTTTATTCTATTCCGCTAGCTGCTTTGTATCTTGGTCCCTTCCCTTTCAATTTTCCTTTCAAATAATTGGCATGTCACCCGGGTAGTTAGATACTGAAGGGGTTAAGGTTTCATTATTCAACTTATCACCTTCATTGTGAACACCAATAGATTTCCTGATAGGAGGGTAACCCCTGATCAATTTTCACCCATTCAAGAAATGCTACTATCATTATCAGTCTTAAAAGAAATTCCTTGTGGACAAAATTCCTAAACATGGATATAAATTCTTTCTTTGTTGAAAGTCATCCATCAATTTTATGGTCATACTGGGTCTATTTACAGTTTGTGGCCAGTTGTGGGAAGTAAGAAACGTTTGCCCTTCAATCCTTAATTGCCTGCAGTGGCCAATAGCAGCCTGACAATTTATAGCAAGCAAATTAAAGCAAGTCTGAGAAAATATTTGAGAGAAAAATGTTAGTAAGAACAAATACAAACACATCTCCTTCAAATATTTTGTTATGTCATTCTTCATTTACAAGATATTATAAAACATATCTTAAATCCAGTTGTCAACCTTTTAAGTGGGTTTTATAAATCATCAGACAATGGCACTTGGTTGGTCCACTGTATTGTGTAGAAAATGGTACTTGCAGTTTCAGATACCAATGGCTAGTAAAAGTTTGATGACAGAGCTCAGTACACATGAAGTGATTTCCTTCATAAGCCCTCTATATCTCTTTGAAGAAAAAATGTTCAAAAACGTTAACCCATTAATACTAACACATTTCTCCAGCTTTTTTCATCTGCATCTATGATACTTTTGATGATAACTTCGAAAATAGGAATAATTGAACAAAGTATTTGAAGGAGAGTTGTTAGTATGTTCTAATTGGCATTTCTCCTTGAAATATGTTCAAAGCTCTGCTTTCACTTGAACGTTTACATCAACATTGTAAGGCTGCTTTTTGCCGCACTGAGTGTTTTTAGGTAAAGATTATTGATTATTTAGAAAATATTTTATAATGAATTTCATTTATTATCAGATTGCGACACATACTATCATTGTATAAAGAATAATCCTGGAGTAACTCCATCCATGATCGTCCGTCTGTAAATTTCATCCATCTGTCAGTGCCCTAGAATTAAGGGCCCTAGTTATCAACGGACAAACTGTAATCTGTGTTGACGTGACACTGCCTCCTTGTATGAAGTCTGATCTTGGAGCTTATTAATGACTGTAAACAATCTCTATTCCATCCTTTCAGAAAATGTCCCTTGTTAATGCTACTACAATGGATAAACTATAAGCTGTGTTGATGTGAAACCTGTGGGTAATTACAATCTGAAAACCACCCCTTCATTGCTGAAAATGACCCTTGTTATCCCGATGGACAACAAATTATACTCATTGTGGCCGTCTCTGAGTGAAGTCTGTGGGTCGTATCATGTCTGTTGGTGTACACAAAGAAATCAACTTGTGTGACTAGGTTAACCCATTAATGCCAGAAGCGCTCAAAAATCCCCAACTTATGTTGGTTATATATATGAAAAAAGTGTTTTTTTCATAAGATATTTGAAGGAGATGTGTTGATCAGTTCCTAATCAATAATTCTCCTTGAAATATATTTTGAATTTATGCTTATTTCCAAAGTTATTTTCATCTGTAGCGTAAGTCCAGACGACACTTGTCAAATTGTCAATGAGATCTCTAGGCATGAGTGGGTTAAAGAGCCAGGTTAATTAAACAGGTTGTATTTGATGGCATTTTGCGATACCCGGGTTCGGGGAGGTCCAGTTGGCTGCCTGATTTATGCCTGAAATCTAATCATGCTTTTGTAGCGTGCCTTTGTCTAATTACATTGAAATTGATTATAGGGGGCAACATTTAATTACAACCCTGGAATGAGGGGCTTGGGGCAGCATGGCAGAGGTTTGCTTTCAAATTTTTTCTTGCCAGTCCTACGGACTGTCTGCTTCCACATTCTACAGGTCTTGCAACTTTTTTTTGCCAGTCCCACCACTTAATGAAGAAGAGGATGTGAAGTACTTGAATCCCTGCCAGTCCCTCGGAACGGATAATATTAGGATGTGTCCTTCCATAAATTCTCCAGTCTGTACTGACGGACTGACAGGAAAGTAGACCTCTAGCATGGCCTTAGGAAAACGCATTTATTTTCACTTTTTTCTGCAACCAAGTCATGATATTTTTTTTAGTGAGTTGTAAGTGGAAGAGAGTACTGGAGTACCTGGTAAAAAAACACTAATCCCAGCTATGTCAGTGGAACTTTCTAACGTGCTTCAGTATGGGTTTGAACCTGAGGGACAGCAAGCCATTAGTGGCAATACCATAGACCACTTGGCTATAAGAACAGGCCCCAAAGGACCCACTGAGATATGAGGGGAATAAGTGCCCCCTCACTTTACCACTGAGCAGTGACCAGTTATGTCCTGAATAGAAACAGGTGATAATAATTAAGTATTTATTAATGATGAACCAATCCATCTGATTTCTACTTTTATGTGAAATGGTTTTATATCCATTAATGGGCTATCCCTTTTTGACCTGTTCAGAATTTATTTTCTTTTTTTGGCAGAGCCATATTTTTTCTCCTCTGGTAGACTTAACATCAGAGCAAAAAAGCAAGAAATCAACTTTTTGAATTGTAAGAGGGGGTTTATTGTTCCCCTTGAAATCCCTGTATCCACAACTGCCCCATTCCAGTCTGTTTTGTGGAGGATTTCAAAAGAAATAGGTATGGTAACTGAAATGATGTAGGTAAACATCACAGATGTGGATGCATTAGCTCCCAACTGAGTCATATGAGCCCACCTGTAGCCCCGAAACCCTGAGGTCCTCAGAGGTGTTACATATCCTCTGTTACCACGACAACCACCCGCTGACAACACAGGTAACAGTTACAGTTCAGCTCCACTGATGCTCTAAGGGACCGGCGATTATTTATTTAAACAAGTCATGGAGTCACACCCTGTCAAGGGTTCCCCTGTAGGGGGCACTGCTTATTCATGGCACCTTTCTCTACGGTTGGTGCGGTTGGGGCGAAAGGGTGTCAGAGTTCCCTACCACTAGATCATTCTGTCGACCGTCCCTCCCTGGGAGTTCTCAGTATTTGTATAAGACCTCACCCAGTGTCATCAAAACAATCAACTGACACCATTTATACCCTTGTGGGGTATCGTTTAGATGGGGTTCGGTCCTGATGGGGTGCTTGATGGTTTTGCGGGTATCCTTTCATGGGACACCCTTCATGTTTGCTCAGTACAATACTGGGTATATTACGTACCCAGCAGGTATGGAAGATACCCTTGAAATAGGGTATCTTTGCTGATACCCATGCCGAGTCTTAAACACTTGTCATGCCCTCCTCCCTGGGTGGACAGGGTACCACAGGTGGGTATAGGGCATGTGTGGTCCATGGTTATTAATGAGGTACAATACATTAAGTGCGTCCACCTGGAACTAAAAATCTGTGTTTGTTTTCTTTGAAGTACATGCGGTAAGCCAACCCTGATGCCATCTGCTATTAACATAGGTGAAAACCCAAGCTCAGCCTTTCTGGAGAAATACATTATGTTCAACATACTATCTATATAACAAATGCAGCTGTGATAAAAAAAATTCAAAATTGTTGATTGTAAGAAAATCTCGGCATTTTATTTTTAAATTTGGATGTGATTTGAAAAAAAGTTGTTGGATGAGTTCTGATTAACTTCTCTCCCTCAAATATCTTCCAAAAGTTTATTTTAGATATGGAAATAAAGCCAAAATTATCAAGCCCTTTTCGGGATGCTAAAGGCATGAACACATGTAAATCTTTAGCTTTTATGTACAATTTCTGTTATATGCTAAAAAGTTACCTAGCATTGTCCATATTGACCAATGTGAAACTTTTAGTTGATCTATTTAAATTGTTTTGCGGCAAATGCCTCCTTAGTAAATGGTCCTTGAGGTTTTATATTTGGTCTTTGATACACAGTAGCAAGTGACCTATTTGCCACATGTCCTTTATTATTGACCGTTAGCCGTTATTAGGGCTTGTTTAAACTCTTTATTGTTCATCCATTCATGATTGAAATGTAACATCTGCAACTTTTTTTAGAAATAACATAAAAAGTGTAATCAAAATTCTTTTGAAAAAAAGTTGTTTTGTTTTTGAACATTTCTCCTTCGAATATTTGCCACAGAATTTTGCATGGAAAGATATCACAAAAATAGGTGGTGCTTTTTTAATTTCTTGGGGCATAAATGGGTTAAGTATTTAGCCTAGTTAACCAGTGAAATATACTACAAGTCGGCCTAATGTTCTTTGCCATTCACAGCTCCTTTGTGAAAAGCTTTTAGTTGTCCAGATAAGCCTGGGTTGATTTGAGGAGAACAATAGCTATAACCTATTGTCTTGGCCATTGTCCAAGATGGGAGGGTGGAGTGTGGGAAGAGATCCAAGTTGCCTCAGGGTCAGTTGTAAATTCAAAAATCATGTGAGATTTCTATACTTTATTATCATAGTGTGTGATTTGTGATACAGACATCTTATTGTCATTGCACATCAAGTAGATGACACTGCATATCTACTTGATTATTTTTCAAATTTGTTGAAAATAACTTGAGCTTGTACATGAAATGCACAATGATTTAAGCCATCTTCCTACTGATATGCAGGTATTTTTTACCTACACTGCCATAGTTTTTTGGGATGCTCTTGTAATAAGTGGATTACTGCCATTCTCATATACTTAAGGATTTAATACCATTTCTTTATTCTTTGATTAAATGGGTTATAACTTAGAATTATTGTCAGCTGAGCAAAAAATGGATTAGAATGTTAAAAAAATAGTGCTTGATAAATGTTGTTGTGGGAAGTAATTAAGATATCTAATGGAAAGTATCCGTTGTATTATGGCAATACATAGAAGACCATAAAATCACGATAAACGACAACAAAAAAAATTGTGTGATATCATTTGCAAAAGCATTTATTTATTTCCATATTTTTTTACTGTTTTTCTTAGATTAAACCAGTACCTCACAATAATTAGAAAAAGGACCATCCATGTAATGAATCGTTGAAGCTTTTTTCATTCTATACATTTTTTTACTCTTCACAGATTAAACCAATACCTCACAACAATTGGAAATAGGAGCCTCTATGTAATGAATCTTAGAGGCTAAAGCTTGAGACAGAGCTGTGCCGCCAGTGGTCCCCCTAGTTAGGCTTGATATATGAAACTAGATGTGGCATCTCGTTTACAAAATCACAGCTATCAGAGCTGCGTAATAGTCACTCATTAATATCTGTAAGAGCCGTTCCTGCTCGCAGCCTGCAGACGGGGAGCACTCAAGGGTACTTCCTCAATCACCGGCTCCACAGCCCGGCTGCAGAAAGAATCATATGACCCAATCTCGTCTAGAGAACCCTTCAACCCATTAACCCTTATGCTGCTGGTGGCTATTTCAGGCATTACAAAAGGTTGCAAAAAAACTGAAAAATGGCTGAAACTCGGGCACATGGGTACTCATCTGAGAATACTCAGTGAGAGCAATCTGTAATGAACACGAATATGACAGGGTTTAGATGGTTTTCAAAACAATTTGCATCCTTGTTGCTTTGGGTGAAAGTAGATTTAGCATTAGAAGGGTTAACCCATTCATGCATGTAGCAGCCAAAACCATCTGACAATGTTGGTAATATCTCTCTAACAAAAACAATGTCTAAAAAAATATTTGAAGGAGAATTGTTCATCAGAACTCTTTCTACAACTCTCCTTCAAATATTTTGTGGATTTATGGTTCATTCCAAAGTTATTTTCAAAAGCTTGACACGTCCACACGACACTGGTCAAGAAGGTTTTCAGGCATGAATATGTTAACCTATTCAAATCTGGAGTGTACACACAGTCTCAAAAATATGCAAATATCTTGATAACAGTGCAAAATTTTGAAAACTATTTCACTGAGAGCTTTTGTTTCATTTAGGTTTTACAAATTCTTCTCAAATGTTTTTTGAATATCACTCTATTAGAAGAGTTACACCCAGAGATGTCAGCCAGTGAGTGCACTCCAGATGTGAATGGGTTAAACCAATTTGTATCTAGTGTGACAAATTTGAACATAGTTGATCAAATGGAGTAGTTTAGTTTGAAAAATATTTGAAAATGGAAAAAAAAAATTCACTTAAATATTACTCATGAAATTACCTTTCAGTTAAGATATTCATAAGTGTGTCAGAACACGAATACTATCCAGATGCAAATGGGTTAAAAATGTCTGGATCTATGATATACTTTGCCAAATAACTTAGAAATTAAGCAAAAATTTATATTGAATTAGAGGGAAAGTTGTTTATTGGGTTATTGCTTCTTGAAATATTTTCCTGAAAAATGTTCTGTCAAAAAGTTACTACTAAATGTAATTTTGGGTGCTGAAGCCATGAATGGTATAAACTTAACCCTTTCCTATCGGCCATATCACAGTCAGGTGCATGAATATCACAGCAAGATGTTAAGGATGTGGATATGCTTGACTGGAGCTAAAATATCATGTTGTTGTTTTTTACTTTTAGACTTTTGTTAAACCAGTTTGTGTCATTAGTTTGATTGGATTGTTTTTTTACCCAGTACCTAAGTTCTGTGAGTATATCATATTGTGGTTGAAATATGATAATGAAAGCAGATTACCAAGTTGCTAGTCAGTTCTTTAATAAGAAAAAATATTCAGACTGCTAAGTCTTACTGCTAAGACACAAATGAGCCCCTAATTTCTGTCAATCAAATTCTAATCCAATCAAAGCCAGATTTAAATTGTGTAATCCCTTATAGTATTGAATTGTCAAAAGCTTATCTTTGATCGCTTGTAATTGTCCTTGTGCCAGTGATAACATCCTGGAACTTATTAAAGGTTTTTATAATCTATCATTTGAACTTTAATTTATCATCTAATTTTCTAAATTTTTTTGTGATATTGGAAATATAATAGTCAGGAGACTGGGCAGTCATTGGTAAAGCCTTATACCTCTCTACTAGTGGGGCTGGCCTTTAAACTTTATGCTGCTGGTGGCTAAGTTGGCCAATACATAATAATGCAAAAATGCTGAAAAATCACTGAAACCTATGCATATGGGTACTCATCTGACAGTCCTCAGATGGCTATCCAATGAGTGCCAACATGACAGGGTTCAGATGATTTTCAAAAATCTTGGCATTCTTGTGCATTGGGCAAGTAGCCTTAGCATCGGAAGGGTTAAGAATTATACAGGGAATGGTCTGTGATGACCTTTGGGATGATCTAGTTATGGAGCTGTAGGACTGGACTTCTCATCTGTCCTGGGATTGGGGAAAGTCATACAGGGAGGGGGGGGGATGCTAGTGGCTGATGACCTTCCATGTGACCCAGTGGAGGAGCAGCAGCATGTATGGCAGGGGCCATGAATACCCCGACACGCCCCCTATATTCTATTCCCAACAGCGCGCTGAAAATGATTGCCTTTTTCAGTCTCCTTCTATGGAGAGTTCGTTCAAGCACACTGATGTTTAGTGATGTTTTCTTTGTGATTTTTTTTGTAAAGGCCCGTGTTGGGGTTAACAGGATATGATACGCCAGTTGGTGTTGTACATTACTGACAGATCAGGTCTCAACAATGGAAGCTGTGGTTACAGTTTTTTTAATGCTTTAAAGTTTTCCTCTTGAAACTGTTGTAACTTTAATGCTATTGACAATTACTTGAAAATAAACGATCACTATAAAAGATATTTTCAGAAATGTTGTTCCATGAAAAGGAATGAGAAAGTTTCCAGTGACTTAGAGATAATCAAAGATTACGCAGTTTGTCATTCATGCTCAGAGCATGCTTCTATGATACTTTTTGCAACAACTATGGAATAAAACCAGTGCGCTCATGTTTTTGTGATGAGATATTTGAATGCTCAAGACAGTAAATATCTATTCATAGGCAATTGAAATAAAAAAGAACTGTTGGAATTAGTTGTCACAAAAATAGTACTGTCTTTATTGGTGGCTTCTGACGTGAAAGGGTTGAGATTCCTCTGTCCAGAAAATATTCTCCCCAAATTATCTCTTCCTGTCTGGCACATACCAGTAGGTTTTCTTGAATTCTCAAAGGCTGCCAGGTCGGCCCGGACATGCCATGTCAGGTCCGCTGCTTGGCAGTGAGAAATGTGGGGGAGAAAAGATAGGATGTCGGCCCTCGAGACCGGAAGTGGGACGTCTTTTAAAGTTGGACCTGTCCTTTTTACGGATCGTGTGTGCATTCAAGCAAACTGTTGGTTCATTCATAGCAAAATGTTGGGCTCTTCTGGGACATATATACATATGATAGTGGGATAGGGACATATAAACATAATTGGAATATATATATATGTATATATATATATATATATATATATATATATATATATATATATATATATTTATATATATATATATATATATATATATATATATATATATATATACATATATATATATATATTTATATTTATATATGTGTGTATATATATATATATATATATGTTACAGTAAGACTGTCAAACCAGGGATTTGGCCAAATCCCTGAAGCGTTCAGCAATTTGGCCAAATCCCTGTTTCACTCAGGGATTTGGCCAAATCCCTAAAATGTTTAGGGATTTGGCCAAATTACTGAAATAAGGAGGGTCATATTTGACAACTTTACTGGACACATTTCAGGGATATTGTCAAATGACAATGAGCCTCATTTTATGATAAGTTGATTAATAGTAATGGTTCCTGAATATCAAGGTATGAGTATTTAGCTTACTTTACACTGGTTTTATCCGGAATAATACATTCTCCCACTCTGAGGTGTGTTTTACAGTTAAGGATTAGTCGTCCTCAATGGGTGTTCTTCAATGGGGTTAAAGGTCAAACTGTGTAATTGTCCAATCAGATCCCTCAATTTCAATCAATGGGTCACTGCTGCTGGGTCAAAGGTAGACCCAACAATAGCGCGCGTGGATTTAAACAAGCGTCACGTACGTGATCTGGCGCCAGTTTCTGGGGAAACAAACGGTGCATGTCACAACAAACGCGTATTACCATTGTTGAACTAGTGCGCGGGTGACCTTTGGCTGACCTAGTTTAGCTAGCTAACTTCACGTTAAAACGTGTAAATTTCTCCTTTTTATCGTGGGAGAAACAGGTTCTATCACTCGTGGATGGAAAGAGGAGGAATCTTGCACTCGTGAGTGATTTATGTCTTGGGACTCGGCAAGCCTCGTCCCAAGACACAAAATCACTCACTCGTGCAAGATTCCTCCTCTTTCCATCCACTCGTGATGGAACCTCTATTTCTCAACCAAAAATCTCTTGCTTTTTGGATGATAAGGGTGATAATGATTATAGTTATCTTTACATTCAGTATGTTTGTTGTTATCATTATAGGTAGCAGTGGTGGTAGTAGTACAATGGTTGTTGCAGTATTACTGTGTTGATTGTTTGTACATAATAGTAGGGGTAGTAGGAGCAGCACCAGTGCATCAGTAGTAGTAGTAGTAGTAGTAGTAGTAGTATTGGTTATTATTATTATTATTATTATTATTATTATTATTATTATGATGATGATGATGGTGATCACAGTAGTAGTAGTAGTAGTAGTAGTAGTAGTAGTAGTAGTAGTAGTAGTAGTAGTAGTAGTAGTAGTAGGTTATTATTTTTATCATTATTATTATCATTATTATTATTATTATTATTATTATTATTATTATTATTATTATTAATTATTATTATAGTTATTAGTCATGATGATTTCAGTAGTAGTAGTAGAAGTAGTAGTAGTAGTAGTAGTAGTAGTAGTAGTAGTAGTAGTAGTAGTATCACAATTAATTTTATTATTATTATTTTTATTATTATTGTTATTATTATTATTATTATTATTATTATTATTATTATTATTATTATTATTATTATTATGATAATTAGTAGTAGTAGTAGTAGTAGTAGCAGAAGTAGTAGCAGTAGTAGTAGTAGTAGTAGTAGTAGTAGTAGTTGTAGTAGTAGTATCACAATTAATTATTATTATTATTATTATTATTATTATTATTAATATTAGTAGTAGTAGTAGTAGTAGTAGTAGTAGTAGTAGTAGTAGTATCACAATTAATCATTATTATTATTATTATTATTATTATTATTATTATTATTATTATTATTATTATCAGTATTATTATTATTATTATTATACTAGTAGCAATAGTGATATTGAATTGTCATTACAATTATTATTATCTTTTGTTGTAGTAGTAGTAGTAGTAGTAGTAGTAGTAGTAGTAGTAGTAGTAGTCATCATGAAAGAAGCTGATGTCTAGTGATGAGATTGGTTACATTACACTTAACTGCAAAGACTAAGGTTGGGATAGTATGATCCAGCATATGATAGTTTGACTATTATTATTATTATTATTATTATTATTATTATTATTATTATTATTATTATTATTATTATTGTTATTATTATTATTATTATCATTATTATGGTAGTAGTAGTAGTATCACAATTAATTTTATTATTATTATTATTATTATTATTATTATTATTATTATTATTATTATTATTATTATTTTTATTATTATCATTATTATTATTATTATTATTATTATTAATAGTAGTCCCTGTTTTACTGTGTCGCCAGAACAAGAACTGACAGATTTCACCCAATGCCTAAGGGTCCCGTGGATGGGGCTTTCTAGGATTGTAAGTGTTTTAATATCTTATTAATTTTGCACACCAAACCCCCTTGAAAATAACAGTTCTTGTTCACCACCCCCCTGACTGTGTGATGAGTGAGAAAGGTGCACAACGTTGAGGGTAACTATCAATGATAGTGCCTACAGTTCACAAATGGAACCACTCCAATAGACTCAATTCCATGGTTTAATGTAGGAATCCTTTCTAAGTATTGCAAAGACTTTCCATTTCAAATGTATTTTTGTTATATTATAGTAATCATACATCTTATATGTAATCAGTGTGATGATTCATGCACATAAGTCATTAAAAGGACATCCTATCTTGGATATGACTTGGTTGAAATAAGATTCAGGGATTTGGCCAAATTACTGGACCATCATTTCAGTAATTTGGCCAAATCCCTAGACATATTAGGGATTTGGCCAAATCCCTGAGTGAAACAGGGATTTGGCCAAATCGCTGAAAGCTTTAGGGATTTGGCCAAATCCCTGGTTTGACAGTCTTACTGTAACATATATATATATATTTATATATATATATATATATATATATATATATATATATATATATATATATATATATATATATATATACATATATATATATATTTATATTTATATATGTGTGTATATATATATATATGTTTGCGTGTGTGTGTATATATGTGATAGTGGCTTGATTAAATGATAAAAAGGCTTGTTCAGAGCAAGATAATTAGAAAATGATGATGATAATTATGGTAATGATAATGCTAATAATGCTAATAATGATATGATATGTCATGATAATGATGATAATAACAATGATAATAATAACAATAATGATGATAATGATAATAATATTAATGATAATGATAATGATGATAATAAAAATGATAATGATAATAATAATAATGATAATAATAATAGTAATAATAATAGTAATAATAATAATAATAATAATAATGATATAATAATAATAATAATGAAAATAATGATAATAATAATAGTAGTAATAATAATTTCCAATTTTGGTTAAATTTAGCACCAGTCTAGGTCAAAACATGCACTGTATTTAAGTTTGCTAAACCTGAATAATGCATTACCACATGGCCATAACATTTACATCACAATGCATCAAACATAATCTGACCATTACTTGATGACCCACTATTGCTTGCTGATCTCCTTGACAGGAGTCCGCTGGACCTTAGATACTTTGGAATTCTCATAATATTTGAAGAAGAGTTGTGGGTTGTATTTTGATCAACATTTTTCCATCAAATATTTTCTAAATATTCCTTTTATTAGAGAGATATCATCAAAATAGTCAGGTGGTTTTGAGCGCTACATGAATGAATGGGTTAAAGTATTAATGGTCATTTAAGGCAGTTGTAGTACACATCACCTTATACCTGACCATATGTTCACCCCTGGGCAGAGGGTGGCCTAGACCTTGGATAAAGAGAAGAATGGATATGTAGCGAGAGATCAATTACTATATGCACTATAGTGAGATGCTGGACTCATGCCAGGAGTCGCTGACTGGCAGCAGCGCGAGGTCACGCGGGAACAAGGACCAATCAGCGCTCTCCTATCGATTACATTACAGAGAAACCTGATCTCCACCATCAGCTGGGCACCAATTTAGGGCTATTAGGGGGCTATTAGTTGACGCTGGTTGAGGCTAGCATGTTCAGGTTGGCCAACTGGTTTCGAATCCACTTGTGTTTGGTCATCTAAGCCTAGACCAAGCCATTTCTTTCACTTATATCTTACTTAGGCAATGACCATTTGATATTATGGGTGCCATGATTATTTTGAGAAAAAAAGATCTTCTGACTAATAAATTCTTTAAAGAAAATTCTGACTCATGGCTTTTGACAATGAAGGTGCTGCCATCCCCCCCCCCCCCCCCCCCACCCCTTCATGATAATTGAATAGAGCTAATTGATTTGGTCATTTAATTAAGCCCGCTTCCTTTGATTCTATTTTCCGCCTGAGTGAAGGCTTGATGATTTGATTGACTAATATGTGTAGACCGTCACCTGACAGGTGGCAGAAGTGATGTAAGATCTCCCCATATACAACTCACCATATGATACTATATTCCTCTATCAAGGTTGTAGACTAGCTCCTAGGCTATGGTTTTAATAGATAATACTTTTCTCTATTCTGGTCTCTATCTTATGCCTAATGTCTATTTGTTAATACCAGTGGCTGGAGAAAGATGAGGCTATTAGGGTGGTTGCACTGATCAGTCAGAAACTAGAAAGATCTCACCAATGGCCACCTGGTGAAAAATTCAAGAACTTAATCTAGGTAGACACAGATTTCAGTTATAGTTTTCATGCCAAATATAAAAAGATTCTTGGCCTAGGACTAGGCTATCAAAGTGCATGACATCACGATCGTGTAGTTACCAGTAATACCAGTCAGTAAAATCCTTTACCCCCTCCTTATTGGTGATGATGTTGAAGGTATTGAATGTGATGATGATGCTGAGGTTGATGATGATGATGATGATGATGATGATGATGAAGGTGGTGATGATAATATTGATGATGATGATGATAATAATGATGATAATGATGATGATGAAGGTGGTGGTGATGGCGATGATGATGATGATGATGAAGGTGGTGATGATGATGATGATGATGATGTTTACGGTATAGGTATTGGTGATAATAATGAAGAGGATAATGATGATGAGGAGGACATTTTGATGATAATGTTGATGGCAATGATGATAAAAATGATGATGGTGAATACTCAGATAAAAGTGGTGATGGTGCTCCTGTGGGTCTTGATTAAACACTATTAGGCAAATTAATTAAACACTCATGGTATATTACCTGAACAGTTGGTACATAGTTAATCCCTAACATGCACCCTGTCCATTATATTACCAGGTCATGTTGGTGGCCAGATGTCATTGTGTACATAGTGACCACAAATCCATTTAGAGGACTTAACTATCAGAATATACACAATAGAGGCAAAATTCAATGACCACCTAATGGTGTTTAAGGTCTTCTGGTAAATAGATCTTTCTCTTTAAGTCAAAGCTATTATGATAAACTATTAAGTGAGGCCTCTTGAAAATCATTATTGAATTATTGCCCCTCATTTAGATTAGGGCAACGAAGAGTCAATCCAAATATGCTTGGACCTTTAAGTGTATTTAATATATGGTGTGGGAAATCAAATGTCCAGATCTTTATATTACTTGACTAGAGCTCTGAGTCTACGATTTTAGTAGATAATACTTTTCTCTGTCCTGGTCTCTCTCTTTTGTTTAATTATTCATGCTTAAGAGTAACTCTGGAAATTGTTGTCTGGATCTTAAATAGTTTTGACAATAACTTGAAAATTATGAATTAATTCACTAAATATTGGAAACGAGTTGGTTGCTATACTCTGTGGAAACATTTCTCAAATATTATTCCAGCCATGTTTTTTCCCTTAAAGATTTCCCAAAAGTTTGTCAGGCTGCTTTTGGCCGCTATGAGCATTAAACCATTTATCCTCAGGAGTGCCTCTAGAAATAGTCAATTGGATTTACGATTCTTTTGGTAAAAATTTTGAAATTATGAATAATCCTACAAAATATTTGGTGAGAAAATTTCAGAACTAAAGTTTCAGACTCAGTTTTGAGATTAAATCATTTTTATATCAATTAATATATGATAAAGAAAAGGAAAATGCTAGGCCTAAGGCTAAGCTTTACTTCATCTAGAATCAGTACAACAAGGATTTTGGCCTGTTTGAAGTTGATTTGCCTTGATTTCCACACTAACCCAACAAAGCTGAAGAGTCCCTCCAGGAAATATCATCTTGGTCTATGATATTTCTGAATATAACGAAGGATTTAAGAATGATTTTACAAAATATTTGAAGGAGAGTTGTTGGTAGTGCTCTGATTAATATTTCTGCTTCAGTCCTTTTCCTAAACATACATTTGCCTATCAGATTTCATCAGTTTTTTGAGGCTGCTTTTGGCCACTCAGTGACTACCAATGGGATAAAGTCAGCACCGATATACAATTAGATAGTTTTAAAGCAGAACAAACATTGAATGCCTCGGTTGCCTAAATTCGATTGGTTGTTTGGCTTCTGATTAACATTTCTACTTCAAATGTTTTGAAGAAAATGCTTCTGTAAGTAAGATATTTTCAAAAATGCCATGTCTCTTTTAGCCTCTCTGAGTGTAAGTTAAGGTCAATGAAACCGTATGAGAATAGGTCATCAGGTCTTATACAGATCCTTGTCCCTATGAAGAACAGCAAGAAAGGCGGAAATAAAGGCATCAATCAAGCGCAGGTATATGTTGTCAAAACTCGGTGATCAATTATTCCATGTGTCGGGCAGCACAAAGCTTTGATTATGGCACGTGTGTTCACCCATCATTGGGTAATGTATGGCGGGCCCTTCGCGGCTGGCTGGCATGTAGGGGGTGTTATAGGGTGTGGGGTAACATTGCAGGGGGTATGATGTCACCGGTAATGTACATGATTAGCATACAGAGCAATAGCTGAGTCTTTTAATTATGGAGATGTGTAGCATTGTGTAACACACACATTCCTGAGTAGCAGGATCAACATACAGTACTGTACCTCACATAGAATTGCTGCAGCTTTGGGTTAACCCAATCACACTTGGGTTAACCCAATCAATTACTTGAGAAAGTATCATCTGCTACGCTCATGCTTTTGAAAATAACATTGGTATAAATTGAAAATTCACAAAATATTTGAAGGAGAGGTGTTGGTTGGCTAAAATCTGATCAAAATTTCTTCTTTAGATATTTTCTAGAAAATACCTCTGTAAGTAATATATTACTCCCATTGTCAGGCCTATTTGGCAGTTCGGTATGTTGATTGGTTAAACGCCTGGCTCAAGTCAATGATTCTGGGTTGATCAGTCAGTATGATGTAGTACCAGCAGTGGCCCATAGGTGGCACCACATGGTCTTTCTATTCTAGTGATTTCTGTCTCAGTGATTCTGGGTTGATCAGTCAGTATGGTGGAGTACCAGCAATGGCCCATAGGTGGCACCACATGGTCTTTCTATTCTAGTGATTTCTGTCTCAGTGATTCTGGGTTGATCAGTCAGTATGGTGGAGTACCAGCAATGGCCCATAGGTGGCACCACATGGTCTTTCTATTCTAGTGATTTCTGTCTCAGTGATTCTGGGTTGATCAGTCAGTATGGTGGAGTACCAGCAATGGCCCATAGGTGGCACCACATGGTCTTTCTATTCTAGTGGTTTCTGTCTCAGTGATTCTGGGTTGATCAGTCAGTATGGTGGAGTACCAGCAATGGCCCATAGGTGGCACCACATGGTCTTTCTATTCTAGTGATTTCTGTCTCAGTGATTCTGGGTTGATCAGTCAGTATGGTGGAGTACCAGCAATGGCCCATAGGTGGCACCACATGGTCTTTCTATTCTAGTGGTTTCTGTCTCAGTGATTCTGGGTTGATCAGTCAGTATGGTGGAGTACCAGCAATGGCCCATAGGTGGCACCACATGGTCTTTCTATTCTAGTGGTTTCTGTCTCAGTGATTCTGGGTTGATCAGTCAGTATGGTGGAGTACCAGCAATGGCCCATAGGTGGCACCACATGGTCTTTCTATTCTAGTGGTTTCTGTCTCAGTGATTCTGGGTTGAGCAGTCAGTATGGTGGAGTATCAGCAATGGCCCATAGGTGGCACTACGTGGTCTTCCTATTCTAGTGGTTTCAGGTACTTATATGCAAAGGGCTTGTCTGTCCGCCTAGTGAGATAAATGAAAACTAATTTGGTACCCCTAACCACCTATATCACATGGTGCCTGGTAACAGACAAACATGAAGACGGACAAGACATATGACAGTCTAGAATCTAGGCTATGGTGTATTTCTTGTCTGCATATAATATTTTAGGTTTTTAGACCCTGCCAGGACTCAGGGTCATCCAAGTTTGCAAGTCCTGAGACACAGAAAATCATTCCTGGAGCACAGCATTTCAGTGGCCAGCGTGTGACAATTTTTTTCTCAACTTTACCAAAGGCTATACAGCTTGCCTGCTCAGCACAGGTATATCCTATTTAGTTAATTCTCTTTAGCATTCAGCATCCATTGCTGAGAGCTGACACTGGTCCTCTTCAGACTGCTGGTTGCAAGCAGCCTCTTATTGTAGACCCCAAGCCCCTTGTGTAACACACATGAATCCTGTAAGACTTGGACTTTCTAATCAAAAGTAATGTAACATACAATGTTCTGTATACATGTACATGGTAGAGCAGAGAAAGCTTTGTTTCAGACTATGCAGTAGGGTCTCAGTTCTAGTTTTTGATAAATGATTTTTATAAGTGGGAATGGATTATAAAGCATAAAAAAGAACTTCCTGTATTCTGCAGTGGATGCACATGTTTTATGGTTATTTATTAGCGTGTATCAATCAAATGTTTCGTGGTTGAGTGTGCAATAAGTGTGAAATGGCAAAAAATGCCTCGCACTGTTTTTGCAGTTGTTAAAGATCAAGACAAAATGCTGCCTTTGCATGCCATTCAGACATTACGTTTAGTGATGATTGAAAGCTCTTCCCATTTATAACTGTTCAGCCTCATCAACTTGATGTTGGAAAGAGAGATAGACGCCTTTCTAACAAAGAGGGCACAGTGAGTTAAGGGTATGGGAAACACTTATCATAATTGCTTGCATGTGAGAGTGTTATGAATAAGTTTATGGCCGTGAAATACCTCCACTTTTCTACCAAGATTATAAAGAGATAGTAAAAGTTCAATGAATAGCCTATCATTGCAAATTTTCCCTACTCTCAAAGAACAAAAGATTTTTGACAATAAGATTTATAGAGAGCACTCTATTCAGTTGTTATTATTATCTTTGTGTATTAAGGGTATTAGTTCCATATATTTTTTATGAATAGTCACAGGCAGAAATTTGAGAAGATTAACCACACTTCTGATTACAGAAGATTTGGAATTTAAAATTTCGCTTTTGATTAGGAGATTTTTTCTCTAACCACATGCTTTTTTATTGAGGAAACCGTTGAACCTTGGGTCAAACATACAGGAAGCACAAGTCACTGGCAACTTTCTCAATTCCTAATGCTCAGATTTTAGTTTTCTGGGTATATTTAACTTGTGTTAGTGAAACCACATACAAACCTATGTCACTGGCAACTTTCTCACATGCCTTGAGCTCATGCAGACTTTAGAAAATCTTTCTGAATATCTGTAGCGTGTGTTTAGTAGGTCATGGATAAAGCTGTAAGTCATCAGGGAAGACTAACCGTGGCTCTGCAGTTCTCCAAATGACAATGCTCTATCATCATTAGAGTGGCTGTTGAAAGGAGGCCGGCTACTGCTCTGTAATCTCTGTCTCTGTGACAGGAAACACTTGGTCCACACGCTGTCTCAGGGATCTGCTCCGAACCCTTAGCCCTTCACTAGTCACTAGTGTGATCATAGTGACATGGTACAGTCTGAGACATCAGAGATTTCCAGTTCTGTGTGCACTGAAATCAAGAATACAAGATCAGTTGACTTTGTTTTTGTAATTTCTGCACAGGGCAATGTTTTTCAACTTTTTATTTCATAACAACAAAGAAGACAATAACCAGTACATCTACCACATGCACAAAATACATCGATTGGCTAGTTTACACAACATGACCATCACTAGTGTTGGGCCAATCATCGATTATAATTGATAATCTATCAGTTGTCTCTTTTTTACTGATTTATTGATTACGAAACTGGCAATCAATAATAATCGGAAAAGTGACATCTAGCAACGAAAGACAGTACTAAATGACCGGAAAGTTGCCAGCTTTCTTGCTATGAAACTAAGCTCCAAAAAGCACTTCAAAACGAAGTTAATTGAGACAAATCAAGCACATTTGTGTTTTTGAGCTTTTAACGAATTATCCTTGCAGTCCTGACTTAACCTGGATCAGTTATCATAAGTACTTATGCCTGGAGTTGTCTGCGAGTGTGACTAGTGTTGTCTGACCTATGATACCTTTGAAAATAATTTAGATATAAATCATAGATTTCAAAGTATTTGCAGGGTTTAGGTTATAATCAACATTTCTCATTAAAAATCCAAAAATATACTTACATAAGAAGGATTCAGAAAAAATAGTTCTTTGTAATAGCCAAAGAAGTCTGGTCTATTTTTTCATCAAAGGCATCTTTTTAAAAAGTATTAAAGAGGAAAAGATTTAATCAGAATCCACCAAACACCTCCCTTTCGCCAAGAGCCTTAGTAGCTTGTGTTTCTTGTAATTGATATACCGACTTAAAATAAAGATTACATTTACATTTACATTTTCTACTACATATGTGTTTGCCCAATATATCATAGATCCAGACCATTCTATTCAAAGAGAAATCATGAATTTGGTCATTTTTCAAATATGCCAAAGATTGACTTTTGATGACTGACCAAATAAGTTATTCAGTTCATATTATAATTTTTGAATTAAATGAGGATATAAGTGATTGTTGAATTATCTGCATACGTCAGGTTGTCAATTATCCCTTGTTCGCATTTTGAAATTCCTTCATGCATTCTGAATCCAATACACCTGACTGAGTGTTTCTGTTATAAATAAGGAGGTTAAGGGGTCAATACACATTTTCAAACTTAGTACCGGTAATTATCAAATATCTCATGAATTACAGTTTTTGTAATTAATCATTTTTCATTTAAGACATGGTTGATATTTTCTTGATGTGCCAATACAAGGTCCACCCAAAGTGATAAAAAAATTGAAAAGAAATTTTATAAGTGGTATTTTAACTAGTTATTAACTAGGTCTGTACTCAGAGGTACTTGATCAATTATTACTCTGAACAGCATCAACCTGCAATAAACATGAAATTAGATTCTCTTCATCCCTGTAATGACCTAAAAGGCCTGACTATTTTGATGAGATATTTATGAAAATGTACCTTTTGAAAAATGCTTCATGAAGAATTGATCATGGAAACCGGGTGGCATCCAAAAACTCAGCTTCAAACATTTTAGGAAACTTTATTTATGCTTTATCAATTAAGTTATTTTTAAAAACTTAATGATAGCATTCAGAGGACACTTTTTGAGAACAGTGAGGTTAAATGTGACAATATTAATGCCCAACCAACATGCACCTTAATAAATGTCTTTATCGAAAGATAACGCCATTATTGTATATTTTATTCATGAATTTGATAAATGTCTTTATCAAAAGATAATGAATTAATATATATTTTATTCATGAATATAAAGGTGTGTAGAGTGGCACCTTACATAGTGAGCTGCCAGGAAGCGGAACCTGTTAAGAATATCATTAACCCCCTTCTTTAGAAACGTCACATGCCATCCTTGTGCAAACATGCTCAGTAGGTGTTTTCAATGGTGCAGTAGGTGAGAATATGACAATAGATCTTGAGCATGCCATTATTATGTAGCTTACCTGTGACAGAAATGCAAAGGAGAAGAGTTCAAATATCTAGGAACTGTTCAACTGTCAGCTGTGATTTAAGGATTAAGATGACATCAAGAAAGTTTGACAATATTAAACCATGCATGACTGTAGCAGCCAAAACCGCCTGTCTGTTTTGGTGGTATCTCTCTAACAAAGCAATATGGAAAAAAATGTCTAGTAGATCTCTAGGCAGGCTATCTTATGACTCCCCCTCAAATATGACTCCAGTATATGCCAAATTTATTTTCAGAAGTATCAAAAGTTCAAACAAGAATATTCAAGGAAATCCCCAAGCATAAATGGGTTAATACAGAGCAGATCTAGGTTGGATGGGTTAAGAGTACCAGTCTTTCAACAGCATTTTATAAGACGTGCCATTTCCTTAAATATGTGTCTGTACTGGACTCATCTCATCTGTCCTCGTGTCTAAATATTGCACACAGATTGACCGCAGATGACCCATGCCCAGACATTGACCAGATGACCACCGGCCTGCTCTAATCACCTGTAATGTCTCCTTAATTGACAAACATGGCACTGACCATCAATATTGTCACACCTCAGAATTGCTACCAGCAAATTTGCAGAGTTACAGGAGTCTACTGTGATAACAGGACGAGAATTCTTACTACATGTAGGACCTCCACTCAGGCGTAGAGATGCATACTTTGTGAGGAGAGTCTGGTCTGAGTTATAATAGGCCTGGTAAATTGTATAGGAAATTCTAGCTCTCTAGAATTAAGAGCATCTTGGATAGCATCAATATATATTGTCACACCTCTGAATTGCTTCCAGCAAATTTGCAGAGTTATAGGAGTCTACTGTGATAACAGGATGAGAATTTTACTACATGTAGCAGGGTGTAGATTACTCTGCGCATGCGTTAAATATAGAATTCCAACATGGCGGCTTAACACGGAGGTAATGGAGAAAAGACGTACCTAAATCTTCACAACGCAGTACGTAGTCATGTTGCCGTTTATAAGCATGTACACATTTTTTTTTAGAATTTGAAACTATTTCGTAACTGGAACCTTTTTTACTTTTAGTGATTTCGAAGGGTACCTCCTTCAATTTTGGCCTTGAAGTCGCGTGTTTTTGGCTCTGACGTAGTGTACGTGCCTCCAAGGCAACATGATTTCGTTGTACTGCATTAAAAAATTAATAAATTTATGATTTTTCTCATCTTCTCTTCAATTTCAATGTATGTATTTGCGTCTTTGTTATAATAAATATAACCTGTGCTGGTTTAAAGGAGAATTTTTCGTTTATCTTGCCTTTTTAAATCGTTTTGTGTTGTGTTGTTATTATGGAGCAGACGTAAATATGTTCTCCACGTGAGGTTCATTTCAGGGAAACAGCATTTCAGGCAAGGGTTGGTTCAAAAATGGACGTTCGAAAGTGTTCTTTAAGTAAAGATGGTTGTGGGGAGGTTGGGGTATGTAAAATTGCAACTTTAAGACAGGCTAGATTAATCAGGGGTACAATAGGAAGTTTTGTTTGTAAGAAACATTTTTCAAAAATTAGTAAGGGGTGGGAAACAAGGTGTTCTTTGATGCATTGCATCACTAAGAAGAAACTGAGGCAAATTCCTGAAGTGTTGTGGGCTGCAGCAGACAAGGATGCCAACGAGAACTGCCAATTAACGGATTTTATCTGCAACACCTGCTACAAGAGGTTGAGTCTGACAGCCCCAGGAGGCAGTCGCAAGAGAAACAGGGTAAGCTGCACTGCTATGATTGGTCTTATAAACCTTAGATGACCAAACACAAGTGGATTCTAAAACAGCCAGTCAACCTGAACATGCTAGCCTCAACCAGTTTCAACTAATTGCTGCTATTGGCCAAAATTGATGCTCTTGGCAACCCCAGTTGGTAGTTGTACTGGTGGAGATAAGGTTTCTCTCTAATGTCATCGATGCGAGAGCCCTGATTGAGTATCTGGTACTCATGACATGAGACCAGCATGTAACTGTAGGACATATATTAATTGGTCTCCCCCTACATATTCTTTTCTTCATCCAAGTCAGGGTCTTAGCCAGGATTTCAAAAATGCCTGTCCAAAACAGCAATTTCAAAATATTCGCCCGTCCAGATTTAGCTCCTTATCTATTTCAAATCCTTATATCAGCTACATTTAATAGCTTAGTGTGTCAAAAAGGGCAATTTACACCTCAGCTATGACCTAAAAGATGGTTTGTTAAGAAAATATTTGGTTATTACACCTCATAAGTCAAAATTAAAAAATCATCATAGAAAATTTTGCCTGTCCAAAAGGAAGGTTTTTAGGAAACTACCTGTCCAAATGACAGGTTGGACGGGTCCTGGCTAAGTCCCTGAATTCCTCGTATAAACTTACAAAAATTTAGAAGGTAATAATGGTACCTCTCATCTTAGATGACCAAACCCAAATGGATTCAAAACCAGTCAGTCAACCTGAACATGCTAGCCTCAACCAGTGTCAAGTAATTGCCGCTAATAGGCCATAATTGGTGCAGCTGGTGGTGGATATAAGGTTTCTTTGTAATGTTATTGATGCAAGATCCCTGATAGGTCCTTGTTCCCATGTGACCTCGCTCTGATGCCTTATCTGGTTCTCCTAGCATGTGTCAAGCTCTTAACTGGAGGTCATGTAGTAATTGGTCTCTCGTTACATATCCATTCTTTTCTTCATCCAAGTTTGTATGAGGAATAGCTGTTTTTCAAATATATCGCAAAATTATTTTCTGTTTGTGAGATATCCTAAATATAGGTTGATTATGTGGGATATCTATCTCCTTAGCAGCCTGTTATCTCATACCATGAATGTGATCAAGTCAAATTCAATAAATGAATTGCTGCTTTCTTTACACTAATATTCTGGTTATTTTTGAAAGGGAAGTTAGTTGTCCTGGTGTTTCAAGGCATTGTGGGGTCTGGGTGCAAGCACTTAACAGGGATTTCCATTCACAAACTTGGCTCCTATGATTAAACATCTGGTCACAAAATCACATGATCCAGAGGTCAATTCCCCCACAACAACCGTTAAGTCATTCCCTTCTTAAATATGCAATCTCATACACTTAGATTTCGGGCTAGGGGCCTTTTGATAAATTAAGTGGTCAAAAACAGTATTTCTGTATTAATTTATATACTATTTCGGGCCTCTAGTCTGAATAAACTAGGGGCCCACAGTAAAATCTAGGGGCATAGGCCCCTGGGAAACTCTAACCCTGCAGGGTCTTGGCCAGGATTTTGAAATGCCTGTCCGAACATCAATCCCAAAATTTTAGCCGATCCAGATTTATCATGTTACTTCTAATGGTTAAATCATCATTCTTCATTAAAGCATATTCTGTCCACAAGGGCAATTCACACTTTATAGAAGATGGTTTGTAAACCACAGGAAAGTCATTAATGAAAATTCCTTTAGGAGATTTTTGCCTGTTTGAGAAGAAGATTGTTAGGAAACCGACTACAAAAAAACAGGCTGGATGGGTCCGGGCCAAGTCACTGCTCTTATATCCTCAAGTTTTCATTTTAATAAATTTATTATAAGTTAAATGGGCTTGATTTCAATGGATCATCATAGTTCAACTGTCACCAAACCAAAGATAGGCAAAGAATTACAATCATAATATAGGACTGTGTGTTGTTTCTTTATTTCTGTAATGAACTACATCAAACTTAAATTTCATTTATGAGGATATTTTTCCAGCTGTAGAGGCAATGAATCTGCCAATAGAAATAAATGAATTATTGAGTGCAACATATTTTCATTTGAAAATTGCCAAATAGTGGGTACACATTAATAGATTCCAATTCTTGTTAACTCAGGTGGCAGCAGAAGCAGTATGTAGATGAGTATATTTTTCCAGCCATAGAGACAATAAATCTGCCCATAGAAATAAATGAATTATGGAATGCAACCAATTTTCAGTTGAAAGTTTGAAAATTGCCAAATAGTGGGTACACATTAATAGATTCTTGTACCAAGTATTTATAAAAAAAATCCCATGACAGCGTATAAGAAAATCATTCTTTATTACACTAATTGAAGAAATGTTTGGTAGTAATCTGAGTGCACGTATGGTGTGTTCTCCTCTGAAAAATATAATACGATTGATACGCTAAAATGTTGCAATTGGCAATTTTGGGAAACTGGCTAAGACCTTGCTACAGAAGTCATTTCAATACAATTAAATAACAAAAAGAATTTTTTTTTTGTCGTCAAACAAATTTATTGAAACATCATGCTACACAAAGCGAATGGCTGTCTAATCTCATTCAGGTATTGGATTCCTGTTCATTACGGTCATCTCTCATTTTAGGAAAAAATCTAAGAAAAAATATTATTTACAGCCTTGCTACAGAGGTCATTTCAATACAATGAGAAAACAAACGAATAAAATATTTTTTTTAGTCGAACACATTTTTAGAAACATGCTACACAAAGGGAATGGCTGTCTAATCTTGCACATGTATTGGATTACTGTCCATCACAGCAAATTAAGTTCATTTCTCTTTTTGGAAACAAAAACAAAGAAAAACTACGAATTAAAACTTGGCCCACTCCTTTCAATAAACCATAATTCATGACTGCTCAAAATAAAGCATTGATGTTTAAACAAAAGGGCAATGTTGAAAAGTGCACTATCATAGGTAATATAGCAATTCCTAATTGATATCTAACATTCTTTACCCAAGATAAAAATATAATGTGCAACATTTTTGCTTGCTAATGAGAAAAGTTTCCAGTAATTTTGTCGTGGACAGTTCTAATTCAATTTCATAATAAATGTTGTTTAATTTAGAATTACTGAACTATGCAGAAACCATGCACTGCACTTGGGTAACAATTTATCAAGGAGCTAACCCTGGAAACAATGCCAGTTGACCGCTTGTAGCAATAAAAAGAAGTTGGTCCTGTGTTCAGGGAAATCCTCAAAGTCTTTGTTGAAGATCTGTGGTATGTCTTTGGTGATATGGTTCTCCAGCTTGTTGACAATGGTGGCCATTGTGCTGAGGACCTCTGGTTCCCTGGCCAGAGGCAAATTCCTCTTGTAGTCCAGATGCACAGCTTCCAACAGAGGAGGTATAAAGTTGTCAGCCACCTGGAACAAAGAAGAGTAATGTGGTTTGAGATGTGATTTCAGTCAGTAGTCAATTTCAAACCTGCTCCCATATTACACAAAATGAGATACATAAATGTGCGCATACATTAAAATCTAAACGGCCTATTTGATATGCTCCTGTAGAAAGGCCAAAATTCAAAAATGAAATGTATCAAGCAATAAGTTGAGGGCAGGTGAAATTTCGGCCTACTAGTCTTATTGAGGCAGTGAAAGTCTGTTACATGACAAGCATAAAAAGAAAGCCATGGCTAGTAATTTTTAGCCTTCCAGGTTACAGAAAAATTGAAGTATTGTTATCATCCTGGTAGCAGTTGAATACGTTTGATATTGTTAAGCAATACTGGTGATAGAAATCTTGAACCAAACAATGCTTTTCCCATTCACACTCAATATTTGGTACCAGCACTCATCCCTAATTGATGCCAACTTTGACTCACCATTTGAGCATCATTAGACCTGCTAACCCAGCCAGAGATGAGATTGAGCGTCTCCTTCTTGACAGTGCGCATGCTCTTGATGAGAGGTTGTTTCATGACATTTTGGCTGTTGGTAGCTATAGCGCTACTGATATTTTCGCTCATCACCTTGTACACATTCAACATGTCTAGGTAGATCCTGCCCAGCTGTAGAACATACAGGTGTCCCAGAGCTTAGCATGCTCGCACATGGTCTTCAGGATGTTCCCTAGCTGCTTCACTGCATCGGGATCTTTCAGATCTACAAAAGAACATGTAATTATGATTTCACAAATAAAAATCCTCTTCTTATAATTTTTTTACGTCTACAAGGTAAAGATGCTTTATCCTTGCATCAAGATCATTCAGGACTTCTACATTCTATAAGCCTAAGGTGATCAACACATACACAAGTACTTGTGTTTTCACATACTAATCCTGTCTCATATCAACTTGTTTTTGTCAATAAGATACTGGCTGCTTTACTGCATCACAATCTTTTAGCATGTATAAATTCTACTGAGTAATCAATACATATTTTGATATGCATGTAATGACTTTTTTTTTTAATTTTTAAAATCCTATCAGCTTACTTTAGTCTACAAGATAGCACCTGCTTCCCTACATTAGGATATGTTAGAACCTCTATTGAACCCTCTATACACATACTTATGTTTTGACATGAAATACCATAAAATACTTTACCTGTGTAGCCTGATTTATGACACCGTCCCACACCTAGTTGGGCAGCGCCATGTATTTCTCTATGAGGTGTTCCTGTGCACCTGTGTCTGTCTGCGCACTGATCATCATACCCACCGCCTCATAGAATGTGCGCACCTACACAATACAAGACAAGAGTTATAGATATGAAATTCAAGTGAAGCACAATAAAAAATGTCTCAACATAATATTCAGGGTCTGACACTTAGTTTTCGGGCTTTGATAAAAATAAGTGGTCAAAAACAGGATTTCTGGTTATTATACATACTATTTTGGGCCCCTAGCCTGAGAAATCTAGGGGCCCACAGCAAAATCTAGGGGCATATGCCCCTGGGCAGGTCGAACCCTGTCATAAAATATGAAGGGAAATATTTGTCAATGGCCCATTCCTATAGATACACATTGAATGCAAAAGCAAGGGACTTCAAAAATAAAAAAGAATACTCATATTCATTTTCAGCACATACATAATTTAAAATTAATGCCTTTTGTATCTTGTAAATGGTCTAGAATTAGTCCAATGATGAAGGGCTTTTATAAGAACAAAACCTGGTAAGCAGCTTCCTTTATTTAATATCAATTCATACATTTGATAATTTTCAAATATGATTATCTTGAAAACTGGTAAATCCAATAAAAAAATGATCGTGTCCTGTGAATGAATGATTGCTTCAAAAATATTTTGGAATATTACCTTGTCATTAATATCAATTTATTCCTTAATGATGAAGAGGAGTCATGTCACCATTATCATTACACTAGCCTGATGACAGATGACGGTGATAATTCAAAAAGAAAATGTTACTTTCACACTGATATCATCATATTAAGGGTAGTGCGACCATTATGATCCCACTTTCTGAACTATTACACTGACCTGTTGAGGTTGTAGGTCACAGTCTTGGAGGTAATTCAGAAGCTGGCTTGGCTCCTATTAACAGAGGGGATGAACTTGCACTGAAGGGACTCCCTCTGTACAGATCAGCAGCTAGCGCATTCCAATACTCCAGACAGATCTTGAAGATTTCTGTTTCCTCTACTTCAGAGATCAGTATCAAATAATGAAGGGACTGGAAACAAAACAAAGTTCATGTTAATTTAAGCTATGTAATGTGACTAAACAGCATTGAATGTGTATAAACCTACAACAGTTTTAGGTAAAAAATGTCCAGCTAAGTGTAAACCTGAACATGCAGATAGTTACCCCCGTAACCACTATGGGGGATAACCATTATGCTGGCGCTGGCTAATTTGGCCATTACAAAATGATGCAAAATACCTGAAAAGTAACTGAAACCCTGGCACATAGGTACTCATCTAAGAGTACTCAGCAAGAGCTATCCAATGAATGGAAAGTGGAAACAGAACATGATTTAGATGTTTTTCAAAAAGAGTTGTGTCCTCGAGTTTTGAACGTAAGCAGCCACAGCATTGGGCAGGTTAGATATTCTCCTATATAACCCATCATTATGAGTATATTTCGATCAAATGATACCAAAAGGTGGAATTATCATCAATGAACTACCCATTTAAGCCATTGGTGAACTTTGAGTGATAACAAGCATGACCAATAGTACAATTGGTCACTTGTCTCTTGTAGTCAACCAACTGATTTTAATAAATCCATCGACTCTCTCTCATTCACCGACTGAACCATCGATTAATGGACACTCACCTCCATCAGAGTCTTATGTTGGTCTGGCTGCCTTTCGATGAGTTGACCATGCTCTTTTAAGAAGGTACACAGGAACATACTGAGGTTCTGGATGAAGTTTTGCTCATCATCCCGACCCTGCCTGTATGCATCTTTGATGTTTGTATTCAACGGTAACATCTGAAAGACAAGAAATAACATATTGGAAATCTTCCTTGTTGTGTGTGCGCATGTTAAGTCAAAACGTAATGTCTTATTTCCCCAATCATAACATAAAGTACGCACAAAAAAAAGCAACAAGCAGGGTCTTAGCCAGGATTTAGAAACTGGGTGCTCAAAATTGTCCAATTTTTCAAGGGAAATCCTAATATACTTAGATTAAAACCATAAACATGTTTTAGCTATTTAGATAAGGTATAATATCCATACACAACACCATGGGAATTATATTGAGGTGGCAAAAATTCAATTACATGCTTGAAATTGACATTTCAGGAAATTTCTCACAAAAAATGGGTGCCCTGAAGGGTGTTTCTTGAGGGTTTGGGTGTCCAGACGCCAGGGGACAGGCTACGGCAAGAAACTGAGGAAGACCGCCGGGCTATAGGTTCCCAAGACTTCATAGCCTGATAGAAATTTTTATAGTCCCATTAAAAAACAAAAACGAGCTGCCTCGGTTATCCTAAATTACACACACACACACTGCTTATAGTATTGTGATTCCTCTGAGTATGACCTAAAAATGTCAATCTTTTCTTATAGCCAGCCAGGCTACAAAGGCCAATATTCTTATAGCCCGAAACAAGTTTCTGTAGTCTCGGGCTATCGGGCTAGTGTCTAACTGGACTCTTGAGACGCGCCAACAGCTAAGACTATGGCAAGAAGTATTTGAATGACATGGAAACTCACTGTGCTCATCTGTGCACTAGTCTGTCTAAAAAGTTGGTTGAACTGCTCATCACATTGTGTCACATTAACCCAGCTGAAAATACAGGTCAAGAAACAGTATTATTATAAGTATTTTACACTAGGATTCAAGTTTTTCTAACAGGGGTAAACAACTAAATGCATGTCAACTACGGTTCTCTACAAAGTTCACAGACAATTTATTTTCATAAGTCATGCTTTTGTGACAAGGAGAGACAGCAAATATACCAAATATCCACGCTAAGATATCTACAGTAAAAAGGTATCTGCCATTAAGCCTTTAAACCCTTGTAGGACAAAAAGCACTGAAAATATTGATTGAAAGTTTTATGAGTTAAAAATAATCAAAAGTATTGTTCCTCACCACCCAAGATAAAAACCTTACCAAGATTTAAATGAGTTTTAAGACCAAGAGTTTAAGTCCACACATGTGTGTCTCCTACAGTTAAGAATCAAGACTAGTTTTGGTGAAAATTGACTTCATAAGTCATTATTATCATTCATAAGTTGTGTTTGTACTAGCAGCTTTAACACACTATTTATTACATAATGATACAAAACAGAAAACAAAATGTAGATTAATGTGGCAAACCTACCTAAAACTAAAATGTACTTGCCCGAAAGCCCTTTTTTCAAAAATTCACTTGCCGGGGCAAGCGGGCTAGTACTTATGTCGGTGCCTGTGGTATTTTAATTGTAATGCATAATGTCATAGTAGTGTGGACAGTGGACACTCTCACTGGTCAAGGAGGCACATTCATATTTGCTCTTTCATTGGGTGTCTTCAAGTTTACCCTTGTGTCTTCCACTCTTTACAAGTGCTAAATATGAACAATAAAGTTAAGTCCCAATCATTATCATAAGCTCCTCTTTTTCCAGACTTATTGGCTAAGAAAAAAACAATGATTAACTGTTCAAAGCAGAACCATGAAAAGTATGAACTAGGAGAATTAGGCCGACAAAATGCTGCACTAAATGAAAGTAGAAGCTGACTACCGGAGTCTACCGCATGTACTAATTAGTAACTTTCACAATCACGTGCTCTTGCTTTTGGACTTACCTGAGAAGCTTCAAGATGACCATGTTATTCTGACATATTGATTCATTTGTTTTACTAGCACCGACTATGTCACTGATGAAGGATAGCCAATTGCAGGGCCACTCATACTTCAAAATCTGAAAGCATTAAAACAAATCCATGAAAATAAGCAGCTACCAGTGAAAAATTACTGTAACTCACATTCAATTAAAATGTATATTCAACTTAGTGATATCAAGTCCAGACAATCCAGGGACTTATCAGGACCCGTCCATCCCGTATTTTGTACTGACAGTTTCCTGAAGACCTCCTTTAGAGACAGACAGGAATTTCTATAAAGATTTTTCAATTTTGACACTTCTGGTATAATCACTAGAAGCAGACGAGTAACTATATCTGGAAGGGCAGAAATGCTGTTTTGGACACAGTACACAGTAGCTGTTATGATCTGTATTAAAGCATTATTTGTAGATCTAGAGTAGCTCCTAGTCCAAGAAAATAAACACACCATGCTTCTTTTAAATTGAATTTGCATCTTTTACACAAACATTCACATGATAGCACCAAAATAGATGGCACCACGACTGTTGCACAGATCAATTGATTCAACTCCATTTGATAGATATTTTTTTACCCCATGCTTTAAATAAGTAAATGAGAGTAGATTTAAACACTAAATGGTCTACAATTATCACATAAAAATGGAGTTTGAAGTAATTGCTTGCTCTATCTCAAATCAGGGACTTTCCTTAAAAACTACTCAGTATGCAAAGATTTCCATGAACAATGTTCAACTATGATTTCTTTGGTAATAGTGAAATCCCCTCCTAACACACCACCATCCAAGCAAGGTTTTTAGATATGATAAAAATACTCACCTAGATGGCAAAGCACATAGGGGAAGGAGCGGGTTCACTATGCCTCTTTATTTGTCCTGCGCCTTCTCAGGCCCTACAAAAAAGATGGTTCAAAATTGGAATACAGTGAAATTTTAAGGATTAACTATGAACATATGTAATTTCAAAAAAACAAAACACATTTTGGTAAAGGTAGCTTTGTGGTTGAATTCTTATGACTTATCTTCCCCATAGCAAGATTTCATTAAACAATTTAGTCTGTAAAAAGCATATATTGCCTGAAGGTCTTCTGATGAGGAATACATTGAAAAATCACAAATGTACCATTCCAGCAGAGTATGATTCAGGGTAAAAACTACAAAAACTAAGCAGTGTTTTCAAATGATTTGAGACCAGTGGTTTGGTGTGGAATATGTATCAATCCCAGGTAGGCCAGTAGTACAAGGTATGCAAGTTTTTTTGATTACATACTATTATATCATATGTGTTCACATTTCAGAGTCCTAGCCCAAGTTCAGACAGTTCCGATATTCAGTCTGAACATGACTATGTGAGTATGGTGTCCCGTTGAATTTCATTTACACTGTTGCACATTTGGGTGCCTTTTAAAGGTTTCTTCTTGTCAACGTTGCAGTTTTGTAAATTTAAATAATGTGTTTGAAAATCTTAATGTTGCCTAACCACTTGCCATAAGGAGATTACATACCTGGGCAGTGGTGAGAGCAGGAACTTACTCAGGACCAGTCCTGCATACCTTTTGGACAGACAGTTTCCTGAAAAGCTCTTTTTTGGACAGGAAATGTTTCTATCAAGAATTTTCAATTTTGACTTTGTGGTGGTCATTACCAACTACTTTACGAACTGACCATCTTCTAAGACTTAGCTGAAGTGTAAATATTAGGTGGGTAGCCAAATCCCTAAAAGAGCTCTAGAAATATTTTTGATGGTGTTTTTCGTTATAAGTCTTCATCCATGCTCATTATTTATCTCTACCTAGGGTGGGCTTTAGTGCACGGGTGGATGACATTTCTGATTTTGCTGCATAAGGGAATTTTGGGGAATTTTATGGCAAAAAACACAAAAAAGCATGTTTTTTGGGATTACCATCTAGAAATTTCATTTTTTTTGAGAAATACTCTCAATTGATAAAGGAAGAAAGTTATTTTTGAATATTTATAAGTCATGCTAGGTTTTAGGGCATTTTACAGAAAAAATAACATAACTAGTGAATTAAGGGATTTGCTTCTGAAAAAAAGTTCATTATCTGCCCTCCTCGTTACTTATATCGGAGGTAAATTGCAAAATGATTATTCTACAGGCTGTGGTACCTTCCTCACCTTCAAAGGAAGACCTCAAGAAGCTTCTGAGGGAGGAGAAGGAAAAGTTCTCCTCTATCTATCAAGAATTTTCCTCAGTCCAGAAGCAAGTGAAGGACATGAAACACCATTTGCAACAGGAGAGAGCTCATAACAGGGAGTACTATCGGACTCTGGAAACAGAGTTCGGTAAGATTATCATTGGTGGAGATGATGAGGTCATTCTGCCACCTGGATTGTGGGCGGACATCCAAAAGAGGCTGAATAGCGAGCAAGGTATTAGGCTATTCTGATGTGTCTCTCCTTAGAGCTATGATTTTTTTTGCACATAATGTCCCTTCCTGAAATAACACATTTCCTAACATATTTCTGCCAGACTTTAACATTCCTCATTTATTAAGAGAGTTCAAAATTAGATAAATTTTGGGGCATAATGCATATCTCATGCATGAAGCATCCATGCCTTTGGTAGAATTAGATATGATGTGCAAAACGAAATCCTGCTAGTGCCCAAAACCATGAGTTTTTATGTAACGGTTGCTATTTTACCCTCTCATATGCCATTCACAGTTGGTCTGATTACGGAAATGTTCAACCCTGACACATGGGTACTCATTCGACAGTACTGAGCGAGATCTATCTAATGTATACCAACATGGCAGTGTTTAGATGGTTTTCAAAGATCTTTGCATCCTTGTGCTTTATATATAAGTAACCTTGACATTATAAAAGGAAAATTAATGTATGAACACATTTCAAAACAATAACCTACAATAACAAAATTGGCCCAATTAGCCACCATTAATGTGACTCCATTCGCAGATCTCGGTGGTATGCTGGACACATTCCAGGCGGAGTTGTACAAGTTATACGCGTCCACCGACAGAAGAATGTATAACCCCGACTCCATGGAGAGTTTCTGTGAGAAACATGTGCCAGGATTGTGGAGGACGCTACATGGCTCCATATCGACTCGATACCAACAATCTGAAGCGCGAAGGCTCATGCAAAGAAAGAGGACATGTAGCCTGCTTCATATTCTCAGTTATTTCAGGTGATTAATAAAAAAATACATTAAATATTCCTAAAGACACATTCACTCTTTAGAGACATCCATGGTGGTGAATGTGAAAACCCAAAATTGCCTTTTGATATGCCCTGCAGTACACTGTCCTACATCACTTAACAATAAACGTACCTAGATGGTTTGGTCCTAACAGCTTCCTCGTTGCATCATAAGTTCTCCAAAATGGACAGCTTATCAGAGATTTCCTGTATAGAGAAAAAATGACAATTTTTCTAACATATAACAATAACCTCAGTCACCATGTTTAATCTAGTTATACTTCCCCCTAAAACATTCTTATACATATTTATCAAGTGAGAATAAACTAGCAATAGCATGATTCCTAAATTTAGCTAATTAATATACATATGTACCTACTGAATTCATAATTTTAGGAAGCTTTGCCACACGTAAAATTTATAGGAAATGCTAAATGTTGCAGAAACCAGAAGAACTGCCATTTCCAAAAGGATGTTGGCCTCTTCATGGACCATCGAGGATTGTCTACAAAAGGCGCCCTTATGGGACCTACTATTGGGTGGGGAGCCAGCCACCCAACCCTTCATTATCATAAGAAAGACATTGGCTCATCCCAACTCAAAGCAGTATGCCAATGGATACAGGCAGCAGTAAAGGTGTGTTGATTTTTCAATAGGTAATAAGGAAAATATTTAGCACCCTCTGATTTACACAACTATATCTATAAATAGATATTCAGTTTTCCATAAAATCTGATGACAATGCTTACAGGATCCGAGCCACGATTTATAAATTGAATTGAGTGTCCACATTGACAATTGAATTTTATGCCAAGTTTAGGGGCATCCTTCTTCGTATGCAATTCCTCAAAATAAATTCTGGTTTTGGTTGATTCCTTGGGGTTTAGGTGTCCAAGTGATAATCAGATGCTCTATTGGATATGACTATGACTGGTTAACCCTAAGTTTGAAGCGATAATGAAATCCAATATGGATCTTGCATTACTGTCACTTTACATGGCATATTCATAGTTGTATCTCAAAATTAGCCTTAGTTTCAAATTCCAATCAACCAAATATAAAGCATTAACATATTTGTATTAAAATGACTTTTCAGTCGTCAACAATGCTTATTCTGATGGTTGATGATTTCCACAACATCCACACCAATCGCGTCCCAGACCTGTGCACCACAAGTTCGGCTGTGCACATGGCAACAATTCTATGCCAAAAACTGCCTGACATACCAGCTCTTCCCAAATATGAGGAAATTCATCAGCCTGTGATGGTGCAGAACCATTTAACTTGCAGAGGTGGTATAAATGAAGAGAGAGTCGCACAGGCTCTGAAACAGTTCCTGGCCACCCATGCTGTGGAACCTCTTTCTACAACTCTGAATGTGCAGCCATCATATAGCATTACAACTGCTACTCTAGAAGAGCTTAGGTGGGTGCATACATATTAAGTGGGCCCTAAAATTACACATCCAGACCACTCAATGAAGTCATATGTTCAAATGCAATGGAGAACTGATAAACCTCCTCTAATCTGATTAACATTAAACAAATGCAATTGACCATAACATTATAAATATCTAAAAATGTTGATATTTTTTTGACAACTTTTTGCACATGCCCCATGCCAGGATTCTAGCAGGGACTCAGGGGAAACCATATACTCAATCTGAACAATATGAACTTTATAAGGATTCATTAACCTAGTGCAACTCTAATTGGAGTGACTTCCTTCAAGTAATGTTATTCTTTCATTTATCAGGATATACAGTGAGGAGAACCACCGCAAACTACGACAGCTGGCATCATGTCAACTGATTGATGAGATTGAGTCCTCTTTACATGGTACAAAGGATTACAGGAAGGTTTTAGGACATGTTTTGAAACAATTTCCAGAAATTCAAAATTACTTATCCAAATTCCTTCTCCCATTGCCTGGCGACTACCCCACTTTCTATTTCATAAAAAAGATTATTGCTAAATTAGACTGCTCAGATCCAAGGTACTCTATCATTCCGATTCAAGGCCCCCTTCATGTGTTCCTCAACTTCTGTGAAGACACAGTAACCATCTTCCATCCCTTATTTGCAAAATTGTATGAGCACATCTTCAACGGCAAATTGGCTCAAAAACCTAGGCCTCATCGTATAGTTCTATGCATAGTATCTGCCTACCTAGGATGGTGTAAGATCAGAGAAGAAGTCTTACCCAAGTTCAGTCTTTGCAAGGATGTTGCAACTGACTGTCTTCTCTACCTCCTTGAGGTTGTACTTCCTCTGGCCTATTTTACGTACTCATGGGCTTTCAGAGGAGGTCGCCTGGCAGAGTTCAGACTTATGATGAAGCAAATGGCCGTTGTTTTCATAACATTTCGTAGAACACATTATAACAAAACCACTCTCTCATCAATCAGTGATGACATACACCACCAAAACAACGATGCATTGGAGAGCTTTAAAACATCCCATCTCATGACTCTGTCTGAGAAGCTTATTGAGTTATTCCACTCCGCACTGAGACGGTCCATCTCTCCTCTATCAACTGCCAAGCAGATTGAGGAGACTGCAAGACAGTTGATGTCTCATAGTGGAATCTCTGAGCTTACTGAACAATACCTGCCATCATACAAACGTGGGACATCTCACAAGAACCTCGAATTAATTGCAACTCGCTCAGCGAACTTCTGGACAGATGCATTTGACAACGTCCAGGATCGTTTGGGAGAATCCCACATGGTAATGACTAAAACATAAACTATCAAAAATGCAAAGTGCCTTACTCACAAAACTTTCTTCTAGCAATACTTACAGTCACACAATATGAACTGAATTTGTTGATTTTTTTCCAAAAAATCCTCATATTGCGTATTAAAGTTAGAGGAACACTTTACCCCTAAGAAAAGATGTGCAGTGCTTACACTGCATTTATGATAAAAGTGTTATTCGCTAGTCCTATTCATAACTTCACAACTATTCCCAACACTATCTAAACAATCCCTATTCAGGGTTTGGCATTCCCGGGGGCATATGCCCCTAAATTTTGCTGTGGGCCCCTAGATTTTTCAGCCATGGGGCCCAAAATAGTATGTATTTTAAGCAGAAATCCTGTTTTTGACCACTTCTTTCATCAAAAGACCTTTTCGGGCCCCTAGCCTAGAATCTAAGTGTCAGACCATGACTATTTCTTTGCAACACATACTTCACAAGCTATGGCTAGTTAAATACATGCATATTTCCACTTGTTATTTGCAGTTAACTCAAGAACTGGGCCTAAATGGTAAACCCATCGGTCTCCCCAGGTTCTTCTTGGCTGGGATTGATATAGAGATCGATGTCAGGTGTTTGCCCCTTGCCTATCACTTTTGGGATAAATGTGACATCTTACCTGATCCTGAACTGAGGTGTGTTGAAAAAATTCCCCTTATTCAATGTTCAAATAACAATCTTACACAGAGTGTTGCAATGGTCAGAACATGGACAGCCATTGCGCATGTCCATTGAGGTTCTGATCACTAATTTTGGTTTATGGTTTACATTGTTAACAGTTGAAATGCAATCCGTTATATGATCATCACGTTCATTCATGTTCCTATTGTCATTCAGCAGCAAGATACTAATGCATACCTCTTTAGTGTTCCATCCTGGAACAATATTGAGATGTGCAGCACATTGTATGCTATTCTTTCTTCAAAGTTTGAGGTTTTACAGGTTCTTATCAGCTTGCAATGTAGTTAAAATTCAATACATATTTGAAAAATTTACACATTTTTTGACAAATTTATCTCAGATTTTAACCAGTATTATAATCCAGCTAGTAATGGGAGACAGGGAGCAGTCAGCGGCTATGCCTTCAACTACCAGGTCAGCAAGCCAGGAATATCTAAAAGATGCCAATGCTGACTCTCTGTGACTAGCTGGTTGAACTATAAATTTAATGTTACAATTTTCTATTCAAGATGTGACTATGGTGCATGCTCGTCAGTAGGCCCCTTCAAAAGGCTCCAGTGCGGCCATACTCTGCATGATGATTGCAGAGGAGACAATCCCTGCATGATCTGCACCCCCCCTCTCATGGGAAAGGTGAAAACCCTTGCAGGCACCTTTAACAAGGGCCTGCTGGCAGATCTGCAAGGTGACACCATCGATGAGGACAGTGACATGAGGGATGAGCCAGACTCAGACGACTCGGTGCAGTGCGCACAAGAGTCAATAGAGAATGTCCTTACAAAAATCAGGGCCATCCCTCAACCAGGTAATCATCCTCAAACATCTTCTGACGAAATATGTAATTTAAGACACATGTAGTGTGCAGATAAGAAGATTAGATAAGAAAAGCTGATAATCATATGACCATTACACGTTCAGTTAGCCACTAGCCCCACAGCTCGATCAACTACAAAAATTGTGTGGGACTATAACAATATTTGCCTTTGTAACCTGGTTGGCTATAGAAAAATGATATCATAACACAATGGTCACAGGAATATCAAGAATACAATAAGTTAGTGCTATGTGACCTTGTGTAGGGTTACATAAAATCAAAAACTAAGTCTTGTGGTATCCCAGAGTTTTGAAAAAGCCTGATCCCTCCCATATTATAAATCATAAATACAAAGTCATGGAACTTTGTCCAAGTGATGTAACTAATCCATATCCATTCCAATTACCCTAGATCTACCCGTCTATAACAACAAGCGGGAAAAGGATGGAGACCAAGAGGTGCCTTCATGCTCAGTATATGTACCTTCGACACCTGATCGCCCCACAGTCTTGCCTCATATGAATAACATACAATCACTGTAAGTTCCCATTCCTTATGAGAGGACATAAACAAAATCACTTTTTCCTGTTTAACTTAAAGTTGTAGAGAAATTCCACTAGAGCTGCACTCACCGCTCAAAAACATGAGTAATGAAGCCAGACGAGCAGTGCTTGAGTGGTCAACTCATTATCTTGTATATATAGGGAACAAACACATTCTTATCACTGCTTGAGGGGTAATCAGACGTGACAAATCTATTGAAGCAATATAAACCTGTTATTATTTGGAAACCCCTGAACAACATAGAGATGATTTTTAGATTAAAAGTTAATCCTCACATTGAGAGAGAATTGATAATCATGAGTGATGTTACAACATAAGAAATTCCTTTGCAGGCTGAGAACACCGACCATACGGAGGCATTCCCCAACAATATACAGCTTGCTGAGCCCCGTGGCATCTCAGTCTCCTATTTTCATAGGTAATTATGACAATTGTAACTTCAAGTCCTACAGGAATACCCCTCTATTTCAAATGAAACATACACAGCTTGTGCCAACCATAATTATATAGATAATTATGCTTCGAAAACAGACCCCAAATTACCAGCACGTACCAACCATAGCCTTTACTTCAAAGATTAGCCTGATAAGCCTAAGTTACTTTCATCACAAGGGGTCATAGCGTTACTAGCTTGTTTATACTTGACTCCCTTAATGTGCTCTCTGGATTTGTAACACTCCAGACAATGCTTTAGGAATCATTATGAAATTCAGTGTACGGTTACACTTACTGGAATATTGCATGGCTATTACAGCCATTTTAGAGAAGGCTTAACTCATTCCACTCACTAGAAGATATAAATATTACTAAAAGAACCCCCTCATCTTTCAGGCATCCAAAGTCACCTTGACGTTGAGACTGAAATACTACTAGCAGAGGAAATACCTGGAGTAGCAGAGGGAGGACCTCTTTCCTCCCTCTTGGAACATGCTCTGAGGAAACTCCCTCAGGAACTGAGGCAGCTAGAAAATATCAAAATAAATCCGAGCACTATTTTAAATACAACAAAATGGCAGTTCCCAAAACGTTTCTGCCAAACACATATCCACATTGTACCAAATAGATTCGGTAGCAATGCATGCTCCATCATATCACTCCTCATATCATCAGCATTTCATTTCATGCCGCCAACATTAGATCTCCACTCACACATTCCTGAAAGCATCAACAAATTATTCCTTTCCAGTATGGCACTAGGCAACTTAACTCACATGTCATACATGAGATCTCACCCGGGTACCATTTTCGATCTAGACATCCTGGAGGCAGCAAAACACTTGTCCCAGAAAACAAAAGCCCTCCCATCCTTAAAAGTGTACTCGCAGGTGGGTCCAACATATCCACGTTTTGACCAACATTTTCCTACAAGCACCCTAGCACACTACCTCAAAAAACTTCAAATAAAACAAACACTATTTTTCATTCATAGGGCCTCAACAACAGCTTTCATTCATACAGGTAGTCATCTCATCTTCATCGACACACACTCGCACAACACAGGTTCAGATGGGGCAGTTGTAGCTGCCGTATCTATTCATCATATTGACGATCTCATAACATGGTTCCACACAATAGTTGATGGAACCATGTATGGTTCATGCACAACAGTCTCATTTTCATAGGTGCATGCATTGCTACAGGCCTTAACTTGCCGGTTAAGAGAGTAAATGTTTGAAATATCTAAATAAGAACCAGAGAGTTTCAAGTTCTATGCTTGGTTGATCACTTCGACTATAGGTGGGTTCATTCTGTGGTTAGAGAAGTGAGTACTAGTCAATACAGGTTTAGATGGGTCCGTACGGGGTAAGACACAGTACTGATTATCATGCTCTGAGTAAATGTAGTTATGAACATGAGTAGTTATCAATGTAGATAAAAGTTATAAGAATTTACAGAGTTGGATTTCCTCATGAAAAGACAGATGACCTTCCAGTTAATCTCAGGTCAAATATGTTGAACACCTGCGAATACAAAGTTTTGAAACTAATCCATAGTCATTAATGAATACACCTTCAGGTGGTGATGTCAGATAAAAAAAAACACATACAAGACTGTGTAGCTCATTAAAAGTTGGGAGATACCATGTAATTCAGAACAATTGAGATCATACTAAATTGGTCTACTTTTAGTTGCTAAGTGGTTCTTCAAATAAATGCAATCAAGAGCTTTCCAACTCCAAATATGGAATATAAAGCTAAATATAGAGCATTGCCCATAGTATAACTGAATATTAGTAGGACATTTTGCTAGCACTGGCAGCATAATGCTATGCATTTCCTGGTTTGCTTTACTTGATCACGGGGAGTTCGTAATTTATTTCACAATATTCCCATTGTTGAATATAATCCAATATGAATATCCATACAGAATAGATGCAATGTATAGCAATGTGTTGTATAATCCATGGTTGTTGTAAATCCAAGCTACTGAGGTATGCTCAGCTTATATAGTCAAGCCAAAGAAGAGTTCTAATTATATGCCTGTGTCTTAAGTAATATATGAGAAAATATCACTTTTGAGCATTGCTATGAGAATTTTATATCAATAATATGATTTGTCATCATTTCAATAAGGATTCCTAAATTTCAGAAATGTCTTAAAGGTTTGTAGAGGGTTAATTTGATGTTAAGGCAGTTTTTCAAGGTTTTGTTTAAATAAAACAGATATAACCAATGTGACTATTTTAGGATGGCTTTCAATTATTTAGGTCATTGGTCACAATGTGGTAAAATCATAAAGTTTGAGGGGTATATAAAAGACAACTGGAACAAAATGGTCCAGTCAAGAGTATCAGATTGGAAGATTTTCCATTTCTATAAAGTTGAGCATGAGAAGTATTGTTATCAATACCATTTTTACATGACATATGTATTATTTTCCTAAGCTAACAGCCTAACATATGTTCAGTAAATCTCTTTTAAAGGGAGATGCAAAAACATTTCATGTCAGTCCTCTGAGTCTTAAAAAGTAATTCATCAATTGCAGTCAGAGCTTTTGGGCCTCCTTTTAAAAAAGTATTAATGTACAATAATAATGGATATCATTGTTATGTCAATCTTGAGCAGTGGAGTTGATTTTTACATGTGCTGTCATTGCACTATGGGTAGACTCTGACCACTATGTAAATAAGGAAGTCTGTTAAAACTGTCTAATGCAATAAAGTGATGTCATATTAAATTGTCTTTGAGTTGTCAAATTCGTCATAAGAAAACAGGCCTACTGAGGAACATATTGACCCGCATAATGATCGATATTTGTGACGCCTGCATGCTGATCACTCAGACTCAGTCAGTGACAAGTACGATATACGATTTATGAACACATGCACTACAACTCGCCGCCATGCGCGCAATAACAGTGTGATTGTATCGAAACTTGGTAGACTGACAGCCAGGTGTGTACGGATGAGAATGAGACCTAGTTTGTTTAAATCGGCCCATGCATTACGGAGGTAGAGCCGATCAAAGTTGAAAGACCGAGTGCGCCGGCAAAATACTCCCATTTTGAGGCATGTAATTCCAGTACAATTGATATTTGAAGCCTTGCTGTCAAACACAACGACAAACGTTGATAGAACAGCAAATTAAAAAGATCGTGGCAGCCCTTATACACTACCTTAAACAGTTGCCCTGCTCCAAATACTAGAAAATACACGTTTTTTGCCGCAAGTGTAAGAAAAACACGTGTGTATGGCGGCTGTTCCTCTGTCAGTTTAACGTACCTCCTTTCCAGGAGAGCCGTGACGTCACGGACATGCGCAGAGTAATCTACACCCTGCTACTACATGTAGGACCTCCAGTCAGGCAGAGAGATGCCTACTTTATGTGGAGAGATTTCCATGCCTCTGGTGTGAGTTATCCTAAGTGGTAAACTTAAGTCTAGCTCTATAAAGTTATGAGCATCTTGGATAGCATCAATACTGTCAGCAAACTTCATCTCACCCCATTTGAGGGTATTTCATCTCTGTCAAGGCAGGATTGCAGTTGACTGACATTCATCCTTGTTTTAGCACAATTATAATGCCAACCAAAAGACTACTTAAATGTCTGTATTCATCCAAAATTGCCAGCTACAGCAACCTTTCTGCAATATTTTTCCCCAACCTGCACCCATACTGTGTGCTTATTTGGAGGAATACAATAATTTGAAGAAAGGTCTCTTATACATGTATAAGATAGTATATTCAGGAAAATATCTAATGAGAGGTGTCAAAGACAATCTAATCAACAACCCACCTTCAAACATTTTGTTAATTTACATTTTACTTTTTTTTAAGATACTGTCATAGATGGAAGATGACAATTTCAAGGGGAACTCAAAGCATGTATTAAATGTTTAACACGTTCATGCCTGGAGGTCCCCTTTACAATTGTTGTCTGGACCTTCAATACTTTTGACAATAACTTAAGAATTAATCTTAAAATCACAAAATATTTGAAGGATAGTTTTGGTTAGACTTTGATCAACATTTCTCCTTCAAATATTTTTCTGAAAATTGCTTTTCTTAGAGAGAAACCACCAAAATAGTCAGGCAGTGCAGGCATGAATGCGATAAAGATGTGGTACAGACCACCTAATAGCGCTTTAGGGTATGCAATATATTTTATGCTGCTGGTGACTAATTTGGCCAATACAAAATCATGCAAAAAACCTGAAAAAATGACTGAAACCCTGGCACATGGTACTCATCTGAGAGTCCTCAGTGAGAGCTTTCCAGTGAATACCAGCATGACAGGGTTGAGATGGTTTTCAAAAATCTTTTCATCCTTGTGCTTTGGATAAAAATAGCCTAAGCATTGAAAGGATTATCATATGAGATATCCATTTGTTGTTAACTGAGCCTTTGCTGGCCTCTCAGGTTTTTGCTGCATATTTAACACATATAAACATGTGTTTTAGCTGAGTCCTAATTGGCCCTATTGTACCATGCAGTGCCTACAGCTTAGGGTTTTTATTTCATGTTTATAGCTCCAATGTTAGATCGGAGGCACATTTTCTTGTTTGTTATTGAAACTTGATGATTTACTTTCTCCAGAAAATGGGTGGTGCTAAGAATGACTAATGACATCTTACTTATGTCAAATTACACAAGCTTTTTAGGTTCTCACGTAAACAACATTTTGTTATGTAATTGTAAACCCAATACTTTTTCCAGGGCAGTTAAACTTTCTGATATTCATCCAAATATAGAGAACTACCCCACCAACAAACATAAATAACTGAATGAAAATAAGGTTAATCTTCTGATAGGATTTAACTTTTTTGAGAAAAAATCCCCTCATATTATTTGTATGACTGCTACTGATGCAAGGGAAAGCAAATGGATCAGTCAAGGCTAAATTGTTTCAAAATAGGCAGTATTTTCATACCATCAGTCTCTTAATTAGGAATTTTGACTTTGAAAGCATGGGATTTGGAGATGGTCTTTTTTTGGATGGGCGTGGTGTACATTAATGGACCCTCTAGGGTGCACAGGGCCTTGGCTCTGTACATAATGGTTGGCCCATTGATGAATAATTATTCCCAACTTTAAACAAACAACACATATGCATACAACCCATTGGTAATATTTCTAACCCCTAATCCTAATCAAATTTGAAATCGTAATCAAAACCAAACCACCTACTGTTTTTTTTTTCAAATACTTGTGAGTGAATGAATTATTCTAAAGTCATTTTATTAAGTATAATGCATCTCAAGATACTTAATTCCGATAGCTGTAAGCATAGGTATCTTATCCCAGCATTGTTATGTTGTGCATTACATGCAGGCATGAATGGGTTAACCTTTGTTAAAAGTTCCTTATAGGTAAGTGCCCTGCTTTAACCCTAATGTTGCTGTTGGGTAATTTGGCCAATACAAAAAGACGCATTAAACCTGAAAAATGACTGAAACCCTGTCAAATGAGTACTCATCTGAAAGTACTTTGTGAGAGCTATCCAATGAATACCAACATGGCAGGGTTTAAATGATTTCCAAGGATATTTGAGGTCCTTGTGCTTTGGACAAATGCAGCCTTAGCATTGGAAGGGTTAATACTCTATATCAAGGTTTCTCTAGTTCATGTGATTGTGATTTCTCATGTTTCTCCACATCAACCTTTGGGTGACCAATCCCCTCAAATATGTGACGGACAGGGGGGGGGGGGGGAGGCAGGGGTAACATGACCCACCCTTCTCGGTTTGCCATCAGCGCAGGGATCGATTTACCCTTCCTCCTTTCCACACCTTCTTGAGAAGCCAAGAAACAGTTTGACCGAAGGATAGGTCGCACTTGAGCTACCCTCCTAATGTTTCTCCCTGTTTCCATGGCGATGGCAGGAATTTGGCACCCTAATGAGTGTCCATGTTAAAGAGGTGGTGATGAGAGATCGTGATGAGAGAGTTCTTCCAAGATTTCCTTCTCCATATTCCAATCCGCCTCCAACCTCTGCTTTTCCTACTTAAACTCCAGGCACTGACATTAGTACTTGCCCACTTCAAGTACCCTAGGAAGTAAATTTTTGAAAAAAGGGCTTAAGGTGGGAGTACATTTTAATTTGCATTTGCCCGAATGGGCAAGCTGATTTACTGAACACTATACATTTTTATATAGAAAATGGCACAAATACCCAGAAATTAAAAAACCAATGCGACACAATTAAAAAAGAAATGGTTTTCAAAACATTAAATCCATGATGGATAATACATGTGCCATTCTAGCATATGATATAACTTATTTTGGGCAAGCCAAAACATGCAAGTAAAAATCATTAACTTAACTTGCCCGGCCTGGTAGGTTAGTTCTGAACTTGGATTCTGTAGTTTTAAATCACATCTGAATAAGGGTAAATTGTGATCACTAGTTGTTTATCTAGTTCACACAAATGCTACACAAGGGGTGCATGCATATTAACAACTCCCCTCATTGGTGTACTGCAGTGCCATCTATCCACAAGGGATGGCATCTGAATATAATTTTGCCTTGTATTGTGTATGTAACCTCCCACCTCCTTAACACTGCCCCCTATTGGGGAACACTCAAGTACAAGTGTTGCCAAGGCTCAACTATTATCAGTTATGCAACCTGATGTAATACATGGTAGCATAGCAGCTATTGGAGAGATTTCATGTTTACATGATGCATCTTGTATATAAAAAGATAAACATACACTTCACTATCATAGTAGATCATTTGCAATTACTCATTGTTTCTTGACTGAATCATGGCCTGCCCTGACAGCCAAAGACTAAAAAAGGGTTGTAAGAAATTAATATGTACGTATTATGATGAAGGTTTTCATTATCAAAATTGAAATAGAAAGTTTCCAAATGTGAAAGAAATTAATTTAATCATTTTTCATGTAATAACCTTTATAATTATTAAGAATGGTAATCTTCAGGTCTTTATTCTGTGTTTTCTATATTATTCAATGGAATACAACCATGTTTTCAATGATATTTTAAGAAAATTGAATTTGAAATTTTCAAGGGTCCTAAAATATTTTTTGACATTAAGCTATCTGAAGTTAAGGGCCCGCTAATTGCTCCTTATTCAAAACGCTATGGTATACCTCTGATTGCATGGTTATGAATGGTATTTATAGGCAATTAACTAGTGAGGCATTTGTATGAAATATTTCCATAAAACATCTTAAGGCGCCACATAGCATGACCCTCCTGCCATGTTTATGATTTGCAATGATGATCATACCTAAATGAAAACCATCCCAAATGTTTCGGTAAATTATATTAGGTCTAGACAAAGGGACTTCTTTGAAAAACCCTGCCACTTTTCAGTTTTAACCCTTTTATGTTAGAGGTGTTCTTATCCTATAGATGTTCTCCTACTCATGTCATATTAGAAACAATTTGGTTATTATGGATCAAATGTTACAATTATCTAAAAGAGGGTTATTGGTTGGGTTTTTGGCTAATAATGGTATTTCTTCAAATTTCTCCAATGGACTAGTTCCTGGAAAATTATCATCAAGATACTAATTTCTTTTTGGTGTACAACTGGGATGAATAGGGTTAATGCCAGACAGACTAAAGCAGGAGGTCTGCAATAACTTCCTCTCACAGTGCCCCCTTCTGGGAGCCAGCCGCACTAGAGGTCAGAGGTCAAGTCTTCCCAGTAGCCTGTCTCCATTAAAGGTAATTACGGGTCATGACCAACACTTCCTGCAGGTCAACATAGTCAAACCACTTATAATAAATATGTAAGATTTCAGCTGGAGGGTGCCATGAAAATTTCATGGCTAGCCAAGATATTTTTAATGGTTGGTTATGATGGAATTGATGTGGTGGGAATCAGGGTTCTTACTGGGTGATTTATGGGTTTGAGGACCATAAAGAACATGTGGTTTAAGTCTAAAACAGTGGGGAAAAAGGCAAAGGCTCCAGGACTTGTATTCTCCATGTGCAGTATATCAAACCTGCCAACATGGACCAAATGGAAGAATGAATTGAAAGGGGGGTGTCTGTTCAAACCTGGGAAACTTAATTCCTTGCAAGTTAGCCTGCCTCCCAGGCCCTTTTAAAATGTCTTCCATTGTGGATAGATGGCACTGCAGTATACTAGGAGCTCACTTGAAAAAAGGTCTGTTACTGTAATCTCCCTCGTGTGGCAATTGCGGGAACTAAATGGCCAACAGTAGGCCACAAGTCCCTATCTAGTATAGGTGCAGGCTTCTATATATAATAAAGTAAAATTATAACAGAGCCTTGTGGCTAGGCTACTTGCAAGTGTGTAGACTGGCTATTCTTTATAAACCGCTTTTGAATATTATAGGTGGAAAGGGCTCGCTATTTCAAATATCAATTCTCTTCTTTGAGTGTGTCATCTAGAGCTATGATGCCTTGAAAATTATATAGGAATCAAGTAAAAATTCACAAAATACGAGATGGAAAGTTGTTGGGTGTTATTCTGATCAAAACAATTTTTCCTTGAAATATTCTCTGAAAATGTATTGATCACAAAAGTATAACTACAATAGCCAGGGTGGTTTTAGGCGGTTCAGATATGAGTCATGCTCACAGAGACGAAAAATCATAATGTTGGATTCACTGCATTTTAATTTTCTTTATGAATTGCAATTTGAAATTGATATCATAATTTAAAAGATGCGCTTTGACTCTCTAATTGTCTTCATGCAAAACTTGGAGCTTTATGTTCAAACAAAAAAAAATATTTGGAATAGGTTATTTAAGGAAACCTGAAATAATCTTCTCAGAAACGGTTGACATTTTTGCAAACAACGCACATTCCAGCAATAGTGACTCTGTCATCTCTCCATCAAGATACCCCAATCATTGTAATGAGTTTCCCAGGAAAAAGTGAAGATTTTCTTCCAGGAAGTGCTATGTTCTACATACTGTTGGCAGAGTCATTAATTTCAAACCTAGTTTACCATGGGTTCTGTAAAAGCTCTCGACAAGTATGGCATTTTTCCAGCCCCTCACACTGAAGGGGCTGGATGTCTCCTTTGATGTGCTGACTGCAAGGTATGCAAGACATTCTCACAGAATGAAGAGGTATAATTAGAGATATTGGAGAGGCACAACTTCAGGCTCTCAGCTAGAGTAAGGGTGCAAGCAGCTTCTTATATTATCAGAAGTATTATAGCTTCCCGAAAGTCTGCAGGTAAAAAATAGAGCCGCGAAAGGGCAAATTTCAACAATTGCCTATCCGAGGGACTGGTGGCAACTTATGTACTTTACACACTCTTCTTCAATTCTCAAGAGGCATTTATGATGAATAAAGCCATGGAGAGGTTGAGCTACCATGAGTTTGGATTTTAGCAACAGAAAAAGAAAAATGGCATTTCAGCCTATGAGTGACCTCTAGTGGTCAAGAGTGGCATTAGGGTTGCCTTGCAATCTCTCACCACTCAAAAACATCTATCAACGCCTCCTTGACTATAGAAAAAAAACACTCTGGTCATGCCAGCAACCATGCTAGAATGTAATCAGTGGTGAGCCACAACCTAAATATTTGTGGAACACTGTGTGATTTAATCTGACCTGATCACATGATTTATATTGGCACAGAAATTCGCATAGGATTTCTCTTTGTTTGCTGACTTATTCAGGAAACTATATCCTGGAATGACCCCAAAAGCGTTGTGTGCTGTACACCACCATTTCAAGTTTGGGAATAATGATTGTTGAATCTCTTCAGTTGAAATGGGTATGATGATTTGTTTTCAGTATTAACTTTCAAATCTGTTGTCTGTTGTATCTAGGCTAGGGAAGGAATATGGAAGACTTTTGGTTGGTCACTTTTTTCTGCAAATAAAGGGTATTATGACCAGCCAATAGATAAATGGTTCATGCTGCAGGTCAGTAAATGTTGAGATTGTAATAATCTCATACAATGGTAATGAGCTGTAGCCCTGGTACATGCTAGATGGCTCAGTCATGGGGCATCCCCCTTCCATGCTGCAGGTCATTATACCACACCTTATACACCCTACGGGCTCGGTTTTGGCTGCTGACTGGGCCGGGTACTGGTATTGTCACAATCACCTACCTCCTGTGATCAATTCCTACAGTAGAGATTGAGATTGTAATAATCTGATCTCCTATGATGGTAACAAGCTGTAACACTGGTACATGCTAGACGGCTCAGCCATAGGGCAGCCCCCTTCCATACTGCAGGTCAGTAGAGATTGAGATTGTGATAATCTGATCTCCTATGGTGGTAATGAGCTGTAACTCTGCTACGTGCTAGATGGCTCAGCCATAAGGCAGCCCCCTTCCATACTGCAGGTCAGTAGAGATTGAGATTGTGATAATATGATCTCCTATGATGGTAATGAGCTGTAACACTGGTACCTGCTAGATGGCTCAGCCATAGGGCATTCCCCTTCCATACTGCAGGGCGGTAGAGATTGAGATTGTAATACTGTAGAACAGGTAAAGTTCGCGTGTGCGATTATTTCGCGAATACGCGAACTAGTATCGCACTCGCGAACTTAGCGCACGCGATCAATTATATACATGGTAACGCTAGCCACCACTGGAGGTGGTGGCGCGTCGGTCGGTGAATTCCACTCCTAGACGGTCGAGGTTTAAACGAAGAAAAATACGTCCAATAACTTCCCAAAGCTATCATAATATGATACATTGGTAACTTGTGAATAAGTTACCAATGTATCATAACATAATTTGCATTCTTACATCTCAAATTTCTAGGATACCTGGGCCAATCTATGGATCTCTTACGAGAAACAAGATGGCTGCCATCATTGTTCGATAGACTCGGACAGGTGCTGCGATGGGAACATTTGATAACTATCAACATACATACATGTGTATGTTGATAATTATCAGAATGATGGATATCATAAAGAAATAATTATCTTGTTCCTACTCGAATTGAATTGTTGCCAATTTACTGTTTACGGCAATACGTGTATTTGGATGAGTATATATACCAGCATAGCCTGATTCTCACTAGTAGCCAGTCCGAGGCTGAAACGAAACAAAATACGTCCAATAACTTCCCAAAGCTATCATAATATGATACATTGGTAACTTATGAATACCTTACCAATGTATCATAACATAATTCGCATTCTTACATGTGAAATTTCTAGGATACCTGGGCCAATCTATGGATCTCTTACGAGAAACAAGATGGCTGCCACCATTGTTCGATAGACTCGGACAGGTGATGCGATGGAAACATTTGATAATTATCAACATACATACATGTGTATGTTGATAATTATCAGAATAATGGATATTATAAAGAAATAATGATATTGTTCCTGACTTGAATTGAATCGTTGCCAATTTACGGCAATACGTGTATTTGCAGTTGACGAATATATACCAGCATAGCGTGATTCTCACTCGTAGCCGGTCCTAGGCTGAAACGAAGGGGAATACATGCAACAACTTCACAAACTCATTATAATATGACACATTGGTAACTTATGAAAAAGTTACCAAGGTATCATATTATAAATGGCATGTTTACCAGTCCAATTTTGTTGAATCTTCTGCCAGATTATAGCCCCAAGATGGCCGCCGAATGTTTGCATTTTTGAGATTACTGTTTGGATCAATAGATGGCGCTGAAGAACATGCTCACACGCGAAATAAAGTACACGCGAAAAACCGAAAAATCGGCTTTTCGCGAAATTTTTGTAGCGCGATATATACCTATTCTACAGTAACTACAGCAACCAAAAATCATACATAGTAAAGCTTAGTTACATTTTCAATGGGGACATGGGAATTTGTATATGGAATTTTCATTATCATCACTCTTTCTGACATATTTAGGCTAAATTGTAACTAGCTAGTTATGGGTGGTGAAGGAAACCAGAGCAGTATGTGAAAACGACCGCCTAACCCTGAGGTCACTGGTAACACTTTAATATTTTCACATTTGATCCCAGGCATCTGGGTGGGAGACATGCAGCGAGCAGTCAGTGTCAATGCCTTTAAGAAATTTAGGTGATAAATTCATCTTATGATTAGAATTTAATGAGGGTTAAAATTTAAAGATTGCCATTAGAAGTTCACGGAAGTTTAGGTTTGCATTAAGATTACTTTTTGTCCTTAAGATAATCAAAATAAATGTTTCCTAAAAGATATATAAAGGTCTGTTTATGACATTTTTGGGGACATATAGCATAACGTTTGCAAATAAATAGTAAAATAGTATCCCAAATACAAGATAGTACTTTTGCAAAATCACCAATCAGTTACATACATCAGCTTATGAGAATAAATGCATACCAGACCTTTTGTGTATCCTTCTCCACTAAATCCTAACCCATTAATGCTTTAGAGATCTAGTTGACCAGTTTCATCTGGAATCGTCAAACTTTCAAAAATAACTTTGGAATAGAGCATAAATTTGCCAAACATTTTGAAGGA
>OZ012689.1:34565991-34653112 GCA_963942565.1 Maea johnstoni
ACCCCCCTTACATGTTGCAGGTCAGTAGAGATTGAGATTGAGATATAGAGGTTCCATCACGAGTGGATGGAAAGAGGAGGAATCTTGCACGAGTGAGAGATTTTGTGTCTTGGGACGAAGCTTGCCGAGTCCCAAGACACAAAATCACTCACAAGTGCAAGATTCCTCCTCTTTCCATCCACGAGTGATAGAACCTGTTTCTCCCACGATGAAAAGGAGAAATTTGCACGCTTTACCGTGAGGTTAGCTTGATAAACTAGGTCAGCCAAAGGTCGCCTGTGCACTATTTCAACAATGGTAATATGCGTTTGTTGCGACGTGCATCGTTTGTTTTCCTTAGAAACTGGCGCCAGATCACGTACGTGACGCTTGTTTGAATGCACGCGCACCATTGTTAGGTCTACCTTTGACCCAGCAGCAGTGACCTCTTGATTGAAATTGAGGGATCTGATTGGACAATTACATTAGTTTGACCTTTTGACCCCGTTGAAGAACACCCATTGGAGACCACAAATCCTTAACTGTGAAATACACCTCAGAGTGGGAGAAAATCTGATCTCCTATGATGATAATGAGCTGTAGCCCTGATACATGCTGGACGGCTCAGCCATAGGGCATCCCCCTTCCATGCTGCAGGTCAGTAGAGATTGAGATTGAGATAATCTGATCTCATATGATGGTAATGAGCTGTAACACTGGTACATGCTGGACGGCTCAGCCATAGGGCATCCCCCTTCCATACTGCAGGTCAGTAGAGATTGAGATTGTGATAATCTGATCTCTTATGATGGTAATGAGCTGTAACACTGGTACATGCTGGACGGCTCAGCCATAGGGCATCCCCCTTCCATACTGCAGGTCAGTAGAGATTGTGATAATCTGATCTCTTATGATGGTAATGAGCTGTAACACTGGTACATGCTAGATGGCTCAGCCATAGGGCATCCCCCTTCCATGCTGTAGGTCAGTAGAGATTGAGATAATCTGATCTATGATGATAATGAGCTATAACACTGGTATATGCTGGACGGCTCAGCCATAGGGTACCCCCCTTCCATGCTGCAGGTCAGTAGAGATTGAGATTGAGATAATCTGATCTCCTATGATGGTAATGAGCTGTAACACTGGTATAAGCTGGACGGCTCAGCCATAGGGTACCCCCCTTCCATACTGCAGGTCAGTAGAGATTGAGATATAGAGGTTCCATCACGAGTGGATGGAAAGAGGAGGAATCTTGCACGAGTGAGTGATTTTGTGTCTTGGGACAAGGCTTGCCGAGTCCCAAGACACAAAATCACTCACGAGTGCAAGATTCCTCCTCTTTCCATCCACGAGTGATAGAACCTGTTTCTCCCACGATAAAAAGGAGAAATTTACACGTTTTACCGTGAAGTTAGCTAGCTAAACTAGGTCAGCCAAAGGTCACCCGCGCACTAGTTCAACAATGGTAATACGCGTTTGTTGTGACGTGCACCGTTTGTTTCCCCAGAAACTGGCGCCAGATCACGTACGTGACGCTTGTTCAAATCCACGCGCGCTATTGTTGGATCTACCTTTGACCCAGCAGCAGTGACCTCTTGATTGAAATTGAGGGATCTGATTGGACAATTACATTAGTTTGACCTTTTGACCCCGTTGAAGAACACCCATTGGAGACCACAAATCCTTAACTGTAAAATACACCTCAGAGTGGGAGAAAATCTGATCTCATATGGTGGTAATGAGCTCTAACACTGGTACATGCTAGACGGCTCAGCCATAGGGCATCCCCCTTCCATGCTGCAGGTCAGTAGAGATTGAGATTAAGATAATCTGATCTATGATGATAATGAGCTATAACACTGGTATATGCTGGACGGCTCAGCCATAGGGTACCCCCCTTCCATGCTGTAGGTCAGTAGAGATTGAGATAATCTGATCTATGATGATAATGAGCTATAACACTGGTATATGCTAGACGGCTCAGCCATAGGGCATCCCCCTTCCATGCTGCAGGTCAGTAGAGATTGAGATTGAGATAATCTGATCTATGATGATAATGAGCTATAACACTGGTATATGCTAGACGGCTCAGCCATAGGGCATCCCCCTTCCATACTGCAGGTCAGTAGAGATTGAGATTGAGATAATCTGATCTATGATGATAATGAGCTATAACACTGGTATATGCTAGACGGCTCAGCCATAGGGCATCCCCCTTCCATGCTGCAGGTCAGTAGAGATTGAGATTGAGATAATCTGATCTATGATGATAATGAGCTATAACACTGGTATATGCTAGATGGCTCAGCCATAGGGCATCCTCCTTCCATGCTGCAGGTCAGTAGAGATTGAGATAATCTGATCTATGATGATAATGAGCTATAACACTGGTATATGCTGGACGGCTCAGGCATAGGGCACCCCCCTTCCATGTTGCAGGTCAGTAGAGATTGAGATTGAGATAATCTGATCTCATATGGTGGTAATGAGCTGTAACACTGGTACATGCTAGACGGCTCAGCCATAGGGCATCCCCCTTCCATGCTGCAGGTCAGTAGAGATTGAGATTGAGATAATCTGATCTCATATGATGGTAATGAGCTGTAACACTGGTACATGCTAGATGGCTCAGCCATAGGGAACCCCCGTTCCATGCTGTAGGTCAGTAGAGATTGAGATTGAGATAATCTGATCTATGATGATAATGAGCTATAACACTGGTATATGCTGGACGGCTCAGCCATAGGGAACCCCCGTTCCATGCTGTAGGTCAGTAGAGATTGAGATAATCTGATCTATGATGATAATGAGCTATAACACTGGTATATGCTAGACGGCTCAGCCATAGGGCATCCCCCTTCCATGCTGCAGGTCAGTAGAGATTGAGATAATCTGATCTATGATGATAATGAGCTATAACACTGGTACATGCTAGATGGCTCAGCCATAGGGCATCCCCCTTCCATGCTGTAGGTCAGTAGAGATTGAGATAATCTGATCTATGATGATAATGAGCTATAACACTGGTACATGCTGGACGGCTCAGCCATAGGGTACCCCCCTTCCATGCTGTAGGTCAGCAGAGATTGAGATTGAGATAATCTGATCTCATATGGTGGTAATGAGCTGTAACACTGGTACATGCTGGACTAGGGTACCCCCCTTCCATACTGCAGGTCAGTAGAGATTGAGATTGAGATAATCTGATCTCATATGGTGGTAATGAGCTGTAACACTGGTACATGCTAGACGGCTCAGCCATAGGGCATCCCCCTTCCATGCTGCAGGTCAGTAGAGATTGAGATAATCTGATCTATGATAATAATGAGCTATAACACTGGTATATGCTGGACGGCTCAGCCATAGGGCATCCCCCTTCCATGCTGCAGGTCAGTAGAGATTGAGATTGGTATAATCTGATCTCATATGATGGTAGTGAGCTGTAGCTCAGAACATGCTGCTATAATCAAAGTGTCATATCTGATCAGATATCAACAGGTTGTACAAACTAACTACATTCTTTCTGTAATGTGACTTTGATCGATGTACTTGTCAATTACCAGGAGGTTTTCACCCATAAAGGTATGTTTTCAATTACATGAATGTCTACTGCTGGGGTCTCAGCTATTATTCCTTATAATACACTTTATTAGATGACTTTCTAGTGATATGTTACACCCCTGATCTAGTTACATTTGGGAAGTTTGAATAATTGACACATTTGCATCTAGTGTACAGTCAAACCTACCTGAAAGACCACCTCTATTAAAAGACCGCCTCTATTAAAAGACCACCCTTATTAGGAGAACGCATTTTCATTTCCCCTGATCTAACATTCTAGTTTAAATGTCCCCCCTATTAAGACCCCCCTGTTTTAAGAGACCATATTTTGGTCTACCCTTGGGTAGTCTCTTAATACAGGTTTGACTGTATATAAATATACTTACACACACACATCTCATCAAAATGAATGATATTTGAAAATATGATATATTCTGAATGATCAATATCAGGTAGAACATACCTCACATCTCTTTCTAATTAGTTGTTAATGTGTCTACACACTTTGCCAATGGAAGTAAATAAAGAATTAAACTGAATTAGATTTATTTTCTCATTGGTTTGTGATTTTTTCAGCTTAGTATTATTCCCTGTCAATCATCCTAGTAAAACAAAAGTATCCATGTTTCCAACATGTCATGCCATAAGCATGGCCCTGTACTATGTATTGTAATAAATATCCTGCTGTCACCCAACACAAGCCAGATCCATCTGCCACCAACAGTCTTATAATACGACACCATCGGCCAGAGCCCCAAGACCAACAACGAAGACGATTTCGCAAACCGGACCACGATCCCCGTCACAAGTTCAAATTGGCCTCACTATATCAACAGGAGAAGGTCAAGTTTCTTGTGTGTGTGCAGTAGCGCCTTGTTGTTGCAGGACGCTGTGAAGCCTTTCATAACAAACATGCTGGCTTTTTTTCAGCGGCCCACCCTCTGGGATAATAGTAGTAATCCTCTTGCTGGTCACAACTGTTCAGAAACAAGATCTACCTTCTATTCAGAATAATCTCTAAAAGGAATTGCAAAGATTTTGAAGCATAGGATTTGAGTGTGTCTTTCTGCTTTTTTTCTTATTTATTGAGGTAGATCAAGCAATGGGATTTTTTTCAGCAATGAGGATTAGATTTATTTGTATTTATATCCTTACAAGAATTATAAGTAAGCTTAGTCTTCTTTATTTCCATGTTTTTCTTACTCATTGAAGTAGATAAATAAGTGTTATTCTTAATAAATAAGGACTTACATTTTTGTTTATCCTAGTTTTTATCTCTACAATTGAAGGCTGCAAAAGTGCACACCTGAAATGCCACTTGACTAAATGGGATTTTTTTGATGTTGATTATATAGCTGTAGCATGTTAACTCTATAAGATTGTGTACTTTGATCTAGATTTTCACTACAGAAAACTGAGGATTGACTAAAAAGGAACATTCAAACCCCTTATATATCTGAATGGTCTAAGGCGTTGCCATCCCAGCATTGACTGCTCACTATCACTAATCCAACCCAGGGATTATAAAAAAAAGTTGTCATTGACTTTGGGTTGGCATTTCATTTACTGTCACTTTTTCTGCCGTTATATGGCTAGGTCATGAGTAGGAGTGCAATCGATACCAAGGAATCGGATGGAATCGCCGATCCCATGAAAAAGATCGCTATAAAATCTCATACCAATAAATTCCGATTCTGGAATCGGCATAATGTTGATACTGATTGACGCTTACTTTGTCATATTATTGCAATGCAATAAGATGACAAAGTAAGGAGACAATGCCAGTAAGTAGCTCAGTGCGCTAGGTAATCTAATCTACTACCTAAAAACGAAATTATAGCATGGGAATGTAAAACAGTGAAGCATCTGATACAGTTTTAAACCTAAATGCTATTATTCTTCCCGCTGTATACGTTGGTAGGAATCGAAATCGGAATCGGAAAGAATCAGAATTATTTTTTACCGATTCCGATTCCAAACCTTGGATACTGATCACACTCCTAGGTCATGAGTAGCTAGTTGTAAGTGGCGGAAGATATGTGAGTACCTGAGGAAAAAAACTGCCTTGATAGGGATTGTCACCTTTAAAATTTTCATGTTAGGATACATTTTCAATATTTCCTTAACAATACTTTACCATTACAATACAATACCTTAACAATATTTTCAATATTACTGCCTGCCTCCCAGGGACCCAATTTTGTTAAATTCAGCACTGTCAACTATTGAAATTTCACTGATAAATAGTGAACTTTCTTGCGCGGAGACATGAAGGTAGCAGTTATGTCAATACTATTTTATACTTATTTGTATTTGAAAACTTAAACAATATGATATGATAATGATACTTAATTTTTTGATACAATATTTTTTCTCAATCGATATTAGCACTTGGTATCATATCGAGTACTCAGGTGCCTATTCCTATGCCTTGCCCCTAGTCACTGTAACAAAATGTTACATGCCTGAGCTTGGAATGATATATGGGGTACCACCCATTATACATGAAAATGAAAGTGTGGGTAAGTACTGTTTTAACACATTAATGCTCACAGCGTCCAAATACAACCCAACAGTTTTCATGAAATATTTTAAGGAAAAGCATAGTTGGGAAGATGTTCAAAAAAAAATTCAATTAGAACACTGCAAGCAATATGTGTCAAAAGTATTATAGATCCAGATGACAATTTCAAGAGGTTCTAGTGGGATTTGTAGCAGGAAGATGTCTTTTCTATATCAGTAATTTATGTCTCAAACTAAAAGGATCTTCATCTATACTAAAATGAAGCTAATGCCAGGTATTAACCCTTCCAATGCTGAGGCTACTTTTATCCAAAGCCCAAGGAAGCTAAAATCTTTGGAAACCATCTAAACCTTGTCATGTTGGTATTCATTTGAAAGCTCTCGTTGAGTTCTCTCATTTGAGTACCCATTTGCCAGGGTTTCAGTCATTTTTCAGGTTTTTTGCATCATTTTGTATTGGCCAAATTAGCTACCAGCAGGATAAGGGTTAAACCTGGTCTAAGCAGAGATTTAATGAACCTCTCTGATCTAACTGGGATGGGTTTATCTTGCTTTGATGAATTTGGCCCTGAAGGTCAGATAGATTGGCTGCAGACAGAATAGCATAGAGAACAATATACCACTTTGACTGCTTAAGTTTGTGCTTACCACAGGAAAGCCCATACTTAACTTGATTGAAAAAGCAAATATTATTCTTATTTGCATTTTCTAAGTAGTAATCCCATGTTGGTACTCTAGCCCACTTCTATCTCACTTGAGACAGGGCAACACCTGCCATGGCAGATGCCCCTTGACCTCTGGAGTGTCTTTGAGAGTTGAAAGAGGATACGGTCTTTAAATCCTTATCTCCCTGGAGTATTATAGTGAATAATCCCTTCATCCTTAGTACTCTCAGGGAGATGTATACAGTATTATATACTAATCAACATCTCTGGTACACTAAGGACCTCTGACATGAAAATCATGTATGTTTATTTCATTATGATTTTTTCAAATTTCATTTTTACACAGATTTTCACTATTATGTCAAAGAGGTGGAATCATGAAATGTGAGGTACAGCATCAAGGTGGAACAGAGGGAATTTGGATTAGGACTTTGGTTTAAATCACCTTTTCTGCCATATTAGTAAGACTGAATAATGACTTGTTAATAGTGGTTAGGGACCTAACACGGTTAATTCAAAATTATGAAAACATTAGAAATTTTAAAATTCCAAAAACACTTATTTTGTTTGAATCACTTTTTGTGCCCTATTAGTAAGGCTGCTCCATGACCATCCAGTTGATAATGGTAGTGGGCGACCTGGAGAATCTGGGAAGAACTACTATCAACTTCCTCCAAGTCAATGGCAACTTTCTAACATACCATACTATGAGCTGAGTTGAACTAGAAAGCCTCAGAGACTCTAGACCTTAAATTGTCAGTGCTGAGGAGGGAAGGGGACTAGTTCTTCCATAATGCCTTTATAAAACCATTTAGATTGAGATGGCCCTATTTTCGATGAAAAAGTAGTGAAAAGCTTGTTTGGACAGTCATGAGAAGTAATGGAGGAAGTGAGACTCTTCTAATTCCTTCCACACTGACTGCACAGTGATAAATTCTCACTCCCTTCAGTCCCTTCTCTGGCCAGGTCAGTAAATCAGAGCAGGTCTGGGTGGCTGATTTTCTAGTCTACCGTAAAATCTCTAAAATTTAAACCACCCTGCAAATTTACAGGTAACCAGGTCCACTATCACTAAGCTTTGTTGTTGTTTTCAGAAAACATGGGCTACCTCAACCAATAAGAATTACAATTATGAAAAAAGTGTCCCAAATTGCAGAGAATTTACGGTAGCCGCCTAGTCCCTGAAAAGTTAACCCATTAATGGTCCAGAAATTGTTGTTTGCATGGATATTTCATACATTTGAAAACAATTTGGACATATATATATATATATATATATATATATATATATATATATATATATATATATATATATATATATATATATATATATATGCATATTAGTTTTTTGACTTGGGTGAAGAGTTCTCTCATAGATATGGTATTTTCTAAATATGTCTTTGTCACACAGAAACACATCATTATGAGTCCTTTTTGGTGGTTGTAGGGATAATAGTCTAAATGAAGGGATAAATGCGATAAACACATTGTCAATTTATGCCAGAGATGTGGCAGAGATTATAACTGCCCTTGTAGACAGGAAGGGAAGGCTAGGGTCAAGTCATGCCAGGGTATCAGGTTTAGGCGATAAAGTAATGCTAATTTTGACCTAATTTATTAACCCATTCATGTTTAAAAGTTCCTTTTTGCTAAATAAAAACTGCTGCCTGGGTCAGTACCTCTTTTGATAATGACCTAGAAATTAAGAATTATTTTAGAAAATATTTCTGAATGACATTTCTCCTACAAATATTTTTCCAACTTCAATTTTGCCTGTAAGATGTCCAATCAATGGATGAAAATTAATCTATCGAGTCATTCTGATGTACTGACATTTTTATTTTCCTTTCAGAAATGGAGAGGGCATTGATCCTAAAGCTCTCTCCCAGAAAGGTGTACATAAACTAGCAAAATCTGCCCCCAAAACACCAAGGAACCAAATTCTACCTAGAGCTCTCTGTAGGATCGATGTACTTAAAATGGTAAGAATCAGTCAGCCCTTCTGTTAGAATCAGGACTGTCATGAATGTGAAGTCCCTGACAGCTAGGTATTACAGGATTTGGTGGACCAAGTTCTCCCCCAAAGCTCTCTGTAGGAGGGATTTACATAACATGGTAGACGATAGAACAATTAAGTCATCAGTGTCCTTATCTCAGATTCCCAAATGGTCAAGTTTGTCCTATCCTCTGGGTTACTGCAGAACACTCTTCATTTTTGTTTTAGGTTCTCCCAAAATCTTTCGTAGGAAGGATGTACCTAATATGGTAGACAATAAAAAAGCAATTTGATCATCAGTGTCCTTATCGCAGAGTCCCAAATGGTCAAGTTTGTCCTAGCCGCTGGGCTACTGCAGAACACTCGTCATGTTGGTTTAAGGTTCTCCCTAAAGCTCTCTGTAGGAAGGATGTACCTAATATGGTAGACAATAAAAAAGCAATTTAATCATCAGTGTCCTTATCGCAGAGTCCCAAATGGTCAAGTTTGTCCTATCCTCTGGGTTACTGCAGAACACTCCTTATGATGGTTTTAGAAATGATGTACTTGAACTGGTTAGATGAATCAGTCGAGGAGCCGTAACAATCAGCATCCTTATCTCCCAGGTCCCAAATAGGCCTCCAAGACACCACACTGAGACCATTTGTAAACCGAAGGCAACTGGACACTGCGAGTGTAAACATTCGGCATCCCATTCTCAATTACCGTTCTGTATCCACCACAACTGGCTTTGGTTACATCCTACCGCCCCCCAGAAATAGCACCAAACAACCTGTCCTGGTGTTAGTGGTCCGGTCTTCCTGCTGATACGGGTGTCAAATGTATAGAGCAGGAACACCTTGGTTTACGTCCTTGTCCTCGGCCTCATGTTGTCTTGGCAACAGGCCAGGTAAAACTGACCTTGGTACAATTAAGGCTAGATCATCTATTGGCAGTGAATTATGAACACCTTATTGGCCATACTTGACCGCAGTGACCGCCTCAGGCTACAACAGCTGACTGGAATGAGTGACTGTCACCCTATTCTTCTTGGGAGGTAAGTCCAACTGTTTCTCACTCTAGATCTGCTCTTGCTCAGTATTTATGTGTGTATGATTGTGTGTATAGGTTTGAGTATGTGTGTATTTATGTATGTATGTGTGTATGTATGCATATGTGTAAGTTTGTGTGTATGTATGTATGTATGTATGTATGTATGTATGTATGAACATTTTTCAGTATCTAAGTATCCATGTTGATGTATAAAATGATTAATTTGTGGTCTGCAAATGACTTCAGGCTAACACTGGAATTAATCAAATCATTTTGAATACCATCAGCTCATTCAAATTTTGACTGCATCTAGCGAGATTGTTTGTGATTGTTTGTGATTATGATCTGGGGATACCATTTCTGCATTAGAAAGAAGCCCAGGTCTGCATCACTCTTAAGCACTGTGCATGGGCTGGATCCAAACCATGCCTCTTGCAATTGCTCACCTTTATACCTGAGTGCCCTAAGTTTTTGGTTCAGTGATACATTCTTAGATAACACAAAATAAAGCAAGAATTTACAAAATATAAATAAAGGGATATGTGGGATTGGATTATTATTATTACTAATATTATCATTATTATCGTTATTGCTATTATTATTAATATCATCATTATTATTATTATATTATTATTATCATTATTATTATTATTATTATCATTATTATTATTATTATTATTATTATTATTATTATTATTATTGTTTTTATCATTATTATTATTATTACTATTATTATTATTATTATTATTATTATTATTATTATTATTATTATTATTATTATTATTATTATTATTATCATTATTATCATTATAGCCACCAGTAACAGGTGGATCCAGGCTGAGCCCTCCCTCCTAGTATCACCAGCAGGGTATTTGAGACATCTCCACCCCCATCTAGAAACAACAGTTAAGCCACACTATCATAACAGATGAGCCCTTCAATCATAAAACAGGCATTCTATCCCCATACAGCAGCACTCTTGTTTGTTCAGGGCCTCCAGAGACATCCTCAGAACCCTCTGAGATATCCATGCTGGTCTGGAGGAGAATTCTCCTCATGAAACTGTTGTCTGGTTTTATTCTACTTTTGATAATAACTTTGGAATTCAGAATTATTTTACAAAATATTTGAAGGAGAGTTGTTGTTACTATTCTGATTAACAATTTTCCTATAATTCTTTTTCCAAAATATTCTATTGCCTTTAAAATTTCACTGATATAGCCGGGCTGCTTAAAACTGGCCATTGTTAATGTTAATGGGTGAATACACCTATCTGTAGCACCCCACAATTAAGGACCCTGTAAAGTTTGGTGATAACTCTTTTACAATATGATGTTTTAGAAGATATTTAACAAAGAAAACACTCATCTGGATTTATGCTACAACTCTCCTTGAAATCTTTTGTGATTTATTTATGCTTATTTTCAAAGATATTTTTGAAAGTATCGTAGACTAATCAAGAAAGAATGAAGATACTAGTATTACATTCTAGTACTTCTTGAGGTGTATTTGAAAAGAACATTCAGTATTTATTCATTTATTGTTTATATGTGGTTGCAGGGATAATTTTAGAATATATCTATGATTCAGATAACAGTTTAGGACTAGTCGGAAGAATCATATCCTAGTACTTCTGGATTTCAGCTTTATCTGACAAGAAACACCAGTATATTTCTTGATTCATGCGATTCTGCGATTGCAGGCATGAAGAAATACATCTAAGATTGAGAACAAGTTAGTACATGTATCAAGATATCATATTCTAGTACTTCTCCCTTTGCTGTTTATCTATAACATATTGAGAATGCAAAATGCATATCTGGCATCATGTTCTGGAGTGAGGAAGATTGCAGCAATCTATTTGTGTTGTGCTGTTTTATCCATGACCGCAAGGAGAGGAGGGCAAAATACAAATCTGATAGTCAGATATCATTATGCTCTGAACTGGGGAAGTCCTTTCTTGATGTGCTATTTTAGCCGGGACCACAAGGAGAGGGAAAAATGGCAAATCTGATAGTGAGTTATCATGTCTGCACCGAGTAAGAATGCAGTTTCAGATGAGCTGTTTATCTATGAGAACTTAGGAATAAAGCATATCTGTGAAGACTGCATACAGCCTGACTACTGGAATAAAGAGATACTTTATGCAGTGTTTCTTGAAGTGCTGTTAATCTGAGTATAGGGATAAGGCTTGGTGCAAGCGTTTGTCAAGATGATAGGTTTATACCACAGTATAAACACATGGTCAGCTGAAGTAAGAAGTTATGAACGAGATTGCAATATATCCATGAAAGCTGAATTTGAACTTTCAGTTACATGTTAACCCATATATGCTCACAGTGACCAAAAGCAGCCAGACAATGTTGGTGAAATCTTTCACTCAAGCTCACTTTTTGGAAATAATTATCATCAGATCATTGCCAACATCTTTTCTTCAAATATCTTGAAAATTAATTCTTAATTTCCAAGTTTTTGTCATAAGTATCAATGATTCAGACTTCCACATTAAGATGATGACTTCACCAATCCCATCAGAATTTTAATTAGACTCAGATTCAGTATGAAGGTCTCCATTTCCTACTGTTTACAGCCAGACCAGAACTGGAGGACATCTGTGGATAACTTTATACTCGTCTCTTATGATAACTACGCAAATCCTGACAGTTTCCATTTCACTCTGTTTACAATCAAACCAGAACTCAAGGTCATCTTCAAATGAATTTATACAGAGATGTTTATGATGTCTATTTAAGTTCTATCATCATATTAACCAATTCATGACGATAGCATTCGAAAAGGCTGGAATATTTTGACAATGTCGTTCTAATAAAGCATATTTTGAATATATTTGAAGGATAACTTTTGACTACAAAAGGATCTTCAAATCTTCTACAAATACTTTATTTTTTCATTTTACACTTTATTACTGACTTATTTTCAAAAGCAGCGTTAGATCCAGATAACACTACATCCAAGGAGATATCTAGGCATAAAGGGGTTAATTAAGCTTAGAATCTCTGTGGGGGTCTCTGTTTCACTCTGTTTATAACCAGACTTAAGAACTCAAGGATGTCTGCTGATGATGCAGGGATGTGCTTCTCTTTCTCTGACCATGAAACCAGACAACTTGACTATAAACCTATCCAAGACTGACCAAGAGTACTTCTTTTTGAAGTGAGTTTAACCCATTATGATTCTCACAGTATGTATGGGGTGTACATGTGCTTTGTTGCATATAACATTCTCTCCATCTTTCTGCTAAGCCAGACAGATTAACGGCAAACTAGATCTGCCTTTTTTAAGTCAGTAAGAGTGTAGCTTTATAGTATTATTGCAGCCATTGCATTTTCGTATTGCAAAGTGGTAAACTGTGAAGTTAATAGTACCTTTGTTGCATATCATGTTCTTTCTATATTCCTGCTGATTCAGATAGATAAACAGCATAGATCTGCCTTTCTTTCAATATTGGAAAGTGACACATTTTTATCATTATCATTTTTAGTACTATTAGGTTAATAGTAGCTTTGTTGCATATCCCGTTCTTTCCATATCTCTGCTGATCAGGCGGACAGATAAACAGCATAGATCTGCCTTTCAGCAGAAGCGGGCCCTGATCCCTGCAGTCTCTCTGAGTGTAAACCCTTCTGTTGTCAGCCCACAAATCACCCGAAGAAACACAAATAAACACTCTATGCTTCCTGCCTAATTCTGATGAGGAGGATGAGAGAGGCTCAGCTTTAACCCTTTCATTCCTAGTTGATCTGAAGATAGTATGTCCAATTTGAATAATGTAAATTTTCCTATATAAAGGTAAGGGTATTCGGTTTATCCACCGAAATGTTCACACAACCTAATTCCTCCCCTTGCAAGCCTGTACACACGGAAACCATTTCAATCCCCACAAGGGATATTCCAGAGCAGCTGGCAGCATAAAGCACACAAGCTCTAAGCACTGCCTTATTAATGCTAGGTACCCATTTTACAGCTGGGTAGACTGAGGCAATATGGAATAAACTGTCTTGCCCAAGAACAGACCAAAGTGCCACAGCCGGGAATTGAACCAGCGACCTACTGATTACTAGTCCGACACCTAACCAACTGAGCTACTTCGTATGTATATTTCTAATGTGCCCCTCTATACTCTATACTCTATACTTGGGAATCGTAGTCAAACAAGCCACTACAAGGACTCTAAAACACTAAGAACTTATTACAGATACCACAGACTGATCTGAAAAGGTTTGGTGACAGAGCCTTCTGTGCCTTTGCACCAGGCCTTTGAAATGAGCTCCCCAACAACATCAAGTCTGCTGATAAGTTGCAAAACTTCAAGACACAGCTGAAAACATTGCTATTTTGACCATATGGACCATAAACATCTGTCCAGTGACTTAATTCTTTATAAAACGATGTTGTTCATTATAGATGGAATGGGGCGCTAAATCAAATATCAATCATTATTGATTGATTGATTGATTATAAATTATTATTATTATTATTATTATTATTATTATTATTATTATTGATATTATTATTATTATTATTATTATTATTATTATTATTATTATTATTATTATTATTGTTATTATTATTATCATTATCATTATTGCTATTATCATTAACAACATTTTAACCCATTAATGCTGATAAGAGTTCCTGCCTAAATTGTTGTCTGGATCTATGCCTGTCTGTTTCCTAACTCTACTCTTGCTAATTCTTGCCACACGCCATTCATTTTTGTGGTTATTCCTGAAAACTAGATGTCTTTTCCAGAGAGAGTCGTTGGCCACAACAGCGTGAAAACGAACACCCAAGTTAATCAATTTTTATTGCTTTTCTCACACCCCTCTCCACCCCCACCCCAAGGTTCCCTCTGCCATCTATACCCACTTGCAAGGATGGCCATGGGAAACATTAGATATCCATGTTCCCGTAATGCAGTGTATTAACAATGGCCCTGGAACAGGAATGTGTTGTAAAGATTATGAACTTGTGTGGGTAATGAATTATGTCACGGCTGTGATATGATATGGTGGAATGTTTGTGTTTATTTGTCCAAGCAAAATAAAGATGATCTACCGAGTAAGGCCATTTGATTTATACTGTAAGCATAGGATATTATAGCCTGCCCCCAGAACACTTGTGCAGCAATTTCACTTCAGCTGGGACTAATAGTATCCATCTGGCTCTATGCTAAATAATAAACAAAAATGTTTAGACAATAAAACATCTCACTCAATAGAAGAATCTAGAAAGGAAGACCATTTGATTTATGTGATATGCATGGAGCATTAGAATTTAACTCTAAACCATTTATATATATATATTTATATATATATATATATATATATATATATATATATATATATATATATATATATATATATATATATATATATATATATATATATATATATATATATATGTATATATATATATATATATATATATATATATATATATATATATATATATATATATATATATATATATATATATATATATATAGGGGAAATTCTTATTAACAATATGAAGGGTCAATAGTTTTCAAGGTCATTTATGCATGTGTGGCATCGATTGATATTAAATGGGGAAGGCTTTTATTTCTAATCAAATAAAAACGCATGACTGCTTCAAAAACATGTGAAAGCTATTTCCTTCTACAACACTCTGCTTATCTCATAAAAAAAGTTGAGAAGCATCCATGCCCCAAAAAATCATGACCTCCCAGTTCCCAGGTCTGTTATAGCCATACTACCCCTAGACCTTGTTTATGTAGTAGTTAGATTACTGCACCAGACCTCTAGCACACTGGTCAGTCTGCTATGGTCATGGTCAATGTCTTGTTATAGTGACCAGGGGTCCAGTTATAGCACTAGCCCCATAGCCTGAGCCTACATAAATTTGTTTGAGGCTACAATAATATTTGCCTTTGTAGCCTGGCTGGCTATGAGAGAAAGTGACATTTTAATACCATGCTCAGACCACCATTTGACACATCAGTTGTCTTTAGTACAGTTCCTAAATGAAATATAACAGTGGAAAGATAGATTACAATGCCAAAATTAATATTTGGGAGGAAAGGACTGCAGGATTTAGCAAAGCCATGCAGGGCTATGAGATATTGGGTCGGGCTTAATGGAGATTCAACAACCCAAAATCCTGCAGTCTCCCATAGTTTCTAACTGAAGCCTGACCCTTGGTGACCAGTGGTATGGTGGTCAGTCTGTCATAGTGTCCTGGTTTAGTGACCAGCAGGATGGTGTAGTGGTCAGTGTCCAGTGTAATGGTCAGTAAATCATCATCAGCGTGAGCTTTAATCTCCTGATCGGCTGCTGATAGTTCATTAGGAGGGCACTATCATCAGGTGCTGTAATTATAATGGGATAATGCAGAGGGCAGCACTGTGCTATGGATTGATGCATGCAGACAAATGTGTGGTTGATTTTGCCAACCAACATAGGATGGCGCTATCATCAGGTGCTGTTATTATGATGGGATATACAGAGGGCAGCACTGTGCTATGGATTGATGCATGCAGACAAATGTGTGGTTGATTTTGCCAACCAACATAGGATGGCGCTATCATCAGGTGCTGTTATTATGATGGGATATACAGAGGGCAGCACTGTGCTATGGATTGATGCATGCAGACAAATGTGTGGTTGATTTTGCCAACCAACATAGGATGGCGCTATCATCAGGTGCTGTTATTATGATGGGATATACAGAGGGCAGCACTGTGCTATGGATTGATGCATGCAGACAAATGTGTGGTTGATTTTGCCAACCAACATAGGATGGCGCTATCATCAGGTGATGTAATTATGATGGGATATACAGAGGGCAGCACTGTGCTATGGATTGATGCATGCAGACAAATGTATGGTTGATTTTGCCAACCAACATAGGATGGCGCTATCATCAGGTGCTGTTATTATGATGGGATATACAGAGGGCAGCACTGTGCTATGGATTGATGCATGCAGACAAATGTGTGGTTGATTTTGCCAACCAACATAGGATGGCGCTATCATCAGGTGCTGTTATTATGATGGGATATACAGAGGGCAGCACTGTGCTATGGATTGATGCATGCAGACAAATGTGTGGTTGATTTTGCCAACCAACATAGGATGGCGCTATCATCAGGTGATGTAATTATGATGGGATATACAGAGGGCAGCACTATGTTATCCACCAGTGAAGTCAAACAGACTCTATACTGCACAACCAACATGGGAAAGTTGCCAAATTTGGAGTGTCCAACTATTGCATTGTCGCACCAATGTGTGACAGAGGCCTCAAAACATGAGACAAGACAAGCCCTTTGAGCACTGTTAAAATCAGAAAATTTTCAAAAAGCATGACCAAATGATAATGTTAAATGTCTCACTTGCATTTTTAAATAGAGATTGTAGTTAGAACCCATGTGAACTTAATTTATCCATACTCATGATACTGCTTACTTAATTGATCTAGGTCTTTATTGTCGCTATGAAGACTGATATGGTAGTATCACCTGGTGACAGTGCCCAACAAGAAGTGTTGTCTACCTATTGTTTGTGCTCCAGGACTTTAGTATTCGGACACCCCTGCATGTTGGTGCATTTTTATGATTTTTTTTTAGCACTTTTCCTTTCTTTTCTTGTGTGCAGCTGCCCAAAAGGATTTTGTTTAAATTCTCTAACAAAACACCTTTGGTAAATTGCCAAACAATGAATAGTTTTCAGAACCTTATTATGCAGCAATTGACGCTTTCAGATATTTTGAGAATTCCAATCAGTAGCACCAAAGGCTTATGAATCTAGAGAACATAAGCCTTTGGTAGCACACACAAATAAACTGATATCATGCATATGGAGCCTAACATTCCAGAGAAAGAAAAAATGCACGTCCTGCCAGCCCCTGGGTGTGATTTTAGGGGCAAGAAAATAGAACACAGTAGATCTACACGTCCTACCCATATGAGCTAGGTCTGAGGGAGAATGACTCAATTTAATCCATTAATGCTTAAGAGTTACTCTTGGAATTGTCGGCTGGACCTTTATTACTTTTGACAAAAACTTTGGAACTAAAAACAATTTCACAAAATATTTGAAGGAGATTTGTCGGTAGTGTTTCGATTAACATTTCTCCTTCAAAATATTTTCCCATTCATGCTTTTGCTCGAGAGATTTTATCAAAACTTTTAGACTGCTTTTGGCTGCTGTGTGCATTAATGGGTTTAACAGAAGGATGTCTTGTCAGAAGGTCCAGGTCTGCCCCGCAGCCAGGGAACGTGTGACCAAACCAAACATTTATATTTGTGTACCCTGGGTTCACACATATCAAGTGTGAAGGACCAGAAGGCCTGATAACCCATTGATGTCTGTAACGCCCATATAAGGCATGACGATTTGTGAAAGAAAGTTCAATCAAAACCCAACTAAATTCCCAACTCTCCTTCAAATATTTTGTGAATTTATGCTTGGTTTTTAAGTAATATATTAAAAAATAGCATAGGTCCAGGTGATATTTATTCAGGAGAACTAGATAGATAGATAGAAAGATAAATTGATGGGTTAATTGATAATAAAAGGTCCCGAAGGCCTAACGGCCCAGTGATGCCTGTAGCATCCATAAAATATATGATTATATTGGTGATATCTCTCTGACAAAAGCTCATTTTGGAAAACATTTGACAGACATGTTAAGCAGAACAAAAAATTACATATTAACATTTTATTACTTCATTTCTGACAAAAGCATCTTTTTAACCTATGCCACACACACATATGCGTTTGTGGTAACATAACTTAGAGAACCATGCACATATATGTGCATGCAAGAAAATCAAATTCATTCAAAGAAGTGCCTGGTTGGGCAATGTATTTAAAGCCCTTTTTTATAGTTTGAAAACTAGGCAATTGGCTGTCAGAATATTGTGCTAATTTCTACCTGGTCCTCTCCACACTGTATTCCAGCAAAATTCCTGAAGCTAACAGAGCTAAATTAGACAAAATTCACAATATTCCGACAGCCAGTTGCTCTTTGTGATTTGTCATATGACTATGGTGCTGATCAAAACTTTTTGAGAATGTCAAACATAAAAGACCTGGTAGTGGAACGTGTGACCAAACCAAACATTTATATTTGTGTACCCTGGGTTCACACATATCAAGTGTGAAGGACCAGAAGGCCTGATAACCCATTGATGTCTGTAACGCCCATATAAGGCATGACGATTTGTGAAAGAAAGTTCAATCAAAACCCAACTAAATTCCCAACTCTCCTTCAAATATTTTGTGAATTTATGCTTGGTTTTTAAGTAATATATTAAAAAATAGCATAGGTCCAGGTGATATTTATTCAGGAGAACTAGATAGATAGATAGAAAGATAAATTGATGGGTTAATTGATAATAAAAGGTCCCGAAGGCCTAACGGCCCAGTGATGCCTGTAGCATCCATAAAATATATGATTATATTGGTGATATCTCTCTGACAAAAGCTCATTTTGGAAAACATTTGACAGACATGTTAAGCAGAACAAAAAATTACATATTAACATTTTATTACTTCATGCTGTGCAGAAAAATGTTTATATTGGCTCTGTGAAAATCAACTTCAATCTTCCTATTAATTAATGGATTCATGGATTCTATAGAGCAATGTATTTTAATTGAGCTTATGCGCACGGTCCTGTGCTGATTGTTTTGTTTGTTTTGTCTTAATTAATTCAGTAACTCACCCCTAAGTACACCCTGATTTGTGTCACCAAGATATCGCCCCGGCTAGCTGAGTAGCTGTGTCCTATGGGTTTGGCACTTAAGAAGCCACCAAATGGTGCCTGTATAAAATGTGTGTTTATTATTGGAGTATAAGTTTGTTTTTGCTTCCTGAATCCACTGTGAGCTAGTGTTACCAGGGGAAAGTTTGCATGTATACTGATAGTATAGATATATAGATATATAGTCCTTCCTCCCAGATTCAGGTCTCCTATTTAGGAGCATTATTTATCTATTTCCAATACTGCCTGAATGATGCTTTAATTCAAAGGCTATGCAATGAAATATGCAGGCCAAGGATCAGAATTGTTGAATACAATCACATACCCTCCTGAGAGAGAGAGAGAGAGAGAGAGAGAGAGAGAGAGAGAGAGAGAGAGAGAGAGAGAGAGAGAGAGAGAGAGAGAGAGAGAGAGAGAGAGAGAGAGAGACGGAGGAGAGAGAGAGAGCGAGAGAGAGAGAGAGAGAGAGAGAGAGAGAGAGAGAGAAAGAGAGAGAGAGAGAGAGAGAGAGAGAGAGAGAGAGAGAGAGGGGGAGGGAGGGAGAGAGTGTTGTAAACTGAGGACCTACTAACTTCTAAAAGTATAAGTCAGAAATAAGCTGGGAATAAAAAGTTGGCCAGATGAATTTCTCTCTAGTTTGATGTTGTATATAGATAGATAGATAGATAATCTTTATTTCAAGTCGGTAACAATTTTACATAGTTGTATAAACAAATATGTATATGCATATAGATATATGCTTTAAGGTGTTGTTTTGGTAATTAGAGTGTTAATATGTTTGCTTAATTGAGCAACTTGGGAGTGCTATTCAGAGATTGTGTTAGTTGTTCTCACCTAGAGTGGTGACAGTGCTACGCAGCGTGCCAGTCTATAACAGTCAGCAGAGATCAGGCGGTCAGCCTGACCACTGTCCACTACCATAGGATCAAAGACAAGGATCATTGACCAAATGGTCAGCGATGATAGGAGGTGGTTCTGGTCAATATCCACACCACTGACTACCAAGCAGTTTCGAGAAACCCCCATCAACACTACAGCTCCAACACACTTCAAATGCTCTGTTTCCATACTTGACTTTATGGACAGTTTCAATATTTCCATTTTAGCACTTTTGAAGCAAGCATTGGTCAATTTCATGACTCATGACTTGTTAGTCAGTTTGAAAATTCCCTAATCAACACTGCAGCACCAACACACTTTGGTCAGTTTCCAAACTTGACTTAATGGTCGGTTCCAAGATTTCCATTTTTGCACTTTAGCACCAAACATTGGTCAATTTCATGACTCATGACATTTTGGTCAGTTTCGAGATTACCTCATCAACACTTATGTGAACAACAATCACTCGACAGTATCTAGTCTCAACACTACCAAGAAGTTTCAGGATTCTGGCATCATCACCATGGTAACAACAATGGTAATTGGACAGTGTCCATTAACAGTATGACTATTGTCTTATTGAAATGGGTATCTGTATGTTAACAACGGACCAGCTGTGGTGTAGTTGGAAGACTAATTAAGGAAGGGCTGAACCCTTTATAAATAAACAAGGTATCAGTTGATGACTGATGTGTTGAAATATGGGTAAGAGCACATTAAGCCAGACTTCAGGTCAAGAACAAGCATGCAACTCTCCCTTCCTCTCAATAATTATAGTGTTTATTTGATATTGATATTATTTGATATCATATTTTATATTAGATATATACATGATATGTACTTAGATAAGATCACTTACCTCTTTGTATTCAGTCAACGATACTATTGCCTTGTATACATATTACCTTGTATGGTTCTTTTCAGAAAATGTTATTTGTTAACTTCGCCCACTTCTTTTCAAATCATGTATTTTCTCTTACCTTTTTTGTTTTCAAACATTATCATTTTTGACAATGGGTATTAAGTATAACGTAGGTTTTTCATTAAATGTAGCAGAAATTCACATGGAATTCCAAAGAATTCCTAGAAAAATACAGTGGTACCTTAGGTGTCCTCATAGATCTACTTTCAGTAACAATTTTTCAGACTCTTTTCCAATTCGTTAGAAAAACACGCTGAAACTGAACGTAATGTTATGATTTCAGTGTGAAAATGTTTGCAACTGAGTGTGGTAGGTTATCTTTGAGATAATTTGCGGGAGCACGTTGCTGTATGAGTTTATTATCTCAGAAAGAGGAGATCTCTGTTGACGTTTGCCTAGGTGTATGTTTCTGATCCTGAGCTTGTTACAGACATTCACCATCTCATACTGCTCATAGTATACTGAACTACTCAGGGTGCAACATAGGTTCCAAAACATTACTTGCCAAGCTGCCCCTAAAATTTACTTGCCCCGCTAGGTCCTTTCACTTGCCTACCACTCTAGTATAAAACATAGGTGAGTTACATTGCGAGGACTCATCCAAAACATTATTACCCAAGTGGGGCAAGTTAGGGTCTTGTTCTGCTTGCCTGATTGCCATTTTTTGCTGAATACACTTGCAACTTGCAACTGGGCAAGTGGTTATGTTGCATGCTGCTACTTGTAAGTGTAATATAACGTAACTTTGGCCTAGCCCACAGGCAGGCATTCATTTTTACTGCTTTCATATCGAACCAGAAAATAATACCAACTCAAAACGGAGTCTTTATCTTAATTTATTTCTGAAATTGCTCACAAGGTGGTCACAGTGAGATCTTCCCTATTTCTGGCTCATCAGGGTGACCACCTTGGCGCCATTGATGAGCAGCCACAGAAACTAACACCTGCTATATAGAGATTAAGCAAAAGATAGGGACAAGATCAGAGTTTTGGCTTACTATTTTGTTTTGTTGATAACTTTCTGACAAAAGCATCTTTTTAACCTATGCCACACACACATATGCGTTTGTGGTAACATAACTTAGAGAACCATGCACATATATGTGCATGCAAGAAAATCAAATTCATTCAAAGAAGTGCCTGGTTGGGCAATGTATTTAAAGCCCTTTTTTATAGTTTGAAAACTAGGCAATTGGCTGTCAGAATATTGTGCTAATTTCTACCTGGTCCTCTCCACACTGTATTCCAGCAAAATTCCTGAAGCTAACAGAGCTAAATTAGACAAAATTCACAATATTCCGACAGCCAGTTGCTCTTTGTGATTTGTCATATGACTATGGTGCTGATCAAAACTTTTTGAGAATGTCAAACATAAAAGACCTGGTAGTGGATTTCCAGCCAATACAATTCGGCATCAGACATTTGTGAGGAAAATTACATTTGGACTGACAAGGGTTAAAATGTTTGCTGTAGAAATGTTCATCAGATGCCAATTAACCACCAACTCTCCTTTGCTTATTAATCCCCTGTCCCATAGCAGGGCTGTCCAAGCTGTCGCATTGTCGCAAAATTTTGCGCCAGCAGCCTTAAAAAATGCGACACAAGAATATTTGCGCCAAGGTTGCGACACAGTAATTTTGCAACATGCATGCGTTCGCCATCTAGCGGTGGTGACCAAAACTAAGTGATCACCAAACAGGGCGTCGTGCGCATGACTAAACAAAGGGACGCCATGATACAGACGATGTGAAAATAAAAAGATACCCCTTCAATTTTGGATTTTTGGGAAAGGAACGTATTTTACTAAGATTTCTGTAATGTCTATCGAAAACGGAGTTGTTTATGTATACTTACGTTCAGCCAGTTTTGTCAGTGAGTTTGCGATTAGGATTATTTTTGCTCGTTTAAAATCAGAGTGGACGTGTATTCTTTCTGTAGTAGAAGAAAGAAACACTGTCCATCGTTTTTCTCGGCCGGCGAGCACTAGATATCAATAAAACTTTGTATGGGGGTGCCCACAAAGGTAGTCTAATAAAACCAACTTGTCAACTCTAGAAATCTTGTATTTAGTAGACGTGTTGGTAACCAATTTTGTAAACTGTTTAGAAACAAAAGACTATTGAGGAAAATTAGGTTTCTAATTCTATGCTATAGGCAATTTTGAGGTCTGAAATCATTAATATTTGATATACTAATACACTTAGGGATGCTGATGATAGTTTTTGAAAAAAATTATGCTTGAGCAATTCTAATTCATAATCTGATGATGCTCACTTACCAAAAAACTTGTTTACCTAATTTCTCTGCAACCGGTCACCAGATTTCATTAATATTTGATATGCTTATACACTTAGGGATGCTGATGTAGTTTTTGAAAAAGATTTTTGCTTGAGCATATCTGATTCATAATCTGATGATGCCCACTTACCAAAAAACTTGTTTCACTAATTTCTCTGCAACCGGTCACCAGATTTCATTAATATTTGATATGCTAATACACTAAGGGATGCTGATGATAGTTTTTGAAAAAGATTATGCTTGAGCATATCTGATTCATAATCTGATGATGCCCACTTACCAAAAAACTTGTTTCACTAATTTCTCTGCAACCGGTCACCAGATTTCATTAATATTTGATATGCTTATACACTAAGGGATGCTGATGATAGTTTTTGAAAAAGATTATGCTTGAGCTTATCTGATTCATAATCTGATGATGCCCACTTACCAAAAAACTTGTTTAACTGATTTCTCTGCAACCGGTGACCAGATTTCATTAATATTTGATATGCTAATACACTTAGGGATGCTGATGATAGTTTTTGAAAAAGATTATGCTTGAGCAATTCTAATTCATAATCTGATGATGCTCACTTACCAAAAAACTTGTTTAACTGATTTCTCTGCAACCGGTGACCAGATTTCATTAATATTTGATATGCTAATACACTTAGGGATGCTGATGATAGTTTTTGAAAAAGATTATGCTTGAGCAATTCTAATTCATAATCTGATGATGCTCACTTACCAAAAAACTTGTTTAACTGATTTCTCTGCAACCGGTGACCAGATTTCATTAATATTTGATATGCTAATACACTTAGGGATGCTGATGATAGTTTTTGAAAAAGATTATGCTTGAGCAAATCTTATTTATAATCGGATGATGCTCACTTACCAAAAAACTTGCCGAGTCTTATCAGACTGTATTATAAATATTCAAGCTGGCTATATATATGTGAAATATAAGAGTGTGTGCCAGTATATTGATGAATCTAAAGCTTGAATATACAAATCTGTGATAAGTATAACCTATATTGTACTATGTGTGGATTCAGTGTTTCAAGTTTCAACATACATGTGCTATGTCATAGTCTTAATTTAACTTCCCCTAGTGTGTAAACTGTGAACTAAATGACCCCTGGTGGATGAAATTTGAACCATTAAAACGCCACCTGGTGGCAGACGGTAGAAGTATTTTGCTACAGGTAGTTCAAATTTTGCTACAGGCATTTTGGGCTTGGACAGCCCTGCATAGTTATTCTTTGAAGTATCTTAGATAGATAAAAACAAGTGGATATGAAACCAGCCGGTCAACCTGAACAGTCTAGCCCCAACGAATAGCTCAAAAGTAGTGCTCTGCACATGCTGGCACACCAGTATCTTTGTAATGTAAAAAAGGAACGAGAGCCCTGATTGGTCCTTGTTCCCTCATGTCCTTATGCTGATTTAGAGACCCATGGCATGTCCAGCCCTTCACTATAGCACATATAATAATTGGTCTCTCGCTACATTTCATTCTTTTCTTTATCTAAGGAATTATCAATGATATAGTCATCATGATCTTTTGGATTGGGATTGGCACCTTAAAAGATTTTCAAGGTATGATACAATATCAATATTATGTTATCTAAACAATACCTTTAATGATACTAACTGCCTCTCAGTTGCACTGAGACCAGAGAAATACATCCCCTTGATCCGCAACCCCATAGGTACTGCATGCTAGCCTCTATGGCATCTGCGCCTCGAGTTACGCGCTGTAGCCTGGGGTTGTATTGGTCACGTGATCTGTGCACTGCTGGCTGGGGGATGTTATCCTATCTAGGTCAGATAGTGAGAGGCAGCGAAATTTGATGATTCATGACCAGCGCCCACTCCCTGTCTACTTCTCTCAGCTGAGACCTAATTTTGTTGAATTTAGCACAGTTAGCCTCAGGAATTTTGCTGATATATAATGAAATGCCTTCGTGTGGAGAGGACCAGGTAGCAATTAAGTCAATTATAAGTATATTTTATCTTAACGATACTTTACTCTTTCAATACAATACTTTTTCCCATTCAATATCTGTATTTGATATCATATTGAGTACCATTACTTATCCCTACTTTTGGAGGAAGACTGTGGGTGGATAAGTTTAAAATCCTTTTAAAGGCAAATCTTAGGATAGAAAGGTTAGTCTGTGCTTGGTACCTACACAGACTGCATTTAGCACAATGCTGATTTTATAGATAAACAGTGCATAAATGCTGAGACACAAAATGGAGCTGTCTTCAAGAGATATTTACTAGAAGCAATTAGTTTGAATAATATTTCACCAAAAGTTGTTGTTCTTGTTGGGTTTAACAATTCTCCTTCAAACATTTTTTCAGATGCAGCTGTACTTGATGATTTTTGTTCAAAGTTCTCCGAGTATATGTGTATTCAGGATGCAAACTGGTGAAAGGTTGATAAGAGCGCAGCAGAACACCAGGGCAAGTCCCACTTTCTGCCAACCTCCCTCATCTGCTGCAACAGGGAATAAACACGAGCTAAACCCGAAACCAGAATCACAGAGCCCTGCAGGAAATGAACATGAAAAATGATCTGTATCTGGACCTGGTGTTTGTTAACCCTTTACCCTCCTTGTGGCAGCGGAAACCATAACCCCTGCAGCAGTGATGGTCTGACATGTATAGAGATATCATGATCCCAAAGTAGTATCCCACCCAGGGTTTAGAAACAGGGAGTCAAAACTGGAATTATGAAATTTTGGAGGTCAAAGGTCATGATCTCAAAACAGTCCTGACCAAGATTTGGAAACCGGTAGTCAAAATCTAGATTTATGAACTTTTGGGGTCAAATGTCATGATCCCAAAGCAGAGTCTTACCCAGGATTTGGAAAAAAGGGAGGCCAAAACGGATTTGTTAAATTTTGGAGGTCTAAAGGCAGTTACCCAATCTACAAGAATAATCATACCAACCCTTTACTTGGACTTGGCAAAATGAAGTTTGCTTCTTTACATCATTTACCTATTGTTGAGTATGTGTGAAGCTTTTGAAATATTTCCTTGCACTCAACAAAAACAGAAAGTCTGACAAAATACAATTAAATTATTTTCACATGTCTTGTCATGCGTTTCTCACGGGGAAGTATGAGCAGGAATGGGTTAACCCTTCCAATGCTGGGGCTACTTTTGTCCAAAGCACACGTACAGTTGCAAAGATTTTTGATAATCATCTAAACCCTGTCATGTTGGTATTCATTGGAAAGCTCTCGCTGAGTACTTTCAGATGAGTACCCATTTGCCAGGATAGCCACCAGCAGCATAAGGGTTAAGGGAACTCCCAGGGTAGCGCTTGAGGTTTTGTAAGTGATTGATTGAAAGCCATTAGTGGCACTCAGGAATGAAGTGATCTGAAAAGCAATGGCAAGTATGCCATCTCTCAGTGAACTGATGTTTTGGAAATTTTGGGTTGGTGCGATGAATTGGTACACCAGAAAAAAATAATGTTATGGAGGAATGTATATTTTTAACCCCACCTTTAAAAGATTCAAAATTGATCATTATCAAATTGAACGGTAAAATTGATTCAGAAATTGAAATCAAATTTGGAATTAGAATTCTAATGTAAAATCAAAATTTGAATACAATTATAATTCTATGTTAGAACTGTGATTTACCAATTTATGTTTGGAATAGCATTTCAAAATGTCCATTGGGTGCCAGGATACTTTATAATTTGTAAATCTGCAAATTTAGGAATTCTCAAACGATGTCAAGGAGAATAATCAGTGAAGTTTGGATCAGCATTTCACCCTCAGAAAATCCAAAAGAAGCTTTTGTTGGAGAGATAATTGGTTTGGTTTCATTAGCATTTCTTAATTTCTTCTTTAAACATTTTATAGAATCTGCTTTTATAAGGAGGAAATTCCCAAAATAATCAGGTCTTTTTGAGGTGCCACAGGCGTGAATTGGTTGGGCCTTAGATGAATAAAAGAATGGAATTATTAGCGTGACACTATATTTGCTATAGTGAAGGCCTGGCTATATGCCAGAGGTAGCGAATCTTGCTGTGACATCACTAGGAGACAAAGACCAATGAGGGCTCTTGCATCGTTTCCATTACAGAGAAACTTGCACGCGAACATGCACATAATGTGACTTTTGGGCTATTCGCCACAGTTATCCTGTTCAGGTTGACCAGCTGGGTTCATATTCACTTGTTTTTACTCATCTTAGGTTGCGCCAGAGAGGTCTATTTAGTCAACGTCTCTGGTTGCGCCAATCTCTATCATCTGTCAGACCTCCACATTCTCCCGGATCTATGTAATTGTTTGAATGGGGGTTAAAGACTCTGGGGGCCAGGTTCATTGACTTTAGTCTGGCCATTGGATTGATACAATATGCCGTTTTCTAATAGAATTACCGACCATATGCGTTTTGCTCATTACAGAAACCTTGTCAGGACATTGCCCCATGCTGTGTCCAGTAAGTGGTCACTATGGTCAACAGGCAGGACTATCGGCTGGGATAAGATCTCTCAATGTGCACTGCACGTGTGTATTCCCAGATCTAGTGGCCCAACCTAGAATGTCCATCGTTCTGGTCAGTGGCAATGTACTACGTACTATATTCTGGGATTTTGCTGACCACTCTCAGACGGGGTAGTTCTCTGGTACCCCATCCTGCAAGCCCTCTTGCTTCAGGATTGACCTTAAAGGTTGTTTTAGGAGCATTTGACCATGGATAATGTGATTTTGCAACCAGATGTTAAATTATATAGTAGCCATGCCTGTGAATGGACATATCAATTATCAATTTGAACATTTTGAGATTTTTTCTCTTTATTTATATGCCCCCCTTTAAAATTCAAAATGACTTTTTCCTGCAAAGAATTTTCACGTTTCCCTAGATTTGCTCTAACCCAAAGACGAATCCCCCTTACAGAAATCCTGGATCCATTTCTGTTCCTCTCTGTGGGGCCAGTGAGCTCCAGTGTGTCATAGATCATAGCCTACTCCTAGGCCAAGAAACGTTTTATCTCTATATATTTGAAATGAAAACTATACCTAATCTAAGCTATGCCTACCCTGATTGCTCACCAGGTGGCACACAGAGAGATTTTTCCAGTTTCTTGATTCTGACTGACCTGTATGACTATACCCTCAGCGCCATCTATCCCCAGCCACAGGGACTAACACCTTGACATAGCATAGGATAGAGACTTAGAACAGAGAAAAACATTATCTAATGAAATCATTGACTAGGGGCTAGTCCATGCTGCTCTCAGAGAAGAGGAGGGGGAGGTATCATTTAGGTGTGACGACTCTCAACCTATAGATGGCAGCACTGTTTTCAGAAGTTTCAGATTGGGACTATATTCAGACAAGTTGAGGAGGCAATTTTACAAGTCTGTGTTATAAAAACAGCTCTAGTGACACTGTCCCCCTTGAGGATTAATACAGAGCTAAACTAAGGATGAAATCTTCTCAGGGTAGATCAATGAGACCTTGAAGAGAGCCAGTTAACACAGACTTGTAGCAAGTCTAGGGTAGGGGTCATTTAGAAGGCCGTAGCTACAGGGTTACACATGTCATGGGTGGCTGGGAACCTGTCCTCATTTATAACCCCTCTGCTACTGGCAGAGCTACATGCTCATATCCGATGAGCTGCCTTAACCCTTTTGCCTCTGGAGTGCACCCACGGTCTGACAACTTTCAAAATAAATCAATAATTGGAGTGATATTGAAAAATATTTGAAGGAGAATTGTGAAATCCAACCGTCACCACAACTTTCAGACAAATTTAATTTCTTTAGGAATGGACAGCTCTAAGAACGAAATGGTATAGTATTGGTACCAATGAAGCGGTAGAGTACTTTAATAATGGTACTGTTAACAATATTTTATTGCTTTATCACCTTATGAATTTTGTTGTGAATGGTCTTGATAACTTCAGAGTGGTTAGTAACCTTAAGAAATGAAATGGTACGATATGGAACAATATTCCGGGTTACATATATAACATTGGCCATATACCATGCTCAAATTTGTTTATTGGTATTAGCATATTTCTATTGTTCTTTGTACAGCCAAGCATGAGATGTGTTCCAAACTGTGTTAAGTACAAATTGTACCAACTGTGTAACGTTTTCTACTCACAAGAGTGGAGCTGAAGAGAGAAGCACAGCCATGAACGTTTGTATTTCAGAGATGAATGAAATGATGAACCTATCATCTTTTAACCTGCTGAACTTTTCCCGGTCAGAATTGAATTCAACAACAGACACAGCATCTGATGCCACCATTATCCCACAGTGGAGCAGTAGGATAAAATGGATGTATGGATTTTATGGAATTTTCCTACTTATTCTTGGGACCATTGGAAATATCTTATCCATTTTGACACTGAAAAGACCTGTACTGTGGCGCTTGCCCTCCAGCCCATATCTCATGGCCTTGGCAGTGGTGGACCTCCTAGCTCTCTGGAATGGACTATTACCATGGTGCCTTTTACATGTTTTTGATATTCCCATTCACAGTATGAATATGTGGATACAGGCCATATCAACTTCTTTGGTGTATTTTTCAACGTGTATGTCTGGAGCTATAGTGACAGCCATAGCACTGCAACGAATGATAAGTGTTTGCTTCCCATTGAAAGCAAAAATTTGGAACTCTAGAAGGAACATTCATATAACTTTGACTGTTCTGTCTTTGGTCTTATTTTTGTTTTACATTTCCATAATTTTCTACTACATTAGTGGAGGGACCTTTATTGTTGGTGATCGCTTTTTGTGTTTTACATTCCTGGCCTTGATTGAATTTATTCTGTGGTTCTGTCTTCCCTTTACGATCATCCTTGCATCAAGCATCGCAATCATAGTGAAACTGCGCAAGTCGCAAGAGTTCAAGAACAAACATGATATACTGAGAAATAATGATGACAGAAGGATCACTGCCATGCTACTGATGATTTGCCTTCTCTATATTCTTTGTGTGTTACCCTGGTGCACATTTTACTTTCTCCTTTCCTTTAGAATTATTTCAGTACATGTATCTTCGTATGGTTACATATTTTTGCATGCCTGTTTTAATGGGTTAACCTACCTGAACAATGCTATTAACTTCATTGTTTACTTCTTCACTGCACCGAATTTCAGGAAAGAGATAAAACGTATGTTAACATTTTCAAGGACAGCATAGGAGAAGGGATTTCAATACATGTTCTGCGTGTAACTTTGAGATGATCCAAATGATTTGAACAACGTATATTGAATATTATCACAAGACAGTACGCCAGGAATGGGTAACTATATGATTCTCTTGGTCGCAGCATGTCCTCCTGTCATAACTGAAAATGGAAGCTCTACATCAAGTGACTGTATCATACTCATTCAAACATACTGGACAAGCCTGGAAATGGATTAATGAACTTTTTTGTCATATATCATCAATACAAATACAGTGTGTAACAACAGCAGGTCAAGGTTTAAAATGTTTATTACCGTATTTGTCCGAACAACCGTAGCCCATCCACTATTTTCTGAAAATTGTTGGAACGGTACGTGGGGTACAGATAAACGGAATTTGGCCATGAAATTATTTTTCCCCAACCTGCACTCCCACTGTTCTCCTTTTCGGACAGATACGGTAATTGCAGTTGAAACACCTGTCATTTGTTAAGAGTATCTAAATCAATAGGTCATTAGGTAGTTTGTCATATTTACTATAGACCTATTCACTGGAAGGGGTATTGGCAATCTGAAATGTGTAGCTGCACCCCTTGGATGCTATGAGCTTAATTAAACGCTTGCATGCTATGAGCTTGAATTTGCTTTTTTGTCTTTTGTTAAGCCATGCCTAATTGGAGGCATGTCAGTGATTTCGCACCTAGGACTGATAGCGCAATGTGTTTAAGAAATCAAATATACTATCAATATATGGCCTTAAGCAGTGAAAATATGATCACTATACAGTTTATGATGGTTCCACTTGAAAAGGTGATGAAATATTTACGTTTGCGAGAGGAGGTTGTCAAAAATAGTAAAATCTTCCTGTGAATGCCCATGTCTTCACTCTTGCCACATTCAAATATGCAGTGGCAAATACTTTCGATAAGGTACATATCAGTAATGATATGTCACTTTCTCTAATATTCTATAATTAACTTCACCATTGATCATGATTTATGCAATATCCTTTACTGAAAATACCATATTTTGGACTCAACCATGCATTTTGATGATAATTTTAAAACTTTTCTTCAGTCTTGAGTGAGTATAGTATAAGATGTTTTTCTTTCCGCCTTATACAATTTTTAGCTCCCATTAAGAGTTTCATTAAATGAATGCCTTTTCTTGGCATCAGGATTTCCAAATGAGCAGGTTCGTCTGGCTGCTATACAAATGTGCAACATTTTGACTGAACTTTACAGTACTATTGCAATATAGAAATCCTTTGTGATTATTTAGAGTAATGGGAAGAAAAATTCTGCCTGATTCTGAGTTCCCATCTCATCACAGCATAAAAGTTTAGTTTTAGCATTCATCCAGACTGTCTCATTAAAAACATCAACACAGGTTGTTATATTTGTATATTGCAAAACATATATGAGGTTCTGTTATATAATATATTTAGCCTATTGCTCTGCTGAGTGAGAAAGTCCAGATTATAGGCACTATTGCTGTAATTATGAGGAAAAGGGTAGAGGTTTATGCAAATGTAATATTCTCAAAATGACTCTATATTCACAAAAGTAATCCTGCATTTTGATGATAATTTTTAAACCTTAATCCAGTCTTGGGTAAGCCCAGTTTAGAGATAGATTTCTTTCCATAATTAGGGTGTTGTACAATATCAAGCACCCATTTTAAGTCTCACTTTATTGGTGCCTTTTCTTTTCATTATGATAACTTTTGCTAGCAGTGAAAGGATCGGGACACTTATAATTTTGTCCTCCACTGCATTGGCATTGTCCGCCATAGTGCAACTATTGTAGTAGAGTTTGCGCATTATATTTATGTTAATATGTATTGCACTCTTTTCAGTCACCTAATAAATAAAAATCTGAAATATATCTAAAAACCATTTTGCTTTGTCTTCTTACTGTTTCGCTCAAAATTGCATGGTTTACTAGTTATACTACATCTCGCTCCCATTAAGCTTGTGATAGTCTACTGATACATCCAAATGAGCGGGTAGGTCTGGTTGCTTTACAAATGTGCAGCATTTTGACTTAACTTTATAGTAGTATTGCAATGAAAAAATCCTTTGTGATTATATTAGAAAAGGGGATAAAAATTCTTCCTGCTTCTAAGTTTCTATCTGATCACAGTATAAAAATTTAATTTTAGCTCATGCTCACTAAAAACATACAATATAACCTCTGATATTAATGACACACTTGCTCATTAACTTCTTACTGTACCATTTCTTTTCAAATTTGCACAAAGATTCCTTCAATTGTGCCCTAATTTTAAAAGATAAATAAAAAGGAGGGGTTCCTGTCTTAACTTTTGATTAAGACGGTGCCATCTTCTGGATCTGGTAGGTTAAGTTTGGTTAAGGTATGTTTTATTTTAACCTGCCACTGTATCATTATTGTCATTTTGTAAATGTAAAAAATGCCTGATTTTTTCAGTCATGTATGTCTACTAAGTAGATGAATCGGAAATTTACCAACAAAGATATTCAAAGAATCTAAAAAGACATTTATGTTGAAATTTTTTTTCTTACAATTTTCTGTCACTAAGAGTATTTCGGGAAAAAATCCTGACTAACAAATTTCTTGATCTCTTGAAACAGTCATTATATTTTGTTAACCAAAATGTTTTTTTTTTTAAATTTGGGTACTCCATGTAGGAGTATGTACATGTACATACATACTCCTACATGTCATGCAGGAGCTTGTTGATAAAAAGTCTTTTTTTTGACTAAACAAAGTGTGCCAAGAAATGGCAAAAAAGTTTGGCAAAAAAGTATAATTGGTTATAAATAACATAATTCAGCTATAGATAAATAAGTTTGTAATTCCTCTGCTCACCACCAGGGGCCCCTCAAATAAGGAAGTGTGTCTTAAAGCATTTAATCCATACAACCCCTGTTTATACTAACAGTGCTTACACCAGCAGTGTCTATACCATCACACATGCTGTTGATTGTTGATGAATGTAAATAGTGTCCAGTATGGCAAATGGTTCTTTTTTGCATTATCACCTTATAAATGTTGTTGTGAATAGTCATATTTAGGATCTTGGACAATCCCTAATAGATGATAACTAAAATCACATGTAAATAGTGTCCAGATTTATCCTACTGAGAACAGCTTGATAAGGGAGAGATAAAATGAAGGGAGATCAAACAGCTTATCTCCAAGAGCTATTTAGAAATTATCATAGTCTATCTTTAGAATAATGGATGGAAGTGATAAAATATGGTCATCCCTAATTCATCACAGAGACTGCCAAAACTGCAGATACCCAAAAGTATGTATCACAAGTAATAATTGAGATGAAAACTAATGGTATATGCTTTTGCTATCTGCAATTCTGGTACCCCACTAATGTGCAAATGTAGGGGGTAAATAATGCATCCCTACCATGGGTAGCCATGGTGTATACCATTTTAATATTATGTACAGTTATTAATTTGCATCCGACTCGCGCTTTGCACAAATCTTAACCTTGTCAGAGCCCCCAGTAACTCGGGGTTGACAAGTACTCGGGAAGAAGAAGAAGAAGTTCCAATCTTTAACCCATTCGTGCCAGGAGATCTCCTTGACAAGTGTCTTTTGGACTTAAAAACCTTTGAAAATAACTTTGGAATGAAGTATTAACCCACGAAATATTTTACTGAAAGTTGAGGGTTGGGTTCTAAGAACATTCCTTCTATGAATAATTAAAAAATAAAAATGATTTTATCATAGAAATATATCTAAATAGAGACATGTCTCTGACTTGAATAATCAAGGTGGTTTTGGCTGCTATGGCATAAATGGGTCAATCAATATATCTAGTATATTTTTTTGTTGTTGGAAGATTTATGTTAGATTTCCCCTTTCAGTTAGCTCTTTGTCAATAACAAAGTTTGAAGACAAACTTCAGATTATGAAAACTAACAAAAACTGCAGCAAAAACAATAATAACAACAACAGCAAAAACAACAATAACCAGAAGAATGTTGTAAACACCAAGGATGACAAATGTATTAAATAGGGAGCAAAAGAAACAGCAACAGCATTCATTTAACCCTTTTAATGCTGAGGCTACTTTCGTCTAAAGCACAAGGAAGAAAATGTCTTTGAAAACTCATCTAAACCCTGTCATGTTGGTATTCATTGGATAGCTCTTGCTGAGTTCTCTCAGATGAGTACCAATTTGTCAGGGTTACAATCATTTTTCGTTTTTTTGCCTTATTTTACAATGGCCAAATTAGCCACCAGCAGCATAAGGGTTAAGGTTAATAGTAACATCAGTTAAATGCCATGCACATCAGTTACAGGGATAACCCAAACAACAATTAGCAACAGTTAGTACAAACAAAAACAATCTACATAAAGCGCGGTGGCAAAACTGTAGGGGAGCAGAGACTACAACAAAAAACAAAGAAAAACAACAACAATAACAATAACAAAGGCAAGAAACAAACAAAAACAATGTTCATGAAGATCAGTGGCAAAACCAGTGTAGAGCACAGACAACAACAACAATAGCATCAACAATAACACTAGCATCAACAGCAACAATAGCATCAACAACAACAATAGCATCAACAACAACAATCGCATCATCAGAAACAACAATAGCATCAACAACATCTATAGCATCAACAGCAACAACACAAGCATCAACAGCAACAACAGTAGCATCAACAACAATAGCATCAACAACAACGACAACAACAATAGTAGCAACAGCAATATGTGACAACAATAATCCAAATTATGGACTCGTGGACCGTTCCATTCCAAAAAAAAACTTCCTTCCCTCCCCCCTCCTCCTCCTCCAAGTCTAACCCCCTTAATGCTCACAGTAGAGAAACACAGCCCAACAATTTTTAGAGAAATTTTCAGGCGAAAGCATAATTGATGGAATATTTGAAGGAGAAATATAAATTGGAATATTACTAACAACTCATCTCGAAATCTCCTGTAAAATCATTCTTGATTACCAGCTTTTTGTCAAAAATACTATTGATCCAGGTGATGATATTGAGATGAACTCTTAAGCATTAATGGGTTTAGTCCAAGAGGTCAGTGTCAGGAATGAACAAGAAGGATGCGCGCCCTCCGAGCCCAGCCTGAGGGTGTGACGAGTTCGGTGCAGCCCATTAGGGCCGCCGCCGCCAAGGGCCAAGGATCGGGGTCACAGGAACCAGCTGCCCACAAGAACAGCTAATTCATTTCAATTTTCAGCTCCACTAGTTGGAACATTCTTTGAAGTGCTCTTTTCTAGGGCAGCTGTCATTTGGCTTAAAGAGAGAGACCCTGGGACTGGGGTGCCCCCCCCCTACCCTTATAAATAAGGCAATAGAACTTGAAACCCTCTGAAAAGTGCAGAAAACCACATTTACCTAGGACCACTTACCGCAGATTTTTATGTATCCCAGACTAATGAACTAGTCCCAAATCATTCCTTTCCATTTATATGTTCATAATGGAACTATTTGGTTATATATACCTTGAACACTTTTGCTTGGTCCCAATGTGTCGAAGGTGAATGAGGACTGCTGTATTTAGCTAATCACTTGTTGTAAATTGTTGGGAGGCTTAGTCAAATTAATTGTGCTCTTTGGTTAAAAGCTGACTTACTTTATATCATGTGGGTCAATATACTTTGCTGACACAGGGATTGAGTTACCTTTAGAGCCTAATTTTGGGGCATTTTAGGCAAAAAATGCCATAAAACAAAATAAAAGTTATGTTGAAAGTTGTATGATCATACAGTATGATTTATATTCAAATGATTTAGAAGCATTTTAACTTACTTTTTTCAGACTGATTTTATTTGAAAATCAAATTGCTTACTGTACAAATTGTTTGTACTGTACAATGGAATAGGTGTGAATGATTGGTCACTGCATATGGTCAGACCGGGAACAGGTGATTCCTAGCAGTAGTTGAAGGTTCCTGACCACTGCTGACCACTGCTGACCATTTGCCCAGTGATTCCATGTAAAACCTGCTACAGCCTGGGGTAGTAGCCTGCATGCCTGGGGCAGGATTGCCAGGGGACTGGGTGCCCCTCTCTCTCTCTCTCACTCTCTCTCTCTCTCCCTCCCTCCCTCCCTCCCTCCCTATGTCCTGGGAGGCAGGCTTAAGTCAGGTGTGTGTGTGTGTGTGTGTGATGGCAGTCTGACATGTCCATCACTCTGTAAGCCATGACCATAAGCCAGAACAAGTGCACAATTATGAGCTGTAAGCACATGCGAAATTACTCAAGACCCACCATTATAGACACAGTCACACACACACACACACACACACACACACACACACACACACACACACATCCAATAGTAGTCTTGGCCTACCCCTCGTCAGCTCAGACATTCCATATTAGTGTCAGGAATAGCTAGGAATCCCTTGGATAATGCTTGGAAGATGATGGGATTTTCTGGGGATTTTCTGATGAAATCTGTAGGGGTCTTTTCACCCATTCCTTCCTAAGAGTTTGGCTGGAAATTTTCATTTGGGTCTATGGTTGTTTTGATAACTAGTAATTTTGGAATTGAGAATGATTTAATAACAAAATACTTGAAAAGAGATTTATTGGTCAGATTCTGAATAGCATTTCTCAAATACTTTGACAACTTTGGTTTTGCTTGCAAGATTTCATTGGGATTGTCTGGATGTTTTTGGCCACTCTGAGCTTTTATGGGTTAAAAAGATACATTGATTGATTGGTTTTATTTGGTCTAGTAAGATGTGTATTACATAGCATTTCGCACACAAAAAATCATATATAACGGTGACTAGATGGAGAGTCATTAACTGCTATGCAATAGAATTCTAACCAGACACAGGATAAATACACTAAAAGTTAGAAACTTATTTCCATAGTGGTCCCAGCAACAACCAAAAGTGGTCTTCCAAATTTGGGCATTACATGCTCATGATAGCCTTCCCTGATGGTTGAGCAGACTAGGGACTGTTGCCACTGACTGCTTGCTGTCTCTCACCACTGCCCAGGTTTGCATCTCAGCCGTGGCATGTGAGAAAGTTGCCAGTGACCTGGGATTAGGCGGTGGTTCTCGCCGGGTACTCTGGTTTCCTCCACCACTTCTAACTGGCTAGTCTCAATTAATCTATACATTGCAGAAAAAAGTGACGACAAACAAGATTCAAACCAGGCATCAGGGCAGGCAATCCTTTTGGATCAATGTATACAATAGCCCTGTGATATTAGCAAGCAGTCAGGTGCAGGCAGGTAAAGCCCCTTACACTTGTCGCACCTGTAATTAGGGCCAGGTAAGATCAGCCACACAAGACTTTCACGTGCAGGAAATTACACAGGTATCCACGCCAGGGCTTCATTTCACAAACCATTACATGTGCCTAACAACAAGGTGCGGGGAAGCATGGGGGCTCGCAGGAAAGGGTTCCTTCCCAAATATATCATTAAGGCCAATTTCCCAGCTGCAGGAAACACAGGCCCAATCTGTCATGATAAATCTCAGGTGAGCTTAATTTCCTTTGATACGTTCACCTGGGAATTGTTGTATTACCTGAGTGGCTTAGATTGGGTATGTGTGGCATGCTGCGTTGATTTCCATGTTGATTTCAGTGTTTCCACGCATAGTTTTGTTTACACAGGTAGAGAACATGATTGATGTGCAGCTCTGTTATAATAGAACATGCAGGATCTCTGGGGGCTGTTATTACATTGTTTAACCCTTCCAATGCTGAGGCTACTTTCTTCCAAATGACAAGCATGCAAAGATTTAACACTAAACACTGTCATGTTGGTACTCATTAGATAGCTCTGACTGAGTACTCTCAGATGAGTACCCATATTTCATGGTTTCAGTCATTTTTTTAGGTTTTTGCATCATTTGCTATAGGTCAGATTATCCACCAGCCGAATAAGGGTTAATTTAACTCCATTTGTGCCTGAAGATCACCGTGAACACCAGTATCGTGTGGACATTTGATATTTTACAGATTAAATATATTTTAAAAGTTTTTGAAGGAAAATGTTTGTCAAAACCAAACCTACTACTCTCTTTCAAATATACTGTGAGTTCATGATCCAAACAGTTTTGTGAATATTTTTCTTGAGAAAGCACCTCTTTGAAAATATTAAAGTAATAATCAGTTACACACTACTTAAACTCTCCTTTTGATATTTTGTGAGCTCATGCCTCATTCTTAGGTTATTTTCAAAGATATCGTAGATCCAGCTATTGTTGGTCATATTTTTCCAAAGAAAAGCTTCTTGAAATTATTTTGGTAATATCATTGTGATCAGAGCATTTTTTGGAAAAAATCTGAGGGAGAAATATTGGAGAAATTTATTTGTTTTCTTTTCAACACTACATAAAATTGTGATGTATGTGTCGTTATGGTGATTTGTCTATCTATTTGAAAGTCAAAGCGTTTTAAAGATTTTCACTTCTAATACTACTAAAATGTTTGATTGAAATGTATTATCAAAACTTCAACTTTGCGCCAATGTGGTAAATCTACTGTAAAATTAATAAAAGATAATGGATGTTTAGCTTTGACTCATTCAAAAGTATGAAATGTTTATTTATTAAATTCATGTTTCATTTTAGGAAAAAGATCATATACACAAAAGTGACTTTTTGATTTTGAAAAGTTGACTCTTTTTACATTTGTTAAACATGGGTTGTTAATACTAATTATAACCCTTCATGCAGTACTATTTAAAATCATTGTTGCATTGCTGACTCTTGTCTTGCCTACCTGTGTGATTTCAACAAGGTTCGTGATTACCTGTCAACAGAGTTGTGTTTGTTTATATCAAGGACCTCCCAGGACCTGTTAGTGGTGTTAGGCTTAATTAGCCATGTTACAACATGAAAGGCATCGCACAGGTAAATATCTTCCGGGGCGGTACAGGTAAACAGACTTTGGAAAACAACTTAAAATTGAAAAGAGGCTTTCTGTTTGGTGCTTGTACACAAAGCCATTGTTAGGTGTTAGAGACGCATTTAAAAGGCCCTTTTGCAAAATAGATGAAAGCCATAATCTGAGCACCTAAGAAAATCTGCTTTGCATATTCAGCAAAACCTGTATAATTCAGACACCTATGGGCTATCTAAGAGAACAATCACTGTGTAGAGGGATTGATACCTCTAAGAACGAAATGGTATGGTACTGGTATTGGTACCAATGAAATGGTATGCTTTTATAATGGTGCTTTTAACTGTGCTTTTTGCATTATTACCTTATAAAAGTTTTGGTGTAAATAGCCATGCTTAGAATCCTGGACAATCCCTAATAAATGATTCCTTCACAGTGGTTAGTATCATTAAGAACACTTTTAAGGAATGAAACGGGTATGATATGGTACTTTTTGATATGAAACTGGCACCCGTACCGGTAACTCTTAACCCATATGCTGCTGGTGGCCAATACTAAATGATGCAAAAACCCTGGCACATAGGTACTCATGTGAGAGAACTCAGCGAGAGCTTTCCAATAAATACCAACACGACTGGGTTTAGATGTTTTTCAAAAACTTTGCGTCATTGTACCTTGGACTCAGCATTGGAAGGGTTAACGGTACCCAACCCTAGTTGAATAATATCAGAGATGTAGGGTTTCTCAACAGGTGCACATCAACAGCCCACCTGGACTAATGCAATTCTGTGACCACCAGCAATACTGACCTAATAGACCCCTACCATTACATGCACAATTTAGTCTACTGACCGTCACAAATTTCCATTGGACCCTTTTGGGTTTGATCATCGAAAGACCCTTGCGATTTACCAATATTACACTGCCTAAGTATGCCCCTAGCTTTGTTGATGCTGGGATTTTTCGGCTAGCGGATCGCGAAAGATCTCAGATACGCCTTTTGGGTTTGATCATCGACAGACCCTTGCGATTTACCAATATTACACTGCCTAAGTATGCCCCTAGCTTTGTTGATTCTGGGATTTTTCGGCTAGCGCAAGATGCTTGGGGTATTTGTGCTGTGCGTCTCGCACTGCCTGTAGCTGTATGAGCTGGGTTTTCCGCGTGGCTGGATTCAGGTTATTGAGGAATCCTGTAGGGGCAACGAGGCTGAAGACAAGTCAGGGGAATTAAGACACCGTTATATCCCAGCAAGCTAGAACTAGAGCTCGGCTCACGGAAACACTGGCAAACATTGAAGTGTTGAAGAAACTCCCCTGGAAATACTCCAATTTCTACATCTTCTGGATGGACGCCAATCAAAAACAAGCACTATGCTGCTATCTGGTGAGTTGAGATCTTGGTTAAATCTATTTGGAGTGTTGAGTTCAATTTGTAGAAATTGAATGCCTAATTGGAAAAATTGATGTTCTATGAGAAGCTTTCTATATAACTCTGATTGCAGAAGGAAATGTGTGGAGATTGTGCTCTTCCATTACAAAGCTATTTTAGTAACTTGCCATCTACATGTACTGCTGTAGTAATTTATGTTGTAGACTAGATACCAGTCCTAGTAACTTTGTTTCACCTTATCATTTATATGTGTGTGCATTTATATATATATATATATATATATATATATATATATATATATATATATATATATATATATATATATATATATATATATATATATATATATATATATATATATATATATATATATACTGTAGAACACGAAATTCACGCATGTCCCAAGTATAGCGAATTTGGGAGTTTTGCGTCATAGCGTATCTTTATATTAGCGTCTCTTTACCGTAGCCGCAGCCGCTAACAGAGCCATCTGTCGCAAAAAGACGAACTAATTTGAGCAGAGAATGCTTCCAGTTTGATTGCGCATTCTCTCAAAAGGGGGCGCCCGTATTTATAAACAAAGGGTTAAACAAAGGAAATGGGGCTATGAACCCTATCCATGGTGGCACAACAAAGGGGCCATATCAGGTTGTATGAAGTGTAATCTTTGGAAAATAAACAATCAAAACAGATCACAATGATTTTTCTTTGTTCTTTTAACATGTCTTTTGCTTCCTAAAGCCAGAAAAACACAAAAAAGAATGGTTCAAGAGGGGCTACGTATGCTTCATGTTTGTACTAGTGGCGCCATCTAGCGGTCACCACGAAAACGAAAATGGCTTCTCCTGAATGTTCGTCAAATGCCTGTGCTAAAGGCATGCTAAAGGTGCCATTTGTTGTTGTTTTTTTGTTTTTAGATGGAATGTTTATTAATTCAATGGAATCATGAGCTAGTCCACAAGCCCAGAAACCGATTTTAAAAAAGGGTTTCAGCAGGGCTACGTATCTTCTATTAGATTTACTAGTGGCACTATCAAGCGGCCACCACTAAAACGAAAATAACGGCTGCACAAGAAACCTCCAATTCTTGCTTCAAAGGGGACCGTCTCATTGACGTCAGCGCCACCAGTGGCTAAAAAGAAAGACAAAAGTACAGCGTTTTTATATATAGCGAAGCGGCACCAGACGCTTAGTACGCTATATATAAACACACGCGGAAATTTCTTGTTCTACAGTGTATATATATATATATATATATATATATATATGTATATATATATATATATATATATATATATATATATATATATATATATATATATATATATATATATATATATATATATATATATTGTCACCTACATATGCATGATCTGCTGTATTTACTTGAAATATTCTTATTTACTTGAAATATAGTCCATACTATAACTACATGACTGTTGTTAGAGCCTTAATGTGAGTTTCACCCTCTCATGAAAAAGCTACATATAAGGACATGTTCTGTTACCTGGCCATACTATAACTACATGACTTGGTTGTTAGAGCCTCAATATGAGTTTCACCCTCTCATGAAAAAGCTACATAAGGACATGTTCTGTTAGCTGTCCATACTATTGCCACATGAGGGAGTTGTTAAAGCCTCAACATGACCATAATCATCATCATCATCATCATCATCCCTCTTTCTCATCATCATTCAACTTATTTACATCATTATCTTCATCTTCCACCCTCACCATGTCTTTCTCCTCAATCTTCATTGGCATCATCATCATCACCATCATCATCATCATCATCATAGAATCATCATAGAATCATCATCATTATCGTCATAGGAATGTTATCATCACAAGCATTGAAAGTGATCATCATCCATCATAGAAGTAATATCAACATTCTCAGCATCAGCATCAGCATTACCAATTCTATGTATTGGTCATGCAGTCTTCATCACTTAAAGACCTCACCTCACCTGAAGTCACCATGCATCATAGAATCACTTTCATCATCAATATTTAATCTTGCATCATCATGCTCATCTTTTTCATTATTATCATCATCATTATCATCATCATCATCATCATCATCACTATCATCTATCTACCCAATTAGCGGTCTATCCTCTTCATTTAAAGACAATAATTCTACTGTATACTTCACCTCACCTGTCATATAGCATATCTCACCTTCAGCAGCATCATCATCAGCAGCAGCAAATACTGCAGTGCTGTGACTACTTAACTCTCTGTGTGCAGAGTAAACAGGAATTAGCCAAACAGAGCCACAAAGCAGCCTCCTTAAGGTACTGCCTGTTATTCTTAGTCTCACTTCTGGCCTTTTAACGCTTTAGGATCTACTTCAGTCTCCTGAGCAGGTCCAAGTCGTTCATTAAGGGCTCGTTGAGTGGGTAACCCTAGAACAGCTGGTGTAACAATGAAAGGGTGAGAAAATGGGCTGGATTAGTTTGTTCCAAATGTAAAAAAATTTATCCCATCTTTTCCCCACTATTTTCTTTCATTGAGTGCAAAGCTGCATGGACTGTAATATTCATCAAAGTCATTTTTCTTCACCCTCATCTTTATCATCTTTATCATCATCATCATCATCATCATCATCATCATCATTATTATTATTGTCATGGTGATGATGATGATGATCAGCATCATTATCATCATCAATTCTCTTTACCTTAGTTGTTGTATTGGCTTCATTTCTATCACGATCAAAAACCATTATCATCACCATCATCACTACTATAATCATCATCATCATCATCATCATCATCATCATCATCAATAACAACAACAACATAACAACAACAGCATCAATAATCAATAACCATATCATTATCATCATCATCATCATCATCAATAACAACAGCAACATAACAACAACAACAGCATCAACAACAACAAAACAACAACAATGTCACTATCCTCTTGGCTTCTAAAACCTTTACATGGCCTCAGTATCTGCTGTTGCTAAATGGGAACATTTCTAATGATTGAGTGCTTGTATCAGTGAGCTCCATCGATAAAGCATACAGTTAGATATAGACAATTAGCCTTTCTACTAATTAATGTTTACCTCACACACACAGTCATCTAAATAATTCACCTGATTAGCCAAGGTTAGTCATGGCTATACTCTTGCTTTTTCAATACACATGATGATAAGATGAATAACCTTTGAAGGTATTACAAAGTCAAATACATGTTTTGACCTTCCCATGGCCATGGGCTCCTTCTTTATCATGTAAAATGCAATTATATGGTCCACAAAAGTGGGCAACTTACACAGGTGCTCAGCTTAATAATATTCATGATATTTATAATTATTGTAATAGTGATAATAATAATAATAATAAAAGTAGTAATAATAATAATAATAATAATAATAATAATAATAATAATAATAGTAATAGTAATATTAATTATGATTATAATAATTACATGCATGCAGTGTAATTAATGGTGCCCTCGGTTAATTGATGGCCGGTATCTACTGAGGCACCTATTGGCTGCAAGCATGGTATATCAGTCGACCCCCTGTTGTAACCCATATCCCAGATTACATGGCCAGATCATTTGGCGGCAAGTCCCTGTTTTATTTATCTCAGTCCCTACTCAGAAAATTGTGAAACCTCAATTAATGCCCCTTAACCCTTTTTCTGCTGGTGATTATTTTGGTCAAAAGAAAAATAATGCGAAAAAAGCCTCAGAATGGGTAGAGTTAAAGGAACAAAATGGGTTGAAACCATAATCCCTCCTTTTAAAAAAGAAAAGAAATCTTAGATATATCCAAGAAATTACAGCCTGCATGCAGAAGCTCCTGAAAAGTGTGTGTGTGTGGGGGTGGGGGTATTGTATTGTATTGTTTGAGTGGAATGCTCTTTGCCTCAGGATAGTCTTATAGGGATACCTATACAGCCCAACTGTCACACCACATGTAGTTCTTCACAAATCAATATTGAGGCTACTCCAGGCTTATGAAGCACAAGAGAGGAATCGGGAGCCTGAGGTAAAAGAAGGGTATCCTTCTTGACACTTTTATTCTCGAGGCAGCCCAAAATGGGCATGTGAGCTGTAGACTATGAAGAATGATCATCTTGTCTAAATATTTTCACATAGTTTAAAAAAAAAGTTATTTGCTTAAAAGTAGAATGCTAAATCTCTTTCTATACAAAATTCCTTGATAATGTTTATCTATTATAGATCTGACAACTTAAGGAATATCTTGAAATTGAGAGCAACATTTCGTGAATATCCAAAAATGTAAGACAGGACAAAAGTAACCTTAAGTATCATTTAGATAGATCTTCAAACACATTAATATAGTTATCAAGATATCTTTCATTGTGTTAGGTGTGAGACCACCTACCTACCAGAGTGAGCTATGAGCAGGTAAAGGTTATGACTACTAGTCTGTGTGGTATCTCTGCAAGTGTACCGCCTGTACAATGGTTGACATTGACAGTGTGAGATATGGCTTCTTACTTACACAATGCATTATCCCTAACCTTTGTGTGGCTAAATCCATATAGCACACCCTGCTGAGGTTACAGTATTGTACCTTGTGCTATATGATATCCCTATACCACTACCTGGAGAGGCCAATACCTGCATATGATATCAGGGTATCTGTATCAGGGGATTAGAACAGCAGGCACACACAAAAGGATGAGTTTTGACACCAAATCTTTGATCTTCTTACCTGGAAAAACAAGGTGTGTTTTCTTAGCCTTTGGATTAAATGCTTGAGCTCATATTCATCCTTCAAACACAGGTGATATGTGAAGCATTCACTCAACCTTAGATGACCAAATTCTTTTCTTAATCCAAGACTCGACCCTTAGATGACCAAACACAAGTGGATTCGAAACCAGCCGGTCAACCTGAACATGCTAGCCTCAACCAGTGTCTACTGATAACTGCTAATTAGGCCAGAATTGGTGCTCTGGGCACCCCCAGCTGGTGGTGGAGATAGGTTTCTCTGTAATGTAACCGATGCGAGAGCCCTGATTGGTCCTTGTTTCCACGTGACCTCGCACTGCTGCCTTATCTGATACTCCTGGCATGAGTCCAGCACGTAACTATAGGGTATATAGTAATTGGTCTCTCGCTACATATCCATTCTTTTCTTAATCCAAGACTCGACCAGAGGAGAAAAAAAACTCTGGCTAGGTCAAAAAATGATACCCCTTCTGGCTCTATGATATTTGAAGAACAAGCCTTGAATAATGCATTAATTCACAAATATTTCGAGGAGAATTATTGGTTGAGTTATGATCAATATGTTTCATCAGATATATATTTTCTGAAAAATGCTCTGGTCCAAAGGATATCTATGAAAAAGTGTGGGCTTTCTCTGATGCTACATGTGTGAATGGATTAGCATTTAATTATAAGATTTGTCATTAGAAAATGTTCAATTTCGCTTTAACAAAGCTTTAACAAAAGCAAATAAGCAATATTTGTTTTTCTTCTCAAACCACCCAAATTCTACAGTGGGCATCAAGGTTCAACTTTCCCAGGGGCCCAGGGGCGTACACTCCTAGATTTTGCTGTTGGCTCCTTGAATTTTCAAACTAGGGGCCAAAATTAGTATCATAATTACCAGAAATCCTGTTTTTGACCACCTATTTTATCAAAAAACATTGCCAGGGCCCAGGCCCCTATAGCCTGAAATCTGATTCTCAGACCATGGGCATGAATGGGTTAATAGAAGTCCATAAGTTTAACGGAAAAAGCTCTTGAAGTCAGTGTGGAGGCCGTAGAAGTATCCTCATGTATGATTACGCAGAGGATAATCCTAATTGCCTAAAGACGTGTTAAACTGCCAAGCCATACTGCAAATATTGAAAGCTTACGGAGTGGTCAAGGGCTGTTACGGCCATTGTCCAGTTGGGAGGGGAGAGGCCCCTTTGTTTAACCCCGGAGATTGGCCATCAGATTCTCTTCCATACTTGCCTTTGAAGCTGGGATTGGAATTAGTAGAGTTCCTGTACTATTTAGCTTTTGTTTGGAAATATCCTGCCTTGCACTTTCTACCAGAGGTGCACAGATACACACGCTTAGTGAAGAGAGTCAGGTCCCTTTTTGAACTGGGGAGATATGAAATCAGATTCTGTTCTATACTTGCCTTTGAGGCTGGGATTGAATTCTAGAAACTCAGTAGAGTTCCTGTGCTTTTTAGCGTTTGCTTGGAAATATATTTTCTTGCACTTTCTACCAGGGAGCAGGGACCTGCACAGGGTTATCAAATTTAAGAATTGCCAATGACTGCTAAACATCTTTCACAACAGCCTGAGTTTGAATCTTGACAAGTTGTCTCGAAAGTTGCCAGTGACTTGGGGTTAGGTGGTAGTTTATGCTGGGTACTCCAGTATCCTACACCACTTACAACTGGCTAAGTTATAAAATAGCCTATATATGGCAGAAATAGTGACAATAATCAAAACTCTACTAGAGCAGCAACTAGAGAGCCCATTTGTTGAATCCTGGAGATTTTGTTTCATGTATAAAATAAATTGAATTAATCTGAATATATGCATTTTGACTTTTATTTCAAAAGCAACCTGGACAGATGCATTTACTATCACTTCAGTTAATTAATACCAATTGTACAATGTTTATAAAAGAAGCACAATCTGGATATATGCATTCCAACTTTTATTTGAAAAACAACCTGGATAGATGCATTTGCTATTACATTAGTAAATTAGTGTGGACTGTACAATGTTTATAAAAGTAGCATGTAGAAAGAGGGTGTGTCCCATGCATGAGCTGGCATCTTTACATCAAGCCCAGTCGGCCCTGGCCAGATGATGGCTTTGTGGTATGAAATCAAACGCCAGCGAAGAAAGAGAGATGAGAAATGTGATCTCATGTAGTATCCCTCTAAAGAAGCTGCTGACTCATGGTCGGTTAACTCATTCATGCTTGGAGATTTCCTTGACTTATGTCGTCTGGACCTGTGATATTTTCAAAATAACTTTGAAATTAAACATAGATTTGATGAATAATTGAAGAGCAGTTGTAGTAGGTTTCTGATTTACAATCCTCCTTCAAATCTTTATGGAAAATGTCAATTGCTGGAGAGATATCACCAAAAAATGTCATACGTTTTTTGGTTCACCCATCTGAAAGATTGTAGTGCACATGGTCTGACAAATCTTGACATAACTAAATGAATATAGAAATTTTCTAAACAGATTTCAAGAGGTATTGATAAACCCAACATGAATTACAAATTTCCAGTCAATATTTTTGAAAAATGTTGCTTCAGGATATTTGCATATTCATCAGACTATATTTATTTGCATCTTGAGTGCTTATTATCATAATGTTCTAGCAACTTTTAACATTACTCATCAAATAGACGTATGATTGAAACTTATTTGAAGAAGAATTGTTAGACCCAACAGGAAAAATAACTTTCAGTCAAAACTTTTGAAAAATATCAATTTGTTGTCAAGATATTGGCATATATGTGAGACCCTATATATATGTATGTATCCTATATATATATATATATATATATATATATATATGTATCCAATATATATATATATATATATATATATATATATATATATATATATATATATATATATATATATATATATATATATATATATATATATATATATATATATATGCAAAAGCATGGATATGTTCCCAGTGTGAAAGGGTTAATCATCTACCTGGCTCTCTTCCCACAGGTAGCTAACTGCACCTGTACACCTGCTTCATGCTTCAAGGACCCTTTCATCTTGTCACACCTGAAAATCTGCAGACCGACAACAACGTGAATAACACTTTTTCTTGGAGTTGCCGTTGCTCCCTCAAACGCTTTACTTAACTCTCACAGAGATGTATATACCTGAGTTATAGGTCCCTGACTTTCATCATGACTCTGCCACACCTGGAAACCTGGAATAACATAAATGTTGAAAATTTTAAACTCTTTTGTGCATGGAAATCCCCATGTCATTGTCAAGAGAGATATCGCCAAAATAGTGATGTGGTTATTGCTGCTTGTCAGGCCTGAATGTGTTAAATGAGTCGTTGTGTCTGAACACTGACAGAAAGATATCAAAACATAAACAACAAATTCACATCACTTCTTATACTATATAGTTTACTATGTACATGGCATGGTGGTTTTTAAATGGGGAATCTCACAACCATTCACTTCGAGTGAGAACTAAAATATAACTCATCAAATAAGAGTTAAGTATAAAAAATGTCCTAATAACCTACTCTACCATGGGTCTTAGCCACTGGATTTTAAAAAATGCCCTTCTAATTCTGAAATAACCACATTTGATAAGCAATTGTGCTGCTGCACTAATTTAGTACTGTCAAAGATGTTTCCTATACCTTAGATGAATAAAAGAATGGATATGTAGCGAGAGACCAATTACTATATGCGCTAAAGTGAAGGCCTGGCTATGCCAGGGGTCTCGAATATGGCCTCAGTGCAACATGACAAGGAGACAGAGACCAAAGAGGGCTCGTATCATTTACATTACAGAGAAAGCTGCACACCGACATGTGCAGAGTGAATGCTATAGTGAAGGCCTGGCTATGCAAGGGGTCTCGAATAAGGCCTAACTGTGAAGTCACTAGGAGACAAAGGATAACGCTTGTATCGTTTACATAAGAGAAACTTGCGCGCCAACATGCGCAGAACGCGACTTTTGGGCTATTCGCCTCAGTCAGTCTGTTCAAGTTGCCCGACTGGTTTCATATCCACTTGTTTTTAGTCATCTAGGCCCATACCCATAAACCCCCCCTCTCCCTATGTAGTACAAGTGTTTTCTGTTCACCAGCCCGTCCACGTCTTATATCATTCCTCCATGTCACTCCAACATAAATGAGCATCAAGACTTTGCTTCTGATCCCGCACACTCAATTAGACATCCCTGCAGATCTATTATACAAACACTCCACACCAATATCTAATGCCTGGAGGGCATGGAATTTCAGCATAAGCATTCCAAATAAAACTGGTCATGGGGCACAATCGGCAAAATTGTGCCAGCCACTGGGATGAGTGCATCGGTGAAAAAGGATACTTTTATACTTTATCTTTTATATACTTTTATCTTTAACATTCCTATTTCCATTTTTATCTTTTATAAACCCATTAATGCTCATAGCAGCCTCCAGTAGCCTGACAGTATTGATGACATCTTTCATGTGGTGAATGCATTGTTGAAAAAATATTTGAATTAAATATGCTAATCAGAACATTACCAACAGCTCTCCTTCTGATGTTTTGTAAAATAACTCCCAATTCCTAAAGTTATCGTCATACAAATGACTACTTCTAGAGAGACTCTTAAGCATGGATATTTGTTAAGAATATGCTTTTAATTGACACATGTTTTTGAGAGTAAAAACAGACTATATTTTGGTGACCTGATGTGTGATTAACAAAGCAATACCAACCCCTTTGATGGGTTTGTAAAAAGGCAAAGCTTAATCATATCACTAGCCTTCTGTTGGAGATACAAAAACCAGAGCACCTGGGATACACCATCACCTAGCCCCGAGTCACTGGTAACTTTCTCACATGCCTCAAACCAGGCAGTGGGAAGAGAGAGTGTGCATGCTGTGACCAGATTTGAAGCCGGACAGTGGTGAAGGATGACCGAAAGTCAGTAGCGATGCCTTAGAACACTCGGATATAAGGACAGGCCCGCTGCCGGCTTTTTGAGAGTACCATAGTGGACGAAACCTGCCATTATTGTACATGGCCTAGGGGAGGATCAAGTTTTATTTGGAATGATTAATTCATCTGAATCGCATACCTAATAAGGCAAAATGTTAGAGAGCTGACCATTCACTGCTCAACTCACTAGCTTCTGGCTATTTAACCCTTCCATACTTTTAGCCCTCCCTTGACCATTTGGGAATTTCTTTCAGAAAAAAGCATCCCGTGGAAAATATTTGAACGGAAAATACTGTTCAGAGATTGCTTTACAACTTTCCATCAAACATTTTTAGATTTTTTGCTAGATTCTGAAGTTATTTTCAAAAGCAGCTTAGAAGCAGACGACACTTTTCAGGGAGGTCTTTTGGCAAGACTGGGTTAACCAGCACTGTGGATTGCTACCCCCACACAGACACGTACAATTGTCTCTTTGGCCCAATGTTGTCATAGGCGTAACTGCTTGTTTTCATTAAGTATTATCACTGTTTAGACTAGGTATCAAATCTATTCAAGTCAAATCACACATGACGGAGGACTTTCCTAACCGTTGGGCACTATGGATGAGGGTTTTGATTTGCCTTTCTATTTTAAACTTGGCTATAAGACATGGCCAGGAAGTGAGCTACTCTGAATAGGAGTGCAATCATAGAAAGTGAAATTGACCAGTTGATTCATTCTCTCAGTACAGGAAATTACTTCTTTATAGAAATTTAACCTGTTCTGCTCACTTTCAGCGCACCCCAAGTTGAGAATATATGTCTTCTCTTGTGCTGAAATTTTAAGTGTTGAAAATTATATTGGTTTAAATAGATAACTTCCATGATTATAATATAGATTCCTCTCATGAAAATTAGGGGATTGGATTGGATTAGAATTTCATTTATTGTCACTTTTTTTACCACATTGAGGCCAAATTATGCCAAGTATGTTATAGATGATTGATTACCCAGGAAAACTGCCGCCTTACCCTAAGCCAAAGGTAACTTTTTCAAATGCGTTGATGTGAACCAGGAACCCTTGGCACTTGTGAAAGACAGAGAGCTGTCTAATTGTACAATTCTTTAAGCGCTTTGCTAAATAACAGGGGCAGCATGATAAAAAATAAGTGTGAAAAAATATTTCTTCATTTCTTTTTTCTTTCAGTTTATCAATAAAAATGAACTAAAGTAACAATTGGCAATGGATCATAAGAAGCAAGAAACAGTGTCCACATTGTTTTAAAGAATTTAGAGCAATGTAATGGTTTAGGAATGGAGAATCTTTAAGTTGACTGTCATTTTCCCAGGATAAAATTACTTGAAGAAAAGTTTTTAGCTCTTTATGATGTGATGCAGGTTTAAATGAGCAATAACTCCATTACTAAAGAAACATTTTTTTTATTCAAATGTCACAAAAAAGTTGTCCTTCATGTACCTTGTATTTTAATTAGGCTATAAAATTTGCATATCATTACCCTGATGAAAAACAATTGAAACATATCAATGCCTTATATGTCTGCCACTAGTCTATTGGTGAGAACCTTGCCTACCCGTGGATACCAGAGTATTTTTTGTTAAGGATAACCCTACCTCAGTTCAGTATGCTGGTATTCATTAACTATTCATGCTTGAGAGCTCCTCTACAAATTGTCATCTGCATCTGCATCTATGGCACTGTTCAGGTTGACCAGCTGGTTTCATATCCACTTGTTTTTATTTATCTAAGACCAAGCTTACAATTTTATACTTTGACATAGGTATAGAAGGGTGTCTCAGAGAAAGTTGATTTTGAAAAACAGAATATTGACGAGATATTCGGATTGATGATGAAAGATTTCATTATATAGTGACACTCTATCACCCCAGGGTGGTCTCAGCCAGCCTGACCACCCAGAGTCTATGAAAACATCCCTTTGTTAAAGAAGATACACTTGTGCCTGAATAAATAAAAAATAGCGCTGAACATTTCCCTCCCAGCGGTGAAAAAATATTGGCCTCTGGATAATTGATCGAGCTACAAAAGCTCCCCATGGCCCCCCTAAATGTCAACCAGTTTAGACCAGGGGATTGGGGTGGGTGTGGAGTGATGCAGATACAGTGGATGATATTTTATAGATAAAGGTTCTAATTCTTTTGAGTTATGATCCGACCAAACTAAGCTTAGTTCTCATAGAAAATTGTGGTATCATCTGATGAGGTATTTTTTGGTATCTGTCCATTGAAGAGGTAATTAACATGTTCATTTCCACTTAACTATCAAACATATTGCAAACAAATTTTTATCAGATATTGAAGCATAGAGCTATTAACTCTTAATGGGTTTTATGGATGATAGCAAACAACTTCCATCAAAAATCTTGCTTTCTTTCCATAATATCTATGTGAACATCTTGAGGTGATGGTAATTAAGTTAATCACACTTTTAAATGGCAACTTTGATGAGAATAAAGAGTGGCAATTTTGGTGAAAATAAAGGCAATATATCACTTAAATTTAAATGGTTATTTCCTGATTTATGTTAAAGCAATGATGTGCATTTGCGTCTGACCATTTCTAACTTTTGAAGAATAGTAATATGTTACAGAACCATAAGCTTAACAAAACACATTTCCCATAGCGCTAGCTCCTATCAGATAAAGATCCTTTCTGTTACTTTAGAGCTGGGTTCAAGCATCTGGTTTTGGTTAAAGTGACAGTTATCTCTGAGGGCAGCGCTCGCATACCTGCACTTTTTAGCCGGGGAGAGGTTATCGTGCGAGAGCATGACTTTATTGGAGGAAAAAGTCCCTCTTTAGGCCAGGGTCACTCCCCATGACATGCACAGATAGGAGGAGTTCAAAAAAGAACATAATGCTGTTACATTGTAATTGATTTTGGTGTCAGAGGTCAAGGTCGTGACCTGTGTCAAGGTCAAAGATCTGTTTTGTTTCACTTTGTGGTTTTTGGAGGCCACTGTTCTAACCACAAATTACTTTTCCAAAAGACTAGCATTGGGTGAGAAACTTTTCCCAGCTTGGCTAAGTACATAAAGTGGTCTTCCAGCCACAAGAACCCTCATTTATCTTAGTTGTGTTAAAAACGATATTTGTGTCAATGAAATTTTATTTCCTATTGATTGGTTAGTAAAATATATTGAACATTTTTTTATTTGAATACTTCAAACTTTTGGAGGTTCATTGCTTTTGCTTGTGCATTCATGGTACATATGGGATAGCAATATATGGTACCTCGAATTTTTACAAATTTTTGATGTCTTGATAGTAGATATTATGAGTTACATGTAATCACAGACAAATCTTCTGCTCTGACTCATTCTAGTCCCCTTTAACACATCCATGCTTAGATTTTTCCTAGTGCAATATAATCTGATAATGTTCTATTTATTCAAAAATATGGGTATTATTATGATATTGGAAAATTATGTGAAAATGTAATTTTTCCTGTTGCAGTTACTACATTTGAATATCTGAACTATATCTAGAATCCTAGCACAGCAACCTTACTCTTAAATATTTTCAATTTTATTTTTGAGTAAATTCTGTAGCATGCTCCATTTCCGTATGTCGTGTTGCCATGACAATCTCAGAACGGCCCACTGTGATTGGTACCAGGTGTTGCTAGGATACATCTGGGGCTAGTGTTTACGTGGAGATGTAAACAAGTCTGAAAGTTACCAGGATAAATCTTGCGTCTGGAAATGGATGGAGGTGGTTGATAATCAACATATTAACTGGGTGACGAATTTACTGCCCAGTCATAAGCTTAACCCTTTCAATGCTGAGACTTCTTTCATCTAAGGCACAAAAACTCAAAAGATTCTGAAAATCATCTAAATCCTGTCATGTTGGTTTTCATTGGAAAGCTCTCATTGAGTACTTAAATATGAGTACCCATTTGCCAGGGTTTCAGTCATTTTTCAGCTTTTTCACATTATTTTGTATTTGCCAAATAAGCCATCAGCAGCACTCAAGGGTTAATCCATTTATTCCTCTAGCAACCCCAAAAAGGCCTGACTATCTTTTTGAAGTTTGGAAAAAAAAATCTTTGATTAAAATTGTCTGTCAGTGACTTTATTTTTGTGGTATTTTGACAGATGTGTGCTTCTTGTTTCTTTTGCGCAAAATCATGGTTTCTAAAAAAATATGAAGGAGAATTTATTATCAGCTCTCTTTCAGTTATCCAGTAAAATAATTCTTAATTAATGCTCGCAGTGGCCAATTATTAACCGACCTGAGAATTTTGAAGATATCTTTCAGGAGAAAGCAAAGTTGGGAAATAATATGTTAGAATTTGGATGGAGGCATAGGCAGGCATTACGAGGGACTTTGCTTTAGTCGGTATAAAAAGTGATAGAAGATAAAATTCCAAATCCCAATTCTGGGAGTTTATATCATTAAGGGTTTATATCATATAGCAAACAGGTCTCTTAATTCCTTTTATTCAGATGTTTTTCATCTTCTTGGGTGTCCGAGGACATGAAAAGAGTGGATCATCTCAGATCATCTTCTACATTGGATTTTGCCGTGTCACAGTTAATCAAGAGGCAAATTAACAACGCAATCTGGCCAGTTGCCTTTAACTTGTGTGCACACAAAAGTCTGCAGGGCACAGAAACTCCCAATTAGAAATTAGGTGACACACTTAATCTGCGGGATGAGGATGAAGAAATTCAGCCTGCAATCTTGTCATGATCTGTCAGCACCCCATTCCCTGCCCTTTCGGGGATGCATAAACAGGTTCCAGGGCCACTGGTGCTGTAGGTGTGAGTGGGAACATGTGTATGGTGTGTATTTGTGGTATCTGGCTGCCCATGGTGTGGGTCTCTGGCGGGTTGCTCCAGGACTGTTGATGGGTGGCGGGGAGGGTTGGCTATAAACATGTGGGGCTGGATTACGTAGTGGAAAACATCTGCCTCTGTGGATCTCTATAACTGTACAATGACACAGAATGAATTTGCAAAGTAAACCCATTCCTTTTTTCCTCCTCTATTGATAAGCATATGAATATTTACTGGTGGATGTGCTGTTGATATTATAACATTTTACTTGCAGAATAAACAAAATCAACGTTTTGCATGATGTAAGTTTGTATTTTCTCATTGCATTTTTATAAGCAGTAATGCCTTAAAGATTTGGTAGAGGATAAAACCAATAAAGGGAATGGCAGCATTGATATATGCTTCCTGTTGGCATTGCATAGTATGAGTACCTTGGCCGTGAATTCATATCTTGCAAGATTTTCTTCTTATTTGCCTGCCTGAGCATTAATATATATATATATATATATATATATATATATATATATATATATATATATATATATATATATATATATATATATATATATATATATATATATATGTATATATATATATATATATATATATTTATATATATATATATTTATATATATATATATATATATATATATATATATATATATATATATATATATATATATATATATATATATATATATATATATGTATATGTGTGTGTGTGTGTATGTATGTATATATGTATATATGTATAGATAATATAGGGTAGGGCACAGTAAGGCCTAGGTGGCTTAGGCTAAGCAGATGTCTACTGCATTTGCCAAGGCCATATGTTGTCAGCAGAGGAGAGGGTTAAGGAGGTGAGGGATTTAGAGAACAGGAGAACTTTGCTGACCTTATATCCTCCGACTCCATCCACAATCTGGATACAGTCATTCTCACACACTGTGAGCCGAATAGAGTCAGAAGCTAACGGCATGGTGGAGTGATTTGAAAAGAAACTAAACATTGAATAATTGATGAAGCAGTAATTGTCATTGTACCTTCTTAAATCAATCAACACTTAAATCAACACAAGAAGGAATCCTTGAATGAATCAATGGAATAGATTTTTGTTCTTCATCACTTTTTGGGCCATTCTAGGCTCAATCATGACTGGCCTGAATAGTTATATAAAGAAGGGTAAAACTTGAGTACCTTAATACAAAAGAATTCCAAGTGAATTCCCTTTTTAGTGTGAAATTCATCAATCTATTAATGTACTTATTGACCAAAAACAGCCACACAATTTTGATGAAATCTAACAACAACTCTCCTTCAAATATTTGGTGATCATTCTTGAAGTTTTTTTTTATCAAAGTATCTTAATAGATACAGACAACAATTTTTAGAGGACCTCTTAGATATGAATGGGTTAACCTGTCCAATGCCGAGGCTACTATCGTCCAAAGCACATTAGGACGCAAAGATTTTTGAAAACCATCTAAAACCTGTCATGTTGGTACTCGATCATTAGAAAGCTCTCACTGAGTACTCTCAGATGAGTACCCATGTGCCAGGGTTTCAGTCGATTTTCAAGTTTCTTTCGTTATTTTGTATAGGCAAAATTAGCCGTCAGCAGCATAAGGGTTAATGTGCATTTTTTAACATCTGGACTAGTAATTTAGAGTGGCGAGACAGGTGAATGGAAATGGAATACCTGATTACTCCAATTTCCCTGCGTAATTACTGACTTTTTTAGCTTTGTTTGGCTTTATATAAATATAAAGTGTCTTGTAAGGTTTCTCCTATTTAACTCTCTTTCATGGCTAGAGATTTCCTTGACTTGTGAGACCTTTGAGAAGAACTTTGGATTTATGCATAAATTCACAAAATATGTGTCTTAACCCTTATGGTGCTGGTGGCTAATTTGGTCAATATGAAATAATGCAAAAAAACTGGAAAATGACTGAAACCCTGGCAAATGGGTACTCATCTGAGAGTACTCAGCGAGAGCTTTCATATGAGTACCCACATGACTTGGTTCTGATGATTTTCATTATTATTTGCTTTTTTGTGCATCGGACGAAAAATAACCTCGGCAGCAAAAGGGTTAATTAGGGAAGTTGTGGATTGGACTCTCATCAGCATTTCTCCTGATTATGGAATGTTTCACAAAATATGCTCTGACCACAAAGATAAAATCAAACTAGTCAGGCTGTTTGGTGCTATGGCTATGAATGGGTTAAGTCTTTCCTCCTCAGGGAGCATTAACCCTTTCTTTGCTTAACAACCAAAAACTGCCTGAATATATTCAGGTGATATTTTTTGAAGCATACATGTAGAATTCTAACTACCAAAAACAACCTGAATATATTCATGTGATCTCTTTTGGAACATAGAACTTTAACTACCTAAAACAGGTAGATTATCTTGGTAATATCTTTTGAAGTTTTCTACAAAATGTTTTCCATGGCTCTGAACACCCTAGAGAAGCTGATGTTTTCCCGGCGTCCAATGAGGAACTCATTTAGAGGTCATGTGATCCCGGTGTATGTGTTTATAGGGAACTGCCTTCGGGCTTCTCTCCCGATGATACCTGATAAGCAAGAAAAATAAACCTTAATGAAAACTGGCCATCGCTGCCTACTGGATTTCTTTACTGTTGAGGGGATAGGAGGATCAAATAAAAACAGTGGGAGATAGAATCTCTTATCGCTGACTGCTATATTGTTAGCTGCTGGTAGAGAGCTCAGCTTTTGTGAAGTTCTGGGAAAATGTGGGGGAACGTATCTCATTTGTATCTGGGGTGCACACATGGTCTGGCAAACTTAAAATATATTTCATCAAATAGAGACTAATACTTGTAAGTAAGTGCCATTTCTGTATGCTTTTAAAAAAACTAGTTATAATTATTCAATTCTTCCAAAATCTTTTATTGACTTCCACATTTAACTGTCACATCATAAACACATATGTGACAAATGTATACTTATGACTTAGAATATCATGTGGTTCCATTTCTGACTAAATGTGCAGTTCCGTTTCTGGCCAGTAGAGGGTACTTTATTGATCCTTAGATAAATAAATTAGCTGCCTAAGTGAAAAACCAGATTAGAGGAATTGCTATTTCTACATGTATATGTTTGCAGACACCCAGACAGACCCAGGTATTAAATGACAGTCATATCAATGGAATTGTGTCTGTTTTAGATTATTCAGGACTCACCATGGCAACCACATGGATTTTTGGCGTGAATTGCCCTCAAATAAACAAGGGAAATGCCAATTAAGCAATGGAGTGTAGTAATGGTCACATTTCAGACCCTGTCTTTCCACTCATCATCTGGAATACTCACTGACACTTATTCCGCTAAAGATTTCCCAATTTAACCCATTTATGCCTGGATTTCTCTTGAAATTGCTGTCTTGTTTCAGTGCTTCTTTTGAAAATAACTTTATAATTATGCAATATCATTTCTATATGATTCTCATAGGGTCAGGGTATACTCTAATTTTCCACACACAGGTCAGATTCAGCTGTTACCTCTTGTGGATAGATGGCGCTGCAGTATGATGGAGTGGGTAGTCATGAATGTGCATGTACAACACCCTGGTGTGACAATTCCATGAACTAAACAGCCACTTTCCCTTTTAGTTAAATGTAAGCATTGCTTTATATTGGTGGGCCTACCCTTATGGTTGTGTGGTCTACGGCTTTGCCACTGACTGCTAGCTGTCTCTCACCACTGCCCGGGTTTGAATCCCAGCCGGGCATGTGAGGAAGTTGCCAGTGACTTGGGTTTGGGGATGGTTTTCGCCGGGTCTTCCAGTATCCTACACTTCTTACAACTGGCTTATGAGTCAATTGTTGCCAGAAATAATATGCAATTATAGCAGAAAAAGTGGCAAAAATCAATATTTCTTAAAGCGTTGTATATTGTAGTTCATCAGCCTTTGATAATATATGGTAAAACACAGTCAAGCCTAGTAGCTAGGCTACCCCCAGTGTATTTACTGCTTGGCATGTTCCAGTCATTACAACTAGGTATTTTCTGTCTGTCTAGACTCCTGAGACCTCCTGAATGGCTGTGTGAGGGTGGCGAGAGATGTCCAGATGGTCACACATGGTCAAGGGAGTGGACGGAGGTTTATTCAGATGGTCAGCAAAGGACAAGAGGGATAGTGTGGCCACCTCACTTACCATCAGACCCTTGAAATAACACAGCTCACTTTTCTATGTAGATAATGGATTTGGACTGAGATTCTCTCAGAATACCATGTGTTGGAAGATTCATTCTTGTTTATGACTCTTCGTGGAAGAAATGCAAAGACATTTTGAGAAAGATATGTAGAATTTGAACTTATAGATTGATATTTAAACATTTTGAAATAGGTGATTCATTATAACGGGACAACATTTAAAAATGGTCTTTCCATTCTAAAATGTCAATTTAAGAAATGAAAGGTAGGAAGTCTCATTGCAACCCTCTAAAAGTAATCAACATTAATTGAGAATAGTCTAAAATCATCTTTTTTGGAGGGGGGGGGGGACTCTTAGGAATAAATAACCTGGTGTCAAGTGGATGTTTATTCATCTGAAACTTATTATATAATCAGTTAAATGATACAAATGCCATATGAAGACTGACAGCATATCTTCACTGTTATTCCAATATCTCCAGTATCTAGAGGTGCTGACCGATGCCCTGGTCTTAATATGGCCTAAACTGACCACTGCTGCCAACGCCCGCTGACCACTGGCTCTCCCAGGTGGCCGGAGAGGCCTGTGGAGACCTGCCAGTTGATATATCACTCATCACGTGCAGACCATAATACTCATCAGACCCCGTTATGTTATCTCCTAAGCTGGAGAGTTCGCGCCAAACAGATTTGTGTGGTATGGTGAGATTGCGCTCCAAAAGATGCTACAGAAGGTGTTTGCTTACACAAATAATCTCATCATAGCACCTTTATTTATTTTATATTTACTCTTTCAAATTGGCCAATAAGGAGAATTTAATTTGTTTCATACACAATTTTAATCTTTTTTTTTTAGATTTTTAGATTTTTTTCTCAAGTATCAAGCCTTAATTGTGCGCAAAATTATCAAACTGTATAATATCTCTGCTTAGTTAGAATAGCTGCATTGTCTTACTTTTTCTTAAGTAAAGATAGAAGGCAAACAACTTGGTCACTTTCAAGGATAATGGATAAAGCAAAACTTAATATCACATTTTAAATATGAAATGCAACTCAAGTAAAATCAATAATGTTAAATTTCAAATTGAAATGATATTTTGGAGATATGTAAATGAAAACTCAAAAAACAAATTAACTCTCCTTCAAATCTCTTACAGATTAACCCTATATTGCTTAATTTATTGCCAAACTAATCAATTAGCACGCAAACATCATATTCTAGTTATCTCTAGCTGTATATATATGGTTTAACCCAATAATGCTTGTGGCGCTGCCAAAATAATCCTGGCAAATGTGGTAAAATCTATCAGGCGAAAGCATTAGTTAGGAAAACATTTGAAGGAAAAATGTTCATCACATCACTACCAAGAATTCTCCTTCAAATAAGTTATAATCATAAGCATCTTAGATCTAGATGACAATTTCTAGAAGAGCTCTTTAAAGCATGAATGAGTCAATAGGTGCTGATGGTATATATTGGTGAGTGGTCTAGCTAGGCCAAGGTCAGTGTATAGCTTTCACAATTAATTAGCAATTAGGCCTGTGGCATCGCTAGCTTGGTGCAATGTTTCTTCTACCCTCACTTACAGGAGACTGGACATACGACTGACCGCTCGGGGCGGGCGATTGACTCACTTCTCGATAGTGGACAGCTCACTAATAGAGAATTTGCTTTGAGAAGCATGCAGTAACCATAATGTAATTGAGACCCTGGACAGTTAATGTAAGACCGTAGGCATTTCTACAGGGTAATTAACTAATTTGCAGCAACATTTCTCCAGAGAGGTACATTTCAACTATTCATATCTCTGATTCCATCCCATTCAAAATCCGAAGAACACTGAAAATAAATTTAGGAAATATCTATGAGTACATTGATACTTCACTTAGGTTGTTTTTGATTGTTTACAGTTATTTAAGGCACATAAAAATTGAGCTTACTATTGCATTCTTTTAAAGGATACTTAAAGGCCACTTATCTGAAATATTTTCTTTCCAAATGTTGCTCACACCTCATAGAAAATCCTTGGATTTTCCTAGGATAATCCTAGGAATACCTTGGTATTCTCCGACTCATTTGGTAATGGCAGGTAGTTATACCATGATCCGTCTTATTTCTTATGGATATATAGATAGATAATCTTTATTTCAAGTCGGTTGTAATTTTACATAGTAAACACGAGCTGCCAGGGCTCTTGGCCGACTACAAAATATATATTAAAATATAACATACAAGGTATATACCTATAACATACAGGGTCTTTTTTGGATCTCTACTGTATGTTTCATGACAAATAAACAGTTGAGTACCCTTGATGTGGTCAGAAGGTGACAGTAATACTCCACTGGATACCACATAACTTCAGGAACGTGTTGGTCACTGGAAGCTGAGCCAGCCAAAGAGTCAATATGTATCATAGCATAATACAAGGTGGTCAGAAGGTGACACTAATATTTCACATAAACTTCAGCCACATGTTGGTCACTGTATGGCAGCCAAACATAAAGCATCTATGTATCATAGCATAATACAAAGTGTCAGATATTAATAACCTGCCTATAGTGGAAGCGGCGGGGTGGTTCTGGCAAATTATTTCCTGCCTCTCCCCCTCCCCGTGTGTCTCCTGGCAGGTTGATAGCGCCCTGTGAGTTATGTGACCGGTCGGTACGGCTCATTGAGAGGTCACTACGAGGTCCATAACGCCCCTTACACTTGACATGTGAAAAATCGCCACAGTTTTTTTGGCGGCTATTAAGATCATGGGGGTGGATATGTGTCACGGAGCAAATGTGTTTAAAATGGATCAGGAAATGTATTTAGACTGCAGACCTCTCAACAGATGCCATTCATGATATGTTCTCTGTCTGGCCGTTAATACTTAAGAGTTCCTCCAGAAACTGTCGTCTGAATCTATGATACTTTAGACCATAACATAGGCTTGAACAATGATTTCATAAAATATTTGAAGGAGAGTTGCAGTATTTGTTCTGAATAAAATTCCTCCATCAAATATTTTCTTAATGATGCTTTTGCTTGATTAATTTCATCAAAATTGTGAGGCTGTTTTTTAAGTTGGCTGCTGTAAGCATTAATGGATTAATAATGACATTTCGAAGAGGTGTGTATTACTACATTATTCACTGTATGCCATCCACCCCATCATTTTTAGTCCACACCTCACTTTTTTCAAATTACTGGACAACATGCTTAACCCGTTCATGCCTGGCAATCTACTTGCTGTCTGGACCTGTCAAACCTTTGAAAATAACTTTGGAATGAAACATTCATTCACAAACTATTTGAAGTAGAGTTGACTAGATAGAGTTCTGATGAACTGTGAATTCTCCTTTAAATATTTTCTGAATGTTGCTTTTGTTAAAGAGATATCACCAAAATTGTTAGGTGATTTTGGCTGCTATCGACAAGAGTTTGTTAATATACCACCTGTTAAAAGAGACCAACATTTTACTGTCTATAAAGACAGGCAGATTATAAAACAATTTGACCAAAAAGACTCTAGCATTCGTTTTGTTTCACCTGTTCATTAAGACAACCTGTCTTCAAAGACCACTTACGACATCCTGATGGCCTTTTGATATCAGTAGATTTTATTCATGTTAACTTATTTGGCTCGTTTCTTTATCATTCAGTTAATATATCTGTGTGATTTTCCCCTACATATTTCATGGCAAGAACACCCAATGTGGTAATTTCAGACCTTAACTAAGGATGAAATGTAGGATGAATTATCTTGTTGTTTTTCCCCCCAAAATTGATAAGTATTTTTTTTATCAATAAAACATATTTTGAAAAATATTTGGTGACACAAGGACATAAATCACGCTCAAACACTTCTGGTATAACTATTATTTTCATCAACCCATGTGACTGTCTAGGATACTCCTGTGATGTAGCCATTTTAAGTATATGCGCCAGTGTCGTTCATTATCCCCCACTGAGAATATCCAATCAGGCAGCATCTGGTTGTTTTCTCCCACTGTGCAACACTCATCACTCACCCCTCAAACCCCTGCGTCAGGATGACCTCCTCTCTCTGTCCCCTTCTGATAGGTAGTGGTGGTGGGGGTTAAGCACAAACCTACTCATCTGGAAAGTAGTTTACTGTATAGTCTGATACAGATATGTTCTTGATAAATAGAAAATGTAAAGCAAATAGCTTATTTCCTCTAAAATAATCGGAGAAAGATTTTTCTGATTTCTTTTTGTGCACAAATAGGAGAAGAAGAATTTTTCACATATTTTGGTAATTGATTTAAATGAAATTTTTATTGTGATGTAAATTTTATCTCCACTAGAAAAAGAAAAGATTTTAAAAATATATTTTCTCGCCCTTCATACCCCAAATATATCTATACTTGATATGATACTGATTGTATATATTGCCGAAAGCAGTAAAGAAAACAATATCCAATAGATTTTGAGTTACATGCACTGCCTCCAAAACAATATGTTTCTCTCTGGAGTTGATTTTCTTTGGTTCTCTTTGTTTTTTAAATACAGATGGGCCTGTTTATTTTCCTAGTTGTGTCCTTTGTATAAAGTGGAATCAGGTTTATGGCTCTGTTCCCGGCGCCCTTTGATGAATGTTGAAATTTTCTTTGATTTTCTCGCTCAGTAAGAGGATGATTTGGCCCAGACTGTGTGGTTTATATTCTCACTGGTGCAACTATCACACTGAGTTACGCATGAATAAATTACACTATTTGATCTAGTATTAGGTTAACAGTAAAGAACCATGAAGAACTGTAAGCTGCAATGATTAGTTGTAAAGGAATCTCTGAGGGTCATTTTAATTTCATGGGTGAACTTACTGTGCTGTGTTGCATAAAATATCTTAAGGTCAGGAATCAATTAAAGTTTCCTTAATGGCCTAGTATTCCCTTAATTTTATCTTTAAGACGTGCCTTAATTTTGAATAGGTAATCCTTAAAAGATATTATGTTTTCACTTAAGGTACCCTTAAGGTGGCCCTTAAGATAAGATTTTCACTTATGTTTTCCCTCAACAGAAACAGAGGGAAACCCTGAATATTTAAAAAAAAAAGTTCTTTTCTTTATTTTCATTTTTTCTGCACTTACTACACATTGCACAAGAGTGTCACATATAGAGTATAGTTACACATTATCTGTGGTTTAAGATGTCCTGTGGGGAGAGGATCCCTCCAGGACTTAAATACTCTCACATGTACCTCAGGATAATCTCTCGGTCGGCTCCCCTGCAGGGTTAATATCAATAGATCACTCAGCGAGGGCAGCCCGGGGAATTTATGGGACACATGTCCGGGGCGGTGTAGGGCCCGATACATTCTGGTTCGTCTGACACCCGAAAATCTCCGCTGTCATGTTCTTTGCAGTTCTATCTGCTAGCCATCTGGCACTGGTCCCATGTAAATATATACACATGTAGCTACTGCCCCGTTTGGCAGTCCTACATGCACATTTAAAGGGCCACCACAGGTCCAAATAGACTGATAAAGTTGTGCCATGATATAATAAAGTTGTGGTTTTGTAGACCCTCAGTTAGGTTTAAAGGGCTACTACAGGTTCAAATAGGCTAAGAAATCAAATACTTTGGCAGACCTTCAGGCAGATTTAGATGGCTACTACCTACACATTCAAATAGACTAAGAAAGGTCTGCCAAAGTATTTGGTTTGCCAGATCTTCAAGCAGATTTAAAGGACCACTACAGGTTTGAATAGGCTAAGAAAGGTGTGCTTAAATATTTTAAGTATTTCAGGCTACATATGCAAATAAGCTAAGATATGTTACCTATATTATGAACATATTTTTTTCTCATCCTCATTAGGTTTGGCACTGCACTGTGTGATGCAAGAAAGTGTATCATCAATAGTAATGATGGTTTGTGTTAAGGAAATAACGCTCCATGTTTGTGGTTATACCATATTCCTCGGAACAGGTCCATGTCCCAACAGAATAAATGATCAGTAATTGTATGTCAGTAATTGAACCATCGGTATCCCTTCAAGTAGACAGTGAATTGCATTGATATTTAGAGGTATGAGCATATCATAGCTTATGTGAACCTGTAGTGTTCCTTTAAGTGGACTCTGCCTGCAGACCATGTGGGCACAGGTCTGTATGATCTGCTCTCTGCAGCCTCTGCAGGGCAGAAGTCAAGAGAGCCAGTAATTGGTTATTGGTGTGTGCCTCAGTAATTAGGAATTATTGGTGCCCAGGAGGGGGATGGGGTGGGGAAGGGGGGAAAGATAAGATTTCATTTTCATATGTCCATCATAATAATTATCTCATACTCCCAACACCATATGAGTCTTCATGATCCTCTTATTTGTCAAATCATTCTCTTTCTTTAAGATATAAGAAAAGAGCTGAATATTGTGATGACAAGTATGATATATGTGAGTAAGGTATTGATGTAGAGTACTGGATGATAGTTTATTCTTTCAGATAACTTCATAATACCATTGAACTTTTCATTGTTCTCAAGGGAAAGGAGGGTTTAACTTATTTTATAAAAAAATAATTACCTCCTCTTAAAGATTTATAGTATTAATATGTATTCAATATCAATGTTTTGTATAGTATTGAGTTATGCTAATGAATTACTTACATTTAAAAAAGTGAGGGTAGCTATAGGGTTAGACATATTTCAATTAGTTTTGAGATCAGGAAAAGGTAAAAGCGCCAAATATCGAAGTCCCTTTTCTATATCATTACACTTTTCTCTGGATTTGTCATGCTTTAGATATTCATTTTTACCTATATGAATAAGCATTGATCTTTGAGATACTGCTTGCATAATCAGTATGTATAACTCAATATAAATGCTCTTTTGAAGACAACTAATTCAGGCTTAGAGATATCCCTTAAAAGAGCAGTCTAGCCTATATCTATAATGCTTTTGAAAATAGATACAGTTATAAAATGCATGATTTCACAATGTGGGGAAAGTTATATTGATTATGATAATGATCTCTATATCAAATATTTTGCTAAGTATGCTTTAATTAAGATAACATTTCCAAAATAGTAGGCTTTTTTGAGGCAATATGTACAGGCCTTCAATAGTTAAAACAGGTGGATATATAGGATGTTTGTATAGACCTGGCATAAAAGCAAAATACCTAAAATAGTCTTGCAATAACACAAAACACTCAACAGCATCAGCTTTCTTGCTGGATATTTAGCAATTTTTAGTGCTTTGTGTGAAATATGTGCACTTGTGTTGGACATGCTCAGGGAGTGCCCCTATCATTTTTATAGCAGAATGGCTGAAAGTTATTTTCCCACTCTGTTGCCTGCATTCCTTTGATAAGTTCCTAAATGTGAGTGCCTTTATTAAGAACCGTTTTGTCTGGAAGTGCGTGCATAGAAAAGTTGTGTTTTGAGAATCAGGGGCTCATGGTCGGCTGGCCGGGGCAGATTCCCTTGATACCCCACACTTTCATTGGTCGGCGCGATCGCTTGGGTTGACGCACAGAATGGTCGATCATGTACCTCTCTAATGTGTGGAGATTGGAAAAAAGGTAGAAATCAGGAGGTGTGAAGCTGCATATAGCGTGTCACACGTGGAGACTTGCTATTTTAATGTATGGGATTGTGTGGGAGACAATACCCACACACTTTTACATGCCTCGCATTCCCCCAATAGCAAACTCTGACACTACGCATGGCACAGCAAGATTGAGGTATAAAGTTTCTGATATACATCAAATAGGTTGTGCAGAAAATTACATGTGTATGGGGAAAAAGATCAATTTCATTTTCATTTCTTTTTAAACTTCCTTTCAGAAAAGATGATAAATTAAGTTAATTCATTCAATATAGCTCTTTTATAGAAAAGGATTTAGCATTCAAAATTTAAGGATAGAAAATAATGTTATAGATATGCGTAGAAATTATGTAACAGGATTCTAACATTACTAAATCTACAAAGACATTTGGTTCTCATGTTTAAAAAAAAAGTTATATGTGTTTTTGGAGGATGGGGGATTAATTAACCCTCCAACCCCCTCTCTCCTAATAGCTGAGACTTTTGGAACTAACTTTATAGTGATTAGAGTTGAAGTTGAATTATGATTTAATCGGAATTCTCCATCAAATATTCTGCAAACAATATTTTTGTAAGAGATATAGTTAAATAGTCAGCTGCAGAGATTGTATGAAAAGGAAAGCTTAAATATCCATGCATTGTATGTAAATGTTCTAGTGGAACCCCATTTTCAGTCATTTCTTCCAAACTGAGTGAATTTAGTAAGTGTGTTTCTCCTTCAAATATTGTTTTGAATAATTTTCTTTGGAAATAGTTGAAAAGATGAACAAATAGTTATGCCTTTTTTATGCTGCTGAATGTTGAGAAATGGTCACATTATGAACCAGTGTACAGAAATGTACAAGTAGAACCTTCTTTTCACTCATGTTTTCCTGACTCCATGAGTTGAGTGAGTTTGTCCATGCCCGCCCTGCCTGTAAGGTTATGGTGCTCCCCACACTATATGGGTGAGTTAGCATACAGAGTATCTGGGTGAAATCTTAGCTGCAGCTGTCCGACAAAAACGTAATGTTCGGAGGAGCTACTTCATAGCTCACTGCAGCCTAGCTCTCAGTCACCGTTCTTCATGCATTCTACCCTAACTTACAGATCCAGTACGTCACCTTACCGAAGGCCGAGTTGTCATCCCGGCCCCTCTTAGCATCGGGTCAATGATGCAAAATAAAAATCCCCATCGATAAAATCTTACTGTCAATATCAAACCCTATTATCTAGAATCAGGGAAAACACATACAAAAATAGGGGGCGACGTGAACGGCTTGGCATGTCTTTGGATGGTGAATCACTGTGCATTACAGGGGCGTCTAGGTAATGAGCCGAGGGAGATCTCCGCGATCTAGCATAGATGTGTACTAGGCAAGAAATGGGATCAAGATGTGGAGGAGGTCTCCAGTCTGTGATGCCGCCGAGTGATTCAGTGATTATAGGGTAGATATGACAAGTTTAAGGTCATTTATGCCTCAGTACATACATATCTTGCTTATAGAGGGCGTTACTGATGGTTTCACTTCAGAGGTTCAAGAAAAATATCTGTTTATAATTCAAAATTCTTTAAATGTTTATATATATATATATATATATATATATATATATATATATATATACATATATATATATATATATATATATATATATATATATATATATATATATATATATATATATATATATATATATATATATATATATATATATATATATATATACATATATACACATATAGATGGATAGATAGATATGTAATATGCCTGTCCCCATTTTAATTATCCTCCCAGAATTATTACAAATGCTTTATTGTATAAATTCTTATGATATTTTTAAAAACAAAAAAGATGACACAAAAAGATGTGTTTGATGTATACTACCTGTATGATCATGTTGACTATATAGTTTGTTTTTTATTTACAGATTTGTATGCTCACATTGAAAAGTGTTGGTAAGTCAACTTTATTTTTCATTGCCTTCTAACCTAAAATTGATTGCAGTGCTTGAGTTAGTATTGATAACTGTCAATTGCCTCAGCGACAGACCACAATATCTTGGTTAGTTGAACCATTCAGTGCAACATATGCCAGATGTGAATGTTATGTGTTAAATTCACATATATAAAAACCATCTATACCTTGTCCAGTATCCAAAATGGGTCTTTCTCATCTTTCAATGAAGGGTATTTTTTTCAGAAATTTTTAATGTAATGTACACATTGTCAAGTCTTATTATAAGGGCCTGCCCTGTCTTTCACCACTGGCTAAAGGGGTATCAGGACAATATCCCCCTGGACAATATCCCCCCAGACAATATCCCCCCAGGACAACCCCCCCCCCCCCCCCCTGGACAAAATCCCCCCGGACAATTTCCCCCCCCCGGATGATATCTCTAGTAAAACATGTGTTATTAAAAAAATAAATATTTTTTTTAAATTCCTGTTTTAGATTATCCTAAAATATGTGTTAGTAAAAAATTTTTAAATTTTTTAAAAAAAAATTCAGTGTTTTAAATTAAAGGGTATGTGAATAAGTGGTTTTCTGCTGTTGCTCTGGTTTCCTTGACTATTTTACAACTGGCTAGCTTTTATAGGGCAGCAAGAAATGACAATGATCATTTTTAAATAACAAATTCAGTCTAGTTACTCTTCAATCAGGGATTGGTGTTTGAAAATGTATTTACAATGTATAGATTGCTATGTCTTAGTTATTCCATCTGTAGTAACTCTCAGTTCAATTAGCCTCCTACTGCGATATATGATAAACCAGAAATTCCCATAATGCACCGCTGCACCTCTTCCTGTCAGCTGGGACTGCCACCTGGTGAGCGATTGCTGGCACTAACAGTAGAAACAGATGTCTGTCTGAAAGCGCTTATTAAAATAATATCCCGGTGGCCGTGCGGGACAGAGGCCACGCTCCGACAGTGCTCGTAGAGCTACTGTGCTTTCATTGGCCGCCAGCTAGATGTTTGTAGGTCCCGTCCTATCGAACCCGACACCCAGTGAAAACAGTTGTGCTCTTTCGCCGTGGTAACCAGAAGGGCATGATAATCCTCCTCCAATGAACTACTGGCTGCTAGCTGGCACACATATTTTCACTTAGCACTTCATGTTTTCAGGGGTGTCCAAGTTTTTGAGTCCAGGAGCACAGACAATTTGTACCAGAGTACAGCAATAAATTGATTCAGGAAGTTTTGATGTACAAAGATAGTTGCCCTGCTCGCAAATGCTTTGCTAGGTCGGAGTCATCCCCATTTGCCCAATCATGCCTGTAGTGCCAAAAACTGCCTGACTATTTTGGTGATATCTCATAAACAAAATCAATTTTGAGAAAATATTTGAAGGGGAAATATTCAGCAGAATCTAATTAACAACTCTCCTTGAAATATATTTCAAATTTGTGATTAATTACAAAGTGATTTGCAAAATTTCCCTAGGCCACTCCACATGACACTTGTATCTAAGCATGAATGGGTTAAAGTGATAAGATGTCCTAATTCCCTAAAAATTGAGTTAGTATATTTGTTTGTTTGTTAGAATTTACTTCTGGCCATATTTTGGCACAGTTTTGATAATCATTCTGCAGGGTGAGCAAATTAAGACAATCGTCATGTTATTGTTGATGATAGTAGTGTGGTGCCATATGGTATATGTCCAGATTTATCTATCAGCTGATAATGTACGTCCTCTCAAATGACATACCATAAGCCACCATCCATCAGAGCAGCTAGACTATGCTGATTCTTGAACGCTCCATTAACAGCCGATGGAGACTTAAAGAGGTCATTTCTAATCAATTACACACTTGGGAGATTTAACTAGATAATAATGATGATGATAATAATAAAGATGGTGATAATAATAATAATAATAATAATAATAATAATAATAATAATAATAATAATAATAATAATAATAGTAATAATGATAATAATTGATATTTGATATAGTGCCCTTTCCACCAATAAATAGATATTGATATCAATTCATTAGTTTGATGTAAAAAAAATTGCTTGATATTTTTGGTAGATTATTAATGATATCTCAAAGCATTGTCATGCATCATTTCTGCTATATAAGTGACCACTTACTCTGAGTTTTAAGGATTTCTGCCAAAATTAACCTCTATTTGATGATCACGCTATAGAGTAAATGCATTTTAGATTTTTCCCCCTTCATAATCATGTACTATGAATTTATAGATAAGTATGTATCTATATTTTAGTTCATTTTGTTCATTCCCATTGTTCATGTATTAAAGATATAATGATGGTAGGGCAAATATGATACTTGAATTGATTTGATTTTATTCGGTCTAGTAAGATGTGTATTACATAGCATTTGGCACACAAAAAATCATATATAACGGTGACTAGATGGAGAGTCATTAACTGCTATGCTTAGTTAATGAGTATAACTCTTAACCATACATGGATTATGTTTATTAAGTCTCATCCTCCCAATATTTCTTAGGGACCTAAAATATTTCATCATATGTATGCATTACTGTATATAACAACCGTCATTCTTATTATTGTATTACAACATGTTTTTGCAACTCTATATAATTTTAATGCATTCTGCTGCAGTCCCCTCAATCATCCCTGATGTTTTTAACCAACTGTTGTTTGTCAAATTCACATTTCCCTGGTTTGCAAAGAAGCCATATTTTAGTGCTCTACTATTTCCCCTGTCTGGAGCCCCATGCTGCGGGAAGACATTTATCAATCGCACGCATTAAACTTTCATTTTCTCCACGATAAACCTGAAATAAACCTGAAATATGATCCTAAAACATCCTGTGACTCTCATGACAGATTGTAAATCAGTCACTTCAATTAAATCTCTGAGGTTGATGGGAATATCAGAGGCATTGAGAGAAAGAGAGAGAGAGAGAGAGAGAGAGAGAGAGAGAGAGAGAGAGAGAGAGAGAGAGAGAGGAGAGAGAGAGAGAGAGAGAGAGATGAAGGAAGGGATGGAGGGAGAAAGAGAGAGAGAGAGAGAGAGAGAGAGAGAGAGAGAGAGAGAGAGGAGAGAGAGAAGAGAGACGAGAGAGAGGGGGAGGAAGGGAGAGAGAGAGAGGGAGGAAGGGAGAGAGAGAGAGAGGGAGAGGAAAGGGAGAGAGAGAGGGGGAGAGAGAGAGAGAAAGAGAGGAAAAGAGAAAGCTATGAGAGAGAAAGTTAGAGTGGAAGAAGTGAAGAGAGATAGAAAGAGAGAGGGAGAGAGGGAAGGAACGAGAAAGTTCATAATGTAGTTTAGAATTTAATCTTTTCTATAACAGCAATAACCAACCATGCTCTATGAACTAAAAAAGATCCCATTTATACCACCAACACCGCTGCTTTGATCTGGATCTGGACCTTTTTGGTTCACATCCCATAATTACAGTCCCTAGTCTGGTTCAGTGAGTGACCCTAATCAGAGTGTCAGAGATGAGGGGTGACATACGACACCACCCTGGCTCTCTCGGCATCGCTTAACCCATTCCTGCTTCAGATCTCCAGTGACCTGAGATTGTCGTATGATCTATGATACTTTTGACAATAAGTTGAGAATGATGTTGTTCAAGGATGTTGGTAGTATTCTTATTAACCCTTAACACGCTGAATTGCCTGACGGGGCTTGTCCCTCAACTGAGTTGTTTTTTGCAACAAATAATGTTGCATTGCTGTTGCGCTGTCAGGGGGTTGTAAGTCTTTCCAGCCATAAAAGGCAAAATACCATCCAAAAAATCTGAAATAAAAATACTGATTGAAACTACTGTTCTTGTTCTCTTAAATTATGTTTGTTTTGTAGAAATTACTTTTAGAATATATTATGTCTGATCAGTGTAAACCTAAGGTTTTGTAGAGAGCATGCTGATTTTGATTTAGAATAAATGAAAAATCAGGTATTTGGAATGCATTAGCCCAACTTCAGCCTGAAATTTCTCAAGTTGTACATAAATATTTCTTTTCAAAAAGGGTATATGTGGAATGCTTATTAAAAACTGTTATACATAATGAAAAATAGTGTTTGTTTCTTTGTTTTAATTAGTCATGAGCAACCCTAAAGCAAAGGGGATGCAAATAAGTCTTAGCAAGAAATGAATTCTGAGAGCGCTTCAAAAGGAATTCTAAAGGATCAACTTCCTCAATGTTAGAGCGCTATAAACAAATGAAAATAGAAAATATCAAATGTAAAATATGAATATCTAACATAATTTCAACCTCCTCAATCGATACATGTAATTTTTATTCAGAAACGATCATGTTTTGCGCCACAAATCAACGATTGAACACAAAAAGCAATGTTGATTTGTGGCCGCCATTTTGTCACTCCCAAGTTCGCCAACTTTCTGGCGCAACAACACAGAGATAAAATTCCCAGTGCAGTAAAAATATACAATAGAAAAAGGAATAAAAACATAAATCGATTGCCTACCTTGTTATCCTCCTTATGATGTCTTTATTTTGTGTTGTGCCATCAGTTATAGCCTTTTTCGAAGGCTTCAACCATGATGGCCTACACGCTGTCAGCCTCTGTTTACGGCAAATTCGATTTTGAAATCCGTTGGCCGTAAGGAATGCACCTATTTCGAATCATGTCTCCATTATATTAATTGCGCAATAAACAAATACAAAATTGACATTGTTAGACAGATATGTGTCTTGGCTTTCGGGAAATATAATATTTATTAAAATCCAACCACAGGAAGTATTTTTTTGGATTGTGTAAAGTGTGGCGAGATGACCGCAAAATCTGCCGTTTTCAAAATGGCGGATCTAAACATGTGCGAAGTGATTTCCTTCGCACTTGTTTTAAAACGATCGATTCAGCAACATAACAAATTTATTTCGAAAAATAAAGTTGATATTCTTGTTCCCTGACATCCATTTAGTCTAAATATTATCTTTATTGAATTTAGGATGTCAGGAATAACGGAATATCAATCGTACAAAAAAACGGAAGTACTCTCTTCAGCGGCGGCGGACACGCTGCGAGCCGGTATCAACATCACAAAACATCGATTTTCGGCCGCGATTTACCTCTCACTTCATATTTAATGTATACTATTGATGTTTTTCTTTGTCAATCTGACAAAGAAAAAACATATGAGAATAGGTGAGATACTTATATCAGCTATTCTCAATTTACTAAGCCGAATTCGATGGATAACTTCCTGATTAATGGAAGTTACCCAAGATGGCGGCGGCCTGCAGTTGCGGTGAATTTCTTTGCGGACCTGTTCGTCCGTCGCTTCAGCGCAAGGTATGAGAATTGCGGACTGGTCCGTCAGCCGCGCGTTAAGGGTTAACATTTCTCCTTCAAATCTTTTCCCAAATATGCTTTCACCTGAAAGATTTCAACTTAATTACCAGGCTGCTTTTAGCCTATCTCCAATAATGAACAGGTTAAGTTGGCTCAACAGAGCCCTGCAATTCCTAATCTACTTTGATATTAGTAATTTTTAATTTGTGATTTGGGCTGTTGGCTGTGCCTTTGAGCACTCTTTCAAAACCAGTGATTTACAGAAAAAGCATCAATAAATGTGAAGTATAATAAGAAAAAGAAAATTGTCAACTGAAATTGATATCTGGACCAATATTCTATACAAATACAGTATTTTGTTAATATGCCTTCAAAATAAAGCAAAAAGAAAATCAGTCTATGTGATTGGGTTACCTGGTACTTAACACATTTTGATGTTTACTGCTTGTATATCTAAATGTATCTCTCTTTATTTAAAGCACAATTAGCAGACTACTTTGGATCCTCCATGTGTCTGTTAATCTTTCGCCATGTGCTAGCAATAGTATGGCAAACATAAGTAGGTGGTAATTTAGTTCATTTAAAGTTCAATATCATCTTTGATGTAATTAAAACCCATTCCAGATGCAAGATGTTTTGTGATATTTTTGTGGAAAGATCATTAATCAAGCTGTGTTCTGTGAGCAATGTGTTCCATGTTAACCCAGTTCCGCTGAGGAGTTCCTCCAGAAATTGTCGTCTGGATCTTTAGTACATTCGATAATAACTTTGGAATTAATAATGATTTTACAAAATATCTCAAGAAGACTTCTTGGTAGAGTTATAATCAACATTTCCACTTCAAATATTTTCCCAACTATACTTTTATCTGAAAGATTTCATCAAAATTGCCTCTGTGAGCATTAATTGGTTAACCCAGTAATGCTTGCAGTGGCCTTAGTAAAAGCAGCTTGGCATATTCCTTGCAATCTTATTGGCAAGAGCACATTTGAGAAAAGGATTTCAAGGGGTTTATAGTGTTAATAAGAATACAAACAATGCCAGTGTGCTTTAAGCATGAAAGTGTTAACTATGAAACCGTGAAAGACTTACTCCTGGAAAACACATCATCTACTTACTGCTCACATGTAGGCCAGGATCAATTAACCCATTCATATCTGGAGTGTACATATTGTCTGATGTAAATGGAAATATCTTGATAATAAAGCAATATTTCGAAAAATATTTGATTGAAAGTTGTTGTTTCTGTCAAGTTTAACAATCACTCTTCAAATATTTTTCATATATGGCTCTTCTATATGAGTTACATTCCAAGTTGTCAAACCATGTGGGAGATACATATGAGTTAAGTCAGTTGACCCATTCATACTTACAGCAGCCAAAAGCACCTGACAACTTGGTTGAAATCCTTCTAACAGATGCAATATTAGAAAATATTTGAAGGAGAATTGTACATCTGAACTCTATCTACAACTTTTCTTCAAATAATTTACAAATTTATGCTACATTCCAAAGTTATTGCAAAAGTTTGACAGGTCCAGATGAAACTTGTCAAGTAAATCTCCAGGCACGAATGGGTTAAGTGTGATATTTTTCCTGATTCCTGTGAGCGAGTGTTTCTGTGATTGAGCATGTGCTCTTGATTAGCCAACCAGGAGAGCAAGTCAAATGGAAGTCAGCATAAGAGCAAGACCACTACTGTCAAGCACAAGTGATACAGTGATTTTTCATTATTATTATTATTATTTTATTTTTTTTGACGGGGGGGGGGGGGGGGTTATTTTTGAAGTTGAACACCATCAGTTTGCATAATGTATCTTAATATTCTAAAGAATGTATAACCCTTAGCTAAATTATGACTCTGAGCCAGTCGTTAATGGTGGAATAGACTAGAGTACCAGGGGGAAACCACCAACTGACCCAGAGTCACTGGAAATGTGATCACTGAATCCAGGACATTTGGAACAGGTGAGAGTCAGCGACAGTATTTGTAAAGAAGTCTTTTATTCTTTCCAATCCATTGGAAATTGAAGAAATCTCACTACATGCAAGGAAACTACTTATGTCTTAATCACTGATAATATACATCCCAGCGTATGCAGCTTACATATTTTGAAAGAAGAATATTTCGCAGACGCACTCATCATATTAATAAGTGGACTTTTTAACAAAATCTAAATTTTGATTAGAAATGGAGGGCCTGTAAGTCATAGTGCTGAGGATACATTTAATTGAATCGATTAGTGTCCTGGCAGTTTTGTACTGAGCAGGAATGACTCACTGTGGCTTGGAAATGTTAGCAGGCGGGCATTACACGATTGAATACTTCTGCTACAGTTTGGTTCATTCTTAACATCGCTGCGATGGTTTTGGGAGTTTTTTTGGCAACTCGTACAGCCCTCCCCACCAGGGCGCACTGTAGTGTTCCACCTTATCATCGGCGCCCTACCATAGACACTGTTACGATCTGAGCCAAAATGTATGCCCTCTCAGCAAGGAGGTGGACACATTGCGTTGAGAGTATTTTAATGAGTGCCAGGCTCTTGGTAGGGCACCCTAGGTTTGGGTTCGGTTGGGTCATAGTGGGGTGCCCTGAGACCCATAGTGAGGCACGTGGTACGCATATTCATAAAGGGAAATAGGGGTCTCTTGGGGTCAGTGCTTATAAGTTACAGCTTCTTTAAGAAATATCATATCGCCCCGCCTCTGAGTCCAGCATGTGTAAACTGCTACCAGATAACCTTGAAAGCTGAGCGCATGTTTTCCAATTCCTTTACCCCAGCAAAAAAAGAGAGAGCATTGAGTTGACCTTGATGAAGTCTAGGATACCCATAAATTCCTGCGATGAAAGCATACACAATAATAATTGGCCAAAGAATCCAAGAAGACATATCATATGATATGTTTTGCAATGTGTTTTTGATTATTTCAAAAAAGGATCCCGATAAGTATGATGGGACAGTGATGATGAGATTATAACCCCCTCATGCCTATGGGTTCTTATTTCATAGCGTAATGATAACATTGATGATGATGACGATGATGATGATAATGAGGATGAAGATGATGATAAAAAGGATAATAATCATAATGATAATAATCATGATAATATTCATAACAATTATAATGATAATGATAATGATAGTAATTGTAACAATGATAATAATAATAATGATAATAATGATAATAATAATAATCATATTGATGATAATAATAATGATAATAATAATAATGATATTAACAATAATAATAATGATAATAATAATCATAATGATAATAATAATGATAATGATATTAATAATAATGATGATGATTATTATAATCTTTATTTGTGACAAACTAGAGTGATTTATGGAAAATTATGAATCATTTTATCATTTTCATATTCCACTAAATAACTTTCATTTGAGTAGATTCTGGTTTTGCTCATTAACAGGGTATTAAATCATTTTTGGGCTTTTTGAGAACATTGGTAGATGACTTAAACCCTCAAAGTTGCAATTTACCATTCATAGGAAAGTTGACACTCTGTCTCAACATCTGTTAAAAAGAGTTAATCTTAAGGAAAAGTATGTGTGTAATTAACAGAAATGAGGTGACCACATGGCAGCGCAGGGTTCCAGTAGACAGGTGCAGCAAGGCAAAGTGGGATATAGGTGGTTTTCCAAGCCTTGCAAAGAGTATACTGTGTACCAACTTGAATAATTTGGAGCAAACAGTACTTTCTTCAGTATGGCATAAGACATCAATTGCTTACATCCTTTTTTCTATAACATATTAATGCACACAGCTGTGGTCATAAAAAGCCTGACAATTTTGGTGAAATTTTTCAGGCAATAACTTAGTGCAGAATAATTTTGACGGAAAAATGTTAATCAGAAAACAACCAACTGCTCTCCTTCAAATAATTTTCAAAATCATTTCTAATTCCTAAAATATCATAGATCCAGAGAACAATTCAGGAGGCACTCTTAACCATGAATGGGTTAATGTATTGATTATGGTATTAGTGTAGTGTTGTGCTGATGAACTTGAGCAATCTGCGTTACAAGGTCCAATATAACTTTCATTTGTTGTTTGTGGTCAGGTCTGATTCTGATGAACAGTTCTCCTTTTCCAAAATATCATCATGATTCAGCTTTTAACGGTATACATGTAGTATGATAAAAAAAGAGTTTTTTGCCTTGTATTATATATATAGCTGAAATGAAAAGGTCTGTGTAAGTAATGACCTGTAAAATTGCTATTATCACAATGGGTCATGCAACATGAGTTACTCCATCGTCACTAAGGAGTTCCATTGGCATTGTGATAAGAAATAACAATGGTAGGTCAGATAGATATCTCTAAGTGATGAAGTATTTGTAGGTGCACATAATGTTTTATGAAATCTGCCTCATTGTGCCTTTGATTGTGGGTGCTATATTCAAACTGCTTTGAATTTTTTTACATCCAGGAATTGAGATAGAAATGATATTCTAGGTATATCCCTTTATTTCTCTTTGATACTGAAACACAATATACCGATTTGCATCTCATTAAAGCAATTGAATTTGCATTTTTTTTAATAAAGAGAGAGAGGGGGAGAGAGAGAGTGAGTGAGAGAGAGGGAGAGAGAGGGGGAGGGAGAGAGAGAGAAGAGAGAGAGAGAGAGAGAGAGAGAGAGAGAGAGAGAGAGAGAGAGAGAGAGAGAGAGAGAGAGAGAGAGAGAGGGGGGGGGGGGTAGAGAGTGATGACCATCTGTCTGTCTAGGAGGGCCCCTTTAATGGTGTGTTCTGTTAGCTATATATTCTATAGTTTTTCAAGGCTAGAATTTAATGTACTGTGATTTTTTTTCAACATTTTGGCACCAGAGGGAGACACTGGTCCTGCATTAACATATCTCTCTGTACATGTACATAACAGAAGCTAATATTAAAGATAAAGATCTAGCTAAAGTGGTCAGTGTTTAAATACAAGATCCAAAGGTCCACCAGTTAAGTAAATCAACTTATCATTAAGACTATGAGTAAACAACCTACTACTATTGGACCACAATCACTATATCTAGGGAACGTGCCCAGGTGAGGCAGTAAATCTTATTAGGCACAGTCACAGGTAAATATTTATTTTATTTATACAATTATATTAGCTGATAGAGTTAGAAGTAATGCTACCACTACCAGAATTGCACCATTATTAGCTGTATGTGTTCAACAATCTATAGTAGTATTGCATCCCAGTTGGTCCCAAAACAGCCGGATATCTATCCAACCAAAACTTATTTTCATGAATATTTAACTCATTAATGCTCACAGCGGCCAAAAGTGGCATGACAATTTTGATGAAATCTTGTAGGCGAAAGCATAGGTTTTGATGGAGAAATGATAATTGGAACATTACCAACAGCTATCCTTCAAATATTTTGTAAAATCATTCTCAATTCCAATGTTATAGTCAAAAGTATCTTATATTCAGGCGACGATTTCTTTGAGAATTCTTAAGCATTTAATGGGTTAAAAGAGAAATGTTGTGAGAACTGCCTCTACAGTTCTCCTCAAGATAGATATTCTCTTTGTTTATCCTCACTACAAAGTACCATTATACAAGTATGACATCCCTGTGGGGTTTCCACCAGGAATAACTTTCCCGAGAGAGGATTGTCGCTCGCGGGCGTAACCCAAGGGCGACAAGCCTCTTGAGGGGAAGTTATTCCTGGTGGAAACCCCACAGGAATGTCATATCTGTTTTATTATACCAAACAAAATACAAAACACAAAAGGGGGAAACATTACAAACACCAGTGATTTTGGATAAATACTCGTCATCTACCTTGTTGAACTAGTTTCACCGGTAGGTAACTTGGCAAACTCTGTGGGTGTTCGTGGGTATTCTTCGGGCTAGTGGTAACTAGTCAACTATTTCATAGCTGCTGCTATGAACTATTCAATTATTTCATAAGCTGTTAAGGACAACAGCCTGTCACTAAGGAGTGAGGAAAACATGACGATTAATCCATGGCCCTTGACCAACCAGAATCAAGAATCTTCACATGAGGTATAATAATACAAAATGTAACATCTTTATAGCATGCAGATGACATCATTCAAGGGGAAATAATTTGCCATGAAAGGAACTTATTTGATTTAATGATATTCTCTGAAAAGACCATTTGTTTATAACCTTTTCAGTTGTAATATGAATTCCCATAAAAATATATTGCCCAGGTAATGTTTTTCATTTATAATTTTCCTTTGTTTCTTGCAATTGAGTGCATACCTCTGGTATAGAATATCTATTATCTACATAAAATATTTTTATAGTTCAAATATGTGTGAGTAATTTTATATTCATCTGTTTATATGCATGTATTGTATGGATTTACTCAAGTATAAGTAATATCATGTTGATTACAAGAATGGTTACTTAATTTTACAGTTGGAAATATCAAGGTTTTATTAGGTTTATACCTCAATGAAACATAGGATATACCATAGATGCTAATAATTGTAGGTTACCTATATTGCCCACAAGCTATCTCCTATCAGAGCACATGCTGCATGGTACACTATATACTGATAAGGTGCATGTCCAGGTTGTCTCATACAGTAAGAAATGAACAGGTAGTCCAAACAAAGGTTATCTGTAATCTTGTTATTCAGCCAAGTTTATCCAGCCTCCCACGATCACTGACATGATCCACCTTTCTGAAACACGCAGGCGGCTAGTGACTTCATGAGCACAGCACCTGAAATCGTCCAAAGCACAAGGATGCAAGGAATTTTGAAAACCATTGAAACTCTGTCATATTGGTATTCATTGGATAGCTCTCGCTGAGTACTCTCAGATGAGAACCCATGTGCCAGGCTTTCAGTCACTTTTTTTAGTTCTTTGGCATCATTTTGGATTAGCCAAATTAGCCACCAGCAGCATATGGATTAGACCTTTTGAAAATAGAATTAGAATGTGTTTTGTCACATATGTGGTAGGGATTGGTTATTTAATTGTACATGTCAATTAATTGCTTATTCAATCTCTGATTTTGATAATCAATTGCAATTTTATAAGATTGATTATTTTTAGAAAAATTGAAAAAAAAGTTACATCTTGGATTTTTCATTTCAAAGATTAAAACGAATGAAGTAGAACATACACAACAAGTTATGACAGTCAATATCACAATTTCTATTTCAAAAATCAATGCAAATGACATAGAACATTATTATTAAACAAATTATGACAGTCATTATCACAGATCATGCAAAACAAGATGAATGATTATTGAACAATATACATACCAAAATAAGATAGGAAATATGAGCTATGTGACCAGCGCCCCATGAATTTATGAATTTGAAATCAGAAGCAAATTAGGTATCTATCAATCTAAAATACCATCATGTTCTAAAAAGAAAATTGCTGCCACAAGCTTGAAAGGGTTAATCCACCTTGACAATCTCATACCTGGTCAAAGGTAAAGTCCTCCTTTGTATCCAAGTGCTACTAAAAAAGTGGAGAGCTTATCAGTAGGTGAGTCCGTATATGATTTATTACAGTAGGTTTTATTGGTACTTCATGTCTGCTGTCTAATGTATAGAAAATCTGCATCGTGAGAATAAGCGTGAGTTAATGTATGTACTCAGCTGCTTGATGGCTGGCCCCATAATGTAATGGGCAAAAGATTATTAGTTATTTTGAGAGCACTGATAAGAAAAGGCATTAATTTTATACGCTCTGTTTGTTATTAATTTTAAATCTTGTGATTTATAACTCAGTTACAATGAGATTTTTGAGATATATGCAAGAGATTTAAAAGTCTTCAATTATGCAAATGAGACAGAAGGAAATGTATATTATAAAGTCAATATCATAAAATATTTTACATATTAGATCAAGAACAATGGTTTGACAATGAACCTGTGAAAGGTTTTCAGTCTCTAAAATGTGCTCTTGCCTCTTTGTCACTCAAAGTTTAAAATTAGTAAATTGAGGGGCCAACTATATATATACTGAGTCAGGATTTAGAAACTGGGTGTCCAAAACTGGCCATTATAAAATTATTGGGCATCCTGTTTTTCAAGGGAGACCACAATATACTCAGATTACAACCATAAACATGTATTTAATGATTAAAATAAAGCATAATGTTCATATACTATCCCGTAGGAATTATGATTATATGGGTTTTGAATCAGCAGGTGGAGTACCAAGGTCATTCCCATCTTCATCAAGGCCATATTTCTGATGCTAGCTACCTGTGCTGATGATAATTGATACCTGATTTCATTCTTTTAATTTTCATTTTTTTCTCTCTATATATTTTCTGTAATCCATAGTTCAGTTGCGAGCCAGCAGGTGGGGTCTCAAGGTCATTCCCACCTGTACCATCTCCATCAGGGCAATAAATCTAATGCAAGCTTCCTGTGCTGATGATAATTGATACCTGATTTCATTGTTTTAATTTTCATCTCTTTTTCCTCTATATAATTTCCGTTATATGTAGTTCAGTTTCGAGCCAGCAGGTGGAAACCCAAGGTCATTCCCACCAGGTGTACATCATCAGGGCCATATTTCTGTTGCTAGCTGCCTGTGCTGATGATAATTGATACTTGATTTCATTCTTTTAATTTCATCTCTTTTTCCTAGATGTATATTTTCTGTAATACATAGTTCTGTTGCAGGTGGCATCCCAAGGTCATTTTCACCTGTACATCATCATTCAGGGCCATATTTCTGCTGCTAGCTACCTGTGCTGATGATAATTGATACCTGATTTCATTGTTTTGATTTTCATCTTTTTTCTCTCATATATATTTTCTGTAGTACATAGTTCAGTTTCAAGCCAGCGGGTGGCAATTCCCAAACTCATTCTCACCTGAACATCTTCATCAGGGCGTTATTTCTGCTGCTAGCTACCTGTGCTGACGATAATTGATATAAACTGATTTCATTGTTTTAATTTTCATCTCTTATTCCATTATATATTTTTCGTAATACATAGTTCTGTTTCGAGCCAGCAGGTGCATCCCAAACTCATTCTCACCTGAACATCTTCATCAGGGCCTTATTTCTGCTGCTAGCTGCCTGTGCTTATGATAATTGATACCTGATTTCATTGTTATAATTTTCATCTTTTTTTCTTTATATATATAGATATATATTTTCCATAACACATAGTTCAGGTTTGAGCCAGCAGGTGGCATCCAAGGTCATTTTCACCTGTACATCTCTATCACTGCCATATTTCTGCTGCTAGCTACCTGCGCTGATAATAATTATGATGTTGCAGCACAGGTGTGTTAATTCTCAGTCACAGGCTCAGGTAGATAGGTGAAGGTTAGGTAATATTACAGCAGATGCTGCAGTGCTGACAGATTATAGCACACATATGATTATATGGGCTTATTAATACAGATATTCCCATGCCAGTTAGATTTATAAAGAAATAGCTAGCTAGATCAGGGCTTTTCATGATGTAATTCACCTTTTATCCCTGGTGTGTCCAAATGTCACTCAGTGCAGCATGATTTAATCCGTTTGTGCCAAATAATGCTTTAAAACATTGTGAACAATTATATTGGTATCTCTTTGCATGAAGAATTAACTGAATTAAAGAGGCTTTAAAGCTGAAATATTTCAACCCATAATGCTTACAGCAGCCAAAATCAGGCAGTTCAATTTTGGTAAAAATCTTGAAATCAAAAGCATGCATATTTAGGAAAATATTGGATCGTGAAATGTTCATCAGATCATTGCCAAAAGCTCTTCTTCAAATATTTTGTTAAACAATTTCTTGATTCAGATGGAAATTATTAACTTATGGATAAAGTATTAATGGGTTAAGATATTGCTGTGTTAAAAAAGCTGTTCCTTTTTGCTCATAGAAGAACATCAATAATTTCATCATTTCATTTTCTGAAGAGCAGAAAGCTGTTCATTAATTAATAGGGTACAATAAGTAGCAATACTTTCCACAAACAAATACATTACAAAGACTACTTTCCTCTGTCTTGGCACCCCCTCCATCTTATGTGGTATAAATGAGGTCATGCAATTATGGAAAAAAGTAAAAAACGAGTTATCAAATCTATTTATGCCAGTCTTTCTATGCATGGTCCTTATCATATGTGGAATGGTAAGCAATAATCAAATTGATCTGTTTTTATTTTCCTAATCTTATGTTTAGTGACCTACCATGCTAATCCCCTTGAGCCCTATTTTCCTGCTTATCACAAGTAAATATTGTCAAATTATTGCCCCGCTAATCTCATCCTGTGTTAGATTGGCCTGTATTATACATGTGACACTCCCCTCTGGTGGACTAGGTTTGGAGTGTTACACAATATACACTGTAAGCCCTACTGACACCTGGGTGGATTATCTCAGTACTGTGACCTCTGTATTATCATAATTAGACTAGCTGCTAGCTACATGTGCTGATGATAAAACCTGATTTTATTTCAAGTTTTAATTTCATCTCTTTTATCTCTATATGTTTTCTGTAACACATAGTTCAGTTTTGAGCCAGCAGGTGGGGTACCAAGGTCATTCCCACCTGTACATCCTCATCGCGGCAATATTTCTGCTGCTAGCTACATGTGCTGCTGCTGATAATTTATACCTGATTTCATCGTTATTTCTCTCTCTCTCTCTCTCTCTCTCTCTCTCTCTCTCTCTCATCTCTCTCTCTCTCTCTCTCTCCTCTCTCTCTCTCTCTCTCTCTCTCTCTCTTCTCCTCTCTCTCTCTTCTCTCTCTCCTCTCTCTCTCTCTCTCTCTCTCTCTCTCTCTCTCTCTCTCTCTCTCTCTCTCTCTCTCTCTCTCTCTCTCTCTCTCTCTCTCTCTCTCTCTCTCTCTCTCTCTCTCTCTCTCTCTAATATATATATATATATATATATATATATATATATATTATATATATTCCGTATCACAAATTATTGCCCCGCTAATCTCGTCCTTCATTAGATTGGCCTGTGTTATATCATGTGACACGCCCCTCTGGTAGACTAGGTGTGGGGTGTTACACAATATACACTTTAAGCCCTACTGACACCTGGGTGGATTATCTCAGCACCTACCTCTGTATTATGATTAGATTATGGTTTTCATTACTGCCTTTTTATCATAGACAAGTGGCTAGCCCTGTGGAAAATTCAAATTGATGGATTCAGTTATATCCAAAGGCATCCAGCAAAATCACCCATGGGAAAAAGTACAACTCAAAAATATCTACTTGACAACCTTGTTTAGACCTTAGTTATGGTTCAACCCTTTCAATGCTAAGGCTACTTTTGTCCAAAGCACAGGACAAGGTCCGCAAGATTTTTGATAATCAACCAGTCATGTTGGTATTCATTGAAAGCTTCTGCCAAGTACTCTCAGATGAGTATGTACCCCCATGCCAGGGTTTCAGTCATTTTTAAGGTTTTTTTGCACCTTTTTGTATTGGCCAAATTAGCCACCAGCAGCATAAGGGTTAATTGATTTAACTCCTGTGAGACAGTATTGGGAGATTTGATCTTTCCGTCAATTCAGTGTATCCTGTTTCTAGGTCTATTTCCCAGGTTAATGGGGTTTTCTGTGGATGGCATAATCCCAGATGTGCAGAGAGTGGCACATTATATGATAACATCTCTACAACTTTCAACTTCCCCCTGCAACGGTGCCCAAGAAACAAAGGCAATTAGACAAGTGAAATATTATCCCTGCTCATCATCACGGGCAGCATTTAAGTCAACAGGAGGACACTTTTTCACCACATGCCAACCCTGGAACTGTTGAAAAATTGCATCATGCGAATACATCGTATATAAGTGTTAGAGTACCTTAATTAGCATATCCAGTGAATCCCACAGTACTGATCTTATCATAGCACCCAATCTCATTCTTTTTCTTATTCTTAATGCTGTGTTGATATTACCCAGTTCCTGTGATAATTAAGGTTACTGATAATGTACAGCGGTCACAGGATTTGAGAATTTGAAAGAGAGAGAGAGAGATGGTTGGTTTTCAAATGAGAGAGTCAATATTCAAGCAAAATTGGTGCAGTGACATTAGAATTTCGAAATCATTAAGGATTGGGGTGGCCACCCTTGAATCCAACCTGTCTGTTTCTACAGCTCCGGTATCTGATTCCTTTTTGTTTAACTTTTTCTTTTCATTTTTCATTTTCTATTCTTTTAGTGAAATTGTTTAGATATGCTAGACAGTCAATCAAATTTCACTCCTATGGTGCAGTTTGATAACCCATTCATTGCCTGTAGCGCCCAAAAATGCCCGATTATTTTGGTGATATCTCACCGACAAAATCAATTTTCAGAACATAATTTGAAAGGAGAAATATTCACCAGAAACTCTCCTTGTAATATTTTACAATTTGTGATTAATTTCAAAGTTATTTTCAAAAGTGCTATTGGAAATATCCAGGCATGGAATGGTTAACACCGATGTCACCTGCTCAGGATACCACAGTACCTGAACTTATTAATCCAGGTACTATAGATATGTACCTTTGCCAGGTGTGCTGTGTCTGTGGCATAGACAGGTGCGGGACAACCTCCCACATGGCATGGCAATGTCATCTGGTGAAGTAGACCAGGGCCCGGTTGCATAAAAAACCTTAAGTTAAGAAAACCTTATCCTTAAAAAGGGCAGTTAAG
>OZ012689.1:34653312-34703312 GCA_963942565.1 Maea johnstoni
CTTCCATACTGAGGGTGGTGGGATTTGTAAAGAGGGGGAGGGCTCTTTTTATTCAGATGATGCAGGACTTTTATAAAGAAGGGAGGGGTGGAGGGGTGTTTTTTATTCAGAGGAGGGTAAAGGTTCTGCACAGGTGAGGGAGGGGTGTTTTTGTCATGAGGGTGTAGTTCTTTTTTTCAGCAGGTTAAGCCTACATGGGGTTGAGCCTCTCAGCTTGGTAGGGTCAAGGGCTTCAAGCTAAGACTTCTATAGACTTACTGAGATTTCACATTCACAGAGTTTATAAGAGTTCACCCATTGATCTAAAAAGCTCACTTTATAGGTGGTAGAATTATCTGCAGTAGAGCCCTACTTGTACAATGGAGCATATGTTTTACCCTAAGAAATGTAGCTCAGACTTCCAATGGATTTTCTGCCTGGGATATTCTTGAGATGATCCTTGGTATTCCTTGGTATTTCCAGATTAATTTACTAAGTATTCATACAGGGAGACATGGGTATAAGACACACTTTCACTCATTCATGCCTGTGACAAAATTTTGCAATATCTTCATGACCCAAAACATATTTGTAGGAAATATTTGAAGTAAGAACGTTGATCACAACCCATTCTACAATATTCCTTGAAATCCTGTCTTTCCTAGGTTTTAGTACCAGTTGGTTTAAGAGCTCCATGTGTCATTTCATTTTCAAGGAGGATTATATGATGAAGTTAAGATATCCATCCTACAATTCTTTATTTCAAAGATATCAAACAATAACCTAGCACATGGGATAAGGGATTCTGTAAACAATAACAGACACTACCCTTAGGTGCCATGATTGGAACACCCCTGAATGAGGGTAAAGGGGTTTTGGGGGTGCTAAAGGGTGTTTTGTTTGTATTATGCTTAAGGGGTGTTACGAAAGGTAGGGTCTGATAGCGGTCTGTCTCTCATGTGCCGAGATTACATCACGCCGGGCGTGACATCCAGGTACCACATGTACCAAAACACCCCACCAGCTATGACGGACCCCCGGCCACCTTTCAGCAAACCCCCCAACCACTATGTGATAAGTTACATATGTTACCTCAACGCATTATTATGGTCTGGTAATGTCTCCGGGAGCAGACCCCTTTAATTGAATACCTTTGCTCACCTGTCAACAGAACACTCACATCACCTTTGAAGTCAGCCTAATTACAGGTGAGGCCTGGCTCAGGTATGGCTACTTTATTGTTCCCCTGCTGGTCACTCCACACTCGCTGACCACTGGTCATTGAGAGGCTGGTCAGTGAGATGGGTGATTATAGGTGCTGTTTGAAGGATGAGGATTGTCATAAGATAAACTACCTTCCAAGCATTCGTCTCCCTGGCGAGAGATGTGGAGCATTAAAGTCTGGGGTCACCTGGTGAAGAAACTCCAAATTATCTCCCCCCAGGTAGTATTTGTTTCTACTCTTAGTAAAATAAATCATGAAATTTACAACTTCAAAATAAGACCGCAGCAAAATTTCATCCACTGATATTTCTTTGAAAAATGCATTATGTGATATATGAAACCTCACATACCTTTAAGCATTCTTATTATTGGATTTAATTTACATGTTAATGGAACCCCCTATTCTTAGGAACTGATCCGGCCCAAATTCTCTCTTGGTTGAAGAGCTTTTTCATTAAAATGAAAAGTGAATTAGATGGTATCAGAGACCTCTATTCTCGTCCTTAAGATCGCATGAGTTGTATTTCCTCGCTTCTGGATCAGAGTGTTTGGAGAAAGGGGGGAGTGTTTGAATAGAAATTCAGTCCGATGGACTTTAATGAATCTTTGGAAGTAAGGGATATTTGCAGACAAACACTCCACCCCTGGACGCCCACCACCCCTAAGGGTGCTCCTCTGGAACCCTTTTAACACCCCTGGGGTGGCGGCATGCCTGGGTACCCCGCCTAAGAAAAAAGCTGCATGTGTAGAACTGGGTATTTTAATCACATCACTCTCAGAGGGCTGGTTCCATGCTTTAAAGATGGTCTGTGTGCAGAAAGGCTAAGCGTGGATGTTTGTGCGGGCCAGCTGAGGTGTGCGGTGTGGTGCGTGGCCGCGACAGGCACACGTTTGCTGTCCAAACGACTGCTACGACACTCGAGATGTAGGCCACACGTCTTTCGCTGATAGCGTCTTTGTGATAAATGCCAGCCCCTTGCCCATCAAGGGCAGCAGCGCCATGCTGGGATGAACTGTATAGGAATGGGGCTTCAAATTTCACAAACATCCATTTTTATTTTTTTTGATAACCTTAAAATAGTTTGATTTTTTTTACTTTGATATGGTTTAGGGAAAAGAAGGTATATATATATTTGAATATTTTTATAATACCCTAAACAAACAAAGTAGATTTTGTGTTTATTTACTATTATGATCCATTTCAATAAGGCACAGACATGGAGACGGCGATAGAGGTGCTCTAAAATCCTCTCTCTGTGAAGAGGTGGTGTTTTTCAGTAGTTACCACAGTAGTCATATTCTGCATTTGCATGTTTATCTAACTTCTATTTCAATTCTAATCATACACATTCAACAAAGGAGTCAAACCTTTGGACTTTCACAATGATTGAAAGATATTGATCATGGTGAATTGACCTACATAAAGAAGTGGAGTAAACTCTGTAATAACGATCTTTATATGTATAGATTGAGAATTAAGTGAAGTATAAAACCTCCTTGTATATAAAAATAGATTGACATAGTTGTGTGTTTTGGCATAAAAGACAGGAAAAGGGCAGGAACTCTATACATTTAATTCTATGGATAACGTCAATCATGCTGTGTGTCTTTTGGTTATATTAATAGTTGCTTGAAATTATTCAGCTTTTGGATGAGATTTTTTACTCAACTCTGAATAATGATGTAATCCATGAAGTATTTCAAACCATTTTAGATGACCTTTTGAAAAGATCAATCAATCATCTATTAAGGAAATGGGACACTATAAGCATTTATAAGTCTCTTCAAGTATTATGATAGCAAGACAAATATTTGGGTCTATATGAGAGCCCCCAATGCCTTCCTGATTCAGAATGGGTTAAAGTGGCTTGCCTATTTTAGGATGCATACGTAAACATTAACTTTGGCTCTGTCAAACAGAGGCTGCCCCTAGTAAAACAGTGGCCGCATTGTCAGGCGGTACGATGCAACCCAGCCCTGCCCAGTTTCACACGTATGCCATGGAAAGCTGCTAACCGTCAGTAGGATAAATATTATGGTTTAAAAATCACAATGTAGCAAAAGTGTGAGAGTGTTTACGATGGGATTGATTTGGGAACCCAGGCTATTAGTGAAGTACGTTGAGGGTTAGACATCAACCAAGCCGTTATGTAAACGCTCTCATGGACCCTGAGGTCTGACATTAAGGCAAACATTTTACTGTGGAAAATATGGGGAAAAGTGTAATAGAAATATAAGAAATGGAATAAAAATCAACATTGATATATACATATATATATATATATATATATATATATATATATATATATATATATATATATATATATATATATATATATATATATATATATATATATATATATATATATCCATAAATTACCCCCATATGTCACCCTGTCAAATATAAATAAAAGCAATACATTAAGACAGGAATACCTTTCATCTTTGATTATTTTAGGCTCCTGCTTTAAGCAGACCTTGTTGAAAATTGTGTGATCCATCATTTGTCTTTGAAGAAATGTGCATATCAAACTCCGTTTGACAGTGAAGATTGGTGACCGAATTTTAGAAAATATTTCTTTTTCATAGCTAAGAATCATATTCAAATGGTCTTAAGAACTAGTGCCATATACCTTTAGAATGAGTCCCTGTTTTAATATATTTACACTCTTGAATTAATTCTCATAAATACAATACAACCATCGCAATATTTTTCTGCAGTTGCTTGTGACCTTAGGACAGGTGAAAGATTGCCACTTTATTTCAAATGATCTTTTGAATTTCCTCTTATTGTCAGAAAACCATTGTATGTTGTTATTGTCTAATCCCTTTTGTTGTAAGAAGGCCATTGTTGTTGTTATTGTTTAATTCCTTTTGTTGTCTATACCCAATTATTTGTTGTCACTGCCTAATTCTTCCTGTGGTCAGAAAGCCATTGTTTGTTGTTATTGTCTAGTTCCTAATCTGCTTGACCAGTTCCCTTGTCCAGACTGCCTTGACCATCTGCTCTCCATACACAAAACCCTAATCCAGGGTTGAAGATGGCATGATACCCTATTATATACCCTCTTCTCTCAGCACCCTTGCTGTCTGGTACCCTTTTCTCTACCCCCGCAACACCCCAATATGGCAGCCAATCATCAGATGGTGCAATCAAGAGATTAGCAAGGAAAACACAACCTTTATTGTAACAGAAGGTCCAGGCACTGTTTAACCTATTTACGCCTGTAGCAGCCAAAACTGCCTTACACTTTTGGTGATATCTGTCTTACAAGAGCATTATTTAGAAAATTCTTGAAGGAGAAATGTTCGTCAGAACCCTATCTACAACTCATCTTCAAATATTTTTAGAATTTACGCTTCGTTCCAAAGTTATTTTCAAAAATATAACAGGTCCACCCTCCCTCCTCCCAAGCATCCAGTCCCTTGTTTCCAGGGGCCTCTGCGAATTTGAATGGATCAAAAAGCGACTGTAAGGTCAAAGGTTGTGATTATTTTCCTGTCTTGTTTCCTCCTGTAGACGCCATTGTTTCTGACACGGGGTCTCTCTGCCTGACTCCCTGGCCTAACCATACACCTGCAACCTGTCATTGCTGCCTACTTAGCCAGGTAATTACCTCAGAGTTGATGCCTGGAAATCACCTTTCCCAGGTAGATGCTGTTACTTTCAGTAAATCACCCTAATAAGACTTGCTTTTGCATATTATTACAATCATATATATGTATTTTTTGTATGCGAACAGGTAGATGCTGTTATTTTCGGTAAATTCCCTTTTTAAGACTTTCTTTTTCATGTTACTACAATTATTTATAGTTTTTACACATGAACAGAAGTTTATCCAAATTTGCATCCCTCAAAGATGCTGTTACTTTCAGTAAATCACCATTATAAGATTTGCTCTTGCATATTACTACAATTATATATAGTTCTTTGTATTTGAACAGGTAGATGCTGTTATTTTCAGTAAATCACCCTTATAAGATTTGCTTTTGCATATTACTACATCTAAATATAGTTTTTGTTTATGAACAGAAGTTCGTCCAACCTTGAACACCACAAAGATGCTGCTATTTTCAGTAAATCACCTATGTAAGATGGAATAGTTTACAATGATATATCGGTTTTATTTTTGAACTATAATTTATTCAAGCACCTATGAATTTGAAGCTAGAGTCACTATTATGCTATTACTTTAAGTCACCTACATGATTTGCTATTTATGATATAGGATATTTTACTTCAATTATAATTGAGTTTTGCTTTAAATGATAGAATATCCATATGCACTTTGCTATAGGATATTACTACAATTATAACTGGGTGTTATATGTGAACTGTTGTTTGTCCTTGAACCTCTGAGTCATTGGCTGACACTGTAAGGTGTTTAAATACTGTTAATTGTTTCTAAATAGGGGCTAATATAAGTATCATGGAAAAGTAGAGACTAGCTTTCATTGTGGCACCTTCTGGTTCTGAAAAATAGGCCTGTATACTTGTGTATGTACCAACTGCAATTTCATCTGGGATAACATATAACAACTGTAAACACATCAAACGTTGTGAAAAAACATTTTGAGATTAATTGTTAGATTGATAGTAAGACTATGTGTATGCTCCACATGTGAATGGTTTAGATGCTTTTTCTTGGATCAAAGATTTTTTTCAATATTTTTTTTCATATAATATAGCTTTTTATCAAAAAATTTCACCATATGCGTCAGACTATCTGTATGTTCCACATATGAATGGGTTAGATGCTTTAATAATACCCCCAACAAGCACTACACTTCCCAGAAAAATAGAATATTTACCCTGAATATATTTGGTTTATTTTAGCTTACCCTCAATTTACCCTTCTTTGTGTCCACACCTGTCTTCTAAATTAAGTCCATACTCTTCTCTATACTGTCCCTTAATGGTGGAGAAAATCTCAAGATACAGATAAAAGATTGACCAGTTGAAGAAATAAGTACCCTCCGAAAGAAAAGAATGCCAATAGAATCGTGTGTTTATTTATTTCTCAGTGGAAAGAATAGGTTCGAGGAAGATAAAAGGATCCATGGCAGATGGCGAGTGCATCATTTCCCTTAAAAGCACTTCAAAACGCAACCCCTGTCTTATTCAAATTCACTGAGATATCCACCTATCCGTGCTTCCAGGTAGTTCACAGGTAATTGGATTTCGTTTCATGCGCCTGAAAAGCTCTTGATGTGCGTTGTGATAGGTTGAGTCCAGGGCCATTGCCGGGATTCGCCCCCCTGCGAGGCCTGCCTGGCAAGCTTGTCCGTCATCAGTCAACCAACATCTACTTTACAGCTCAATAGGACACCAGACAAACTTACCATAAAATCCATTCACAGGGATTTCAATAGAGCTGGGTTGTATGGGAAAGGTGGCATGATTTTTCTTTAATTTTTCTTTCTCATTGTATTTTACCAGGATTTCTTTTTGTGTGTAGGGGGGTTGGGGGGGGGGGGGGAGTTGGGGTACATACAACCTTTAACCTTTAAAACCCCAATCTCCCCCCCCCCCCCCCATCAACATATATTTTACACCTTAGTAGAGCACCTGACAAACTCCACATATAACCTGGTAACATTTAGTTTATGAGCCTATAACAGTAGAATCTTATCCAATCCTTTTTATTTGGGTGTGTCATACAAGTTTTAAAGTTATAATTGTCAAAAGTAGCAAAGATTCAGACTACCATTTCAAGAGTAGTTTGTAAGCATAAATGGGTTATATGGTGGGCCGTAAGCATTGAAGAGTAAGAGTTGACCTATCCAGGATGAGAAGATAATTCTCCCAAATGATTCCTTAAAAATCCACCTTTTTCTCATTATACTGGTTACAGGGCATATGCTAATAATCATCATTTCCAAACACGAATTTCAGCAGTGTCAAATGAGATGGAAAGATAATGCTAATGAAATGGGGGGCAATTAAGGGTATTAGCAGAGGGGGAGCTGAGAGCACATCCCCCTTATTGCCCCTTTACAGTCATTAAACTAAAGATAATTGAATAAACAAGGGGGTTGGGAGGTTTAACGCAATAGCAGTTAAAGGAAAGGGGGTGGTATGGACAGTGTAGGGGTATGGTTGACTGGGTCTGTCTATAGGTGTCAGGCAGGTTGTGACAGGTATGTCCTGTCTCATGCAAGGGTACCCTGCAGGGGGGGGGGGGGCAATGCACAACAAGATAGACGCCAGTGGCGTCAAGAGGTTGATTCCTTGTATGTCTTTTTGTAGTTAATCATTTGCAATTTTTTGTTTTTTTAATATTTTGCTATTTTGAAATTTTTCTGATTTTTGTGTTTTTTCGTTAGTGGTTACAGACTGATACACACTTGTAATGCTGCTGATGATACTTACAGACTTTTTAATCAAAAACCAAGTTTGTGAATAGACATTAATATCAGTTTGGAGCACTATAAAACATTTTCCTTTTTTATGAAATTCTTTATCTTTTTATAATACCTAATAGTGCCAAAAAATACATCTGAAACACATATCTTTCAAATTTTTCATAAGATTTCTATCTAAAACCCTCCCTCAAATATTTTCCAAAACTATAACCCACTTCTAGCTATCCAGAAACTTTGACAAACTCACCACCCACCATCACCTATCCAGTAGATCACCAAACATGAACGGGAAAAGCCCACATCCTGCACTGCAAATGACAGTCAACAAAACCCCACCAATAGCATGCTTGCCACAACTTACTTAATGCTGCCTGAAGAACTTTAGTCCGTGACTTACCCTTACATGAAAATGGCCAAACACTGCCAGAATGCAAACATGCACAGGGATCAACCTTATGGTCCCTTAAAGGGCATATGCCCCTGAACCATGTGATTTTGCTACCAGATGATGAATTATAGGAGCCAAGTTTGTGAACGGACATTAAATATCAGCTTAAAGCATTTTAAAAACTTTTCCTTTTTTTGAAATTCTTTATCTTTTCATCATACCTAATAGTGCCAAAAAATACAGCTGAAACACAAACCTTTCAAACTTTTCCCTGGGAGCATGCCCCAAGATCCCCAAACCTGGACAATGCACCCCTGGCAAAACCATACCGTCGTGGTGGCCGCACAGGAATTTAATAGCCCCTAAACTTAAAATCCTGGGAGCCAAATCTGCTCCTGTCTGAAAATGTTAAAGTCAATCACTGATGCATGTAACAAACTGACTGGCTGCCTGCAAATAACACCACATCAAAATCAAACATGTTGCCAACAGCCAAAAATCCACTCCCCCTTAACAGAGGCTTGTGACTCTCCCCCACAACACAAAATGTTAACACATAAGCTAAGTATAAACAACAAAGCCCATGCATTAAAATAAGTGCCGGCTCTCAAATATTAAAAAAGACCAACAGTTAAACAGCGAATAAAAAATTTCATCATAACCTAAAATTCAGCACGCATAAATAAAATGCAACTTTTGACAAACTAAACTAATCACTAAGCCTATCCGCCAAATATAAACATGAACATTTTAACACACATACTTCAGAAAAAGAGAGCGATGGGGGGCGGGGTTAAAAATTTGACATCTGACATATCATCAAAGTAACACAAAACATTTACATGAAGATGGCCAAACACTGCCTAAAAGCAAACATGAACAGGGATCAACCTTATGTACCCTTTAGGGGCATATGCCCCTGGTTCATGTGATATTGCAACCAGATGAAAAAATATACGAGCCAACTTTGTGAAAGGACATTAAATATATGTTTGGAGCATTTTAAAACATTTTCCTTTTTCCTTAAATTCTTTATCTTTCTATCATACCTAATAGTGCCAAAAAATACATCTGAAACACATATCCTACAATTTTTTCATAAGAATTCTATCTAAAACCCTCCCCCAAATATTTCCCAAAATTATAACCCACTTCTAGCTATCCAAGAAACTATGACAAACCCACCATCACTCATCCAGTAGATCACCAAACATGAATGGGAAAAGCCCACATCCTGCACTGCAAATGAGAGTCAACAAAACCCCACCAATAGCATGCTTGCCACAACTTACCTGCTGCTGCCTGAAGAACATTAGTCCGTGACTTACCTTTACATGAAAATGACCAAACACTGCCTGAGTGCAAACATGCACAAGGATCAACCTTATGGTCCCTTAAGGGGCATATGTTCCTGGATTATGTGATTTTGCTACCTGATGATGAACTATAAGAGCCAAGCTTGTGAATGGACATTAAATATCAGCTTAGAACATTTTAAAAAAAATTCAACTTTCTTGAACTTCTTTATCTTTTTATCATACCTAATAGTGCCAATAAATACATCAGAAACACAAACTATTCAATTTTTTCCCTGGAAAAATGCTCCAAAACCCCCAAACCTGGACAGTTAAAACATTTCCCTTCCACTGAAATTCTTTATCTTTTTATCATACCTAATAGTGCCAAAAAATACAACTGAAACACATATCCCTCAATTTTTTCAAAAGAATTCTATCTAAAACCCTCCCTCAAATATTTTCGAAAACTATAACCCACTCCTAGCTATCCAAGAAACTATGGCAAACTCACCACCACTAATCCAGTAGATCACCAAACATGAATGGGAAAAGCCTACAACCAGCACTGCAAATGACAGCCAACAAAACCCCACCAGCAGCATGCTTGCCACAACTAATATGCTGCTGCCTGAAGAACTTTAGTCCGTGACTTACCTTTACATGAAAATGGCCAAACACTGCCTGAATGCAAACATGCACAAATATCAACCATATGGCCCCTTAAGGGACATATGCCCCTGGCCATGATCTTCCGCCACTAAAGCAGGTCCAGCACTACCAGAAACCCAATATGCATGCAATAACTTTGTACTTAAACCTAAAATAGACTGATACACACTTGTAATGCTGCTGATGATACTTACAGACTTTTTAATCAAAAACCAAGTTTGTGAATAGACATTAATATCAGTTTGGAGCAATTTAAAACAATTTCCTTTTATTTGAACTTCTTTATCTTTTTATCACACCTAATAGTGCCAAAAAATACATCTGAAACACATATCTTCCAAACTTTTCATAAGATTTCTATCTAAATCCGCACTTAAAAAAACTTCCCTATTTTTGAATTTCTTTATCTTTTTATCACACCTAATAGTGCCAAGAAATACAACTATAAGAGCCAGTTTGTGAATGTACATTAAATATCAGTCTAGAACAATTTCAAAAAAAATTCCCATTCTTTGAACTTCTTTATCTTTCTATCATACCTAATAGTGTTAAAAAATACATCAGAAACACAAACTTTGTAATTTTCCCTTTATTTTGATCAGTATTTTCGTTTGTTTTGCATCTTGGGCGATACAAATGCAGGGAGATGCTGCTTGGGCCCGAGCACTGGGTTGAAGGGGTATGGGACCGGCATCGGCATCAAAGGGTAGAAGCCTGCATACTTCAGGTCTGCTACTTCACCTACACCATGCAACCTGAAAAAATAATCATACATACCATCAAAGCAACACAAAAATATCAACACAAAACATATCTCACCAAATGCAATCTTATATTATCACACCGACACAATATCTTCTTTAAACAGTAATTGTTTTGTTTGAGGGACAGTGAAGATTTGCATGGTTTCTATATTTTGTGTATGTGTTTTTATAAAATTGTATATTGAGTGATAGTTTTGTATTGATACTTTTGTATTTATTTCAATTTAATGTATGCTTACTATTTTGGGTTGTCAGGTAAATCAAGTTCCTATGATGCTCTTTGGTGTAGATGCAGTATGATGTCGAAGCCAGTTTCTATGACAGTACACACTTTTCCTGTCACCCAAAACAATTAAAATCATATCTTTATCTAAAATACAACAACAGTGAGAACGGAAGGGATGGCAGGGTTAAAGGTCTGCTAACTTCAGGACTGCATACTACACTCATGGTGAGAAGGGTATATATACTGACTGCTGAAATCGCGATAAAAATATTTACTACTTCCGTTTTTTTCAAAGTTGTTTTTTTACGATTGTGGGGAACAAAAAAAATCCACAAATGGGCAGGATGGATTATTTAGAGTCATACATACCATCAAAGCAACACAAAAATATCAACACAAAACATATCTCACCAAATGCAATCTTATATTATCACACCGACACAATATCTTCTTTAAACAGTAATTGTTTTGTTTGAGGGACAGTGAAGATTTGCATGGTTTCTATATTTTGTGGATGTGTTTTTATAAAATTGTATATTGAGTGATAGTTTTGTATTGATACTTTTGTATTTATTTCAATTTAATGTATGCTTACTATTTTGGGTTGTCAGGTGAATCAAGTTCCTATGATGCTCTTTGGTGTAGATGCAGTATGATGTCGAAGCCAGTTTCTATGAGTGCTGCCTGCAGTTATGTCCCTTGACACCCTTCTCACCATGAGTGAAAATGCAATCCTGAAGTATGCAGACCATTAACCCTGCCATCCCATGCATTCGCATTACATGCTCTTTGGGCTTATAAGTTTGTGACCAATAATTTATAACAGTACACACTTTTCCTGTCACCCAAAACAATTAAAATCATATCTTTATCTAAAATACAACAACAGTGAGAACGGAAGGGATGGCAGGATTAAAGGTCTGCTAACTTCAGGACTGCATACTACACTCATGGTGAGAAGGGTATATATACTGACTGCTGAAATCGTGATAAAAATATTTACTACTTCCGTTTTTTTCAAAGTTGTTTTCTTACGATTGTGGGGATCAAAGAAAATCCACAAATGGGCAGGATGGATTATTTAGAGTCTGTTTTCTTGAAGTTGAAACTTTTTTTCCGGTTTTAGTGGCGAAATTAATAAGTAAATTTAGAATTTCGCCAGGGTTCCTAAATCAACATTCCAAAAAGCCGTTTTTGCCGTTTTTTTCCGAAGTCGCCATTTTTTTTCAAAAATTACAAATATAAGCAACAAGTTATGATAATAGGGTAAAAGCCCTATTTGTTGCGAACACTTTGATGGGCCATTTGTAAATTTTGACCCAGAAACGGCGACGTGACAATTTATTGAAAAAAGTATGTTTTTTGTGTGAAATGCACACAATGCATATCAATGCCCTAATCTCGCTATATCAAAAAAATCAACTTCCGGTTGTAGCGAAAAGCTATTTTTTCGCTTCCAACCTGAAGTTGAATTAAAAAAATGATTGAATCAGATAGATGAGGATCTCATCTATCCAGGTAGGTAGTCATATTGTGATCGGGGGGAGATAGCTTGATGAAATTGACAGGAATCGGCGAGGTACCATTGAGAATGTACTAATCGCCGTGGTCAACACGCCACCATCGATGCGTGTTGACAAATATCTCAAAATATTTTCGATTTTCCGAAACCAAAAGAATTAATCTTAATAATATAGATACTTGGCTTGTTAATTCTTTTGGTTTCAGAATTTTAGAGTTAGAGATGGCCACAAACGAAAGCTTTGGAATCGGGGTGCAAATTTCGTCAAACCCGACCCATCGCCATGTTCACGCCACCATCGATGCGTGTTGACAAATATCTCAAAATATTTTCGATTTTCCGAAACCAAAAGAATTAATCTTAATAATATAGATACTTGGCTTGTTAATTCTTTTGGTTTCAGAATTTTAGAGTTAGAGATGGCCACAAACGAAAGCTTTGAAATCGGGGTGCAAATTTCGGCAAAACCGATATTCAAAATGGCGGAGGGTAACCTAGCCAATGTAAAAAATACGTGAATGAACACGTAAGTAAAATAGTACAAAGAGAAATACAAATAGCCGCTCATTGGTTAATAAACCGCGGGAAAGAGTACCACGTGGTGTGACGGTGAGGCAGTGAGACCGCTCATTGGATAATTCACCAGAGACAAACCACGTGGTGCTGTCACGTGATTAGCCGATCGCAGAAAAGTATGTTTTTTGTGTGAAATGCACACAATGCATATCAATGCCCTAATCTCGCTATATCAAAAAAATCAACTTCCGGTTGTAGCGAAAAGCTATTTTTTCGCTTCCAACCTGAAGTTGAATTAAAAAAATGATTGAATCAGATAGATGAGGATCTCATCTATCCAGGTAGGTAGTCATATTGTGATCGGGGGGAGATAGCTTGATGAAATTGACAGGAATCGGCGAGGTACCATTGAGAATGTACTAATCGCCGTGGTCAACACGCCACCATCGATGCGTGTTGACAAATATCTCAAAATATTTTCGATTTTCCGAAACCAAAAGAATTAATCTTAATAATATAGATACTTGGCTTGTTAATTCTTTTGGTTTCAGAATTTTAGAGTTAGAGATGGCCACAAACGAAAGCTTTGAAATCGGGGTGCAAATTTCGTCAAACCCGACCCATCGCCATGTTCACGCCACCATCGATGCGTGTTGACAAATATCTCAAAATATTTTCGATTTTCCGAAACCAAAAGAATTAATCTTAATAATATAGATACTTGGCTTGTTAATTCTTTTGGTTTCAGAATTTTAGAGTTAGAGATGGCCACAAACGAAAGCTTTGAAATCGGGGTGCAAATTTCGGCAAAACCGATATTCAAAATGGCGGAGGGTAACCTAGCCAATGTAAGAAATACGTGAATGAACACGTAAGTAAAATAGTACAAAAAGAAATACAAATAGCCGCTCATTGGTTAATAAACCGCGGGAAAGAGTACCACGTGGTGTGACGGTGAGGCAGTGAGACCGCTCATTGGATAATTCACCAGAGACAAACCACGTGGTGCTGTCACGTGATTAGCCGATCGCATTAAATATGCAGAAAACCCACGCATGCGCATCCACCCACGCATGCGCATCCAACGGCCGCCCCACCAGACCAGACGCGCTACAGAATCGTATTGGAGTGAAGAAAACGTAATGTATAAACACGTAAAAATCCACCAAAAAAAAACTAGGCAACCCACAGAAACAATGAAACAAACTCTATAAACTACACACCCAACTCTAACAGAAACATTAAACAAAACGACCCCACCACACCCCACTCTCCAGATCATTCGCCTAGAATTTTCCAAAAATGCCATGTAAGACAACATAGGGAAAATGCATCAACCAGCTCCCAGGACCCCCCCCGGGAATGCAAGACAACAAAAGCGAACTGAATATAGGTTGTTGTTTGTACAACAACCTCTAAAAACACAACTTCCAAACCTGCAAGTAGGGGGCACTCTTAGAGTGATATTGAGACAAATGCCCTTTTTACACAATTATGGTAAAAGACCTTTACATGAGTGGTCTGGAAAAAGGGGATGGGGTGCTGTAACAGTGATGTTGGGTCAAACACCCTTTTTGTCGATATATTATAATAGAAAAAAATAACTTAGTTCCTAAACATTAAAAAGGAAAAGGAGAGTTATAAAATTTTCAAATTTTTTCTAACCTAATTCTTTTTTCTTTTGGGGGAGGGGTAAAGAAACCCAAACCCCTTTACCAGTTATCAGTTGTCTATAAAAAGCGCAGTAAAAGTCATATTGAAACAAGTGCTTTTCTACTGATCATTTTAGTAAAAGTCCCTTACGACAATGTTCTTAAAAACCTTTCCTTTTTGAAAATGAATCTTAGACCCCTTAACCATTATAAAGTGCATAAGGGTGCATTTCTCTGGTCAACACCTATACTCGACAGCTTACAAATGAAATACCCTTTAACAGTATATGAAATGATACTCTATGTTTATGTATACATTTATGGTGATAGTATCTTTTTGCATATCTGAAGTTTTGTCTTTCATATAGTCTACCTATTAATTCAAAAAGTTCTGAGAAAGTTTTTTTTGTTATATACAGTCCCACTTTTATTTTTTTTTCCGTTATTTTGAATTAAGAAAGCATGAAATTTGTCTTGAAAATAGCCTCATCTCAATGCGCATATTTGTTAAGCATTTTTTAAGTTCAGGGTATATCAACATAGTTCATCTAAATCAAGCAAGTTTGGTGTCAACTGATATTATGTGAAGCATATTTGCTGGATAAACTGTTTGTTTTTGGGACACATAATATTTGGACAAGTTTTGCTGTATTTATACATGACTTGCGGTGGGCTGGCAATTCGCAGAGTTCTAATTTGGTTAATTTAGGCACTTACCCAGGCAGACCCCCCAGGGCTGGTCTGAGAGCATACCCATTTACTGTCAAAAAAGACCTGATCAGGCCCTTGTTGCCGTGACAGCTGGAGAGACCCCCAGCAGAGCAAGAGGGGTACTGTTTCACTTCCCTGCAGCCCCCCTTTTTCCTGCCCCTTTGCAGCTGCCCGGGTATAAAGGGGTGTTTTGAAGGGAGGATTGCACCCTTTTGTGCCCTCATGTCTCTTGTTACCCCCTCATTCACTGCATGGGTTTGTGGAGGGAAAATCCAACGTAAAGCCAGCTCTCACACTCAGAGTTAGAAGTGATTGTATTACCAATGTGTTAGTGGGAGGGAAAAGTCTAACTAATGGAGTCAGTTCATAGAGTTAAACTTTAGAATAAGTGGTTGTATTTCGAATATGTTAGTGGGAGGGAAAACTGTCCAACTTGGAGTCAGTTCATAGATTTAGAATTTAGAATAATCGGTTTTATTTCTAATATGTTAGTGGGAGGGAAAAGACTGACTTGGAGTCAGTTTACAAACATAGTTAAAAGTAAGAATAATTTTGAATTTTAGAATACCTTTAATTGATTGTGTTTCATAGAAGGAATTGACCACAGAGTGACTGCAAGTGACACTTTGTAGTTAGCGGTCAGTGACATTAAAACAACAATAACAATGATAATAACAACAACAAAAATAACAACTCTAAGAACAACAACAAAAACAAGCATGCAAGCAAACAGATTACTAGTTAATCTACAAATATTTCTTGTAATGTTGTAATAGTTCTAATGTATCTTAATTAATGAACGGGTAACGTTTTACTATAGCCCCCCAAAATACTTTTTCTAATAATAATAATAATAATATTGTCATTTGATATTGCGCCCTTTCCATATAAACATGCTCAAAGGCGCATTACATTCATTGTCAGAGGATAGATGTTGATATCCACATAGTTATTTGATAAATACATCTTTGAACAGATGTGTTTTCAATTGTCGTTTGAAGATTGCCACACTCCCAGCTGCCCGAATATTATTTGGGAGCTGATTCCATAGTTTTGGGGCACAGGCACTAAATGATCTGTCACCGTAGGTTTTTCTACTTACTAGTCTGGACTAGGTATAGGGCTACCACTAATTTCCTGAACCAGGTGCTGTTCCAAAACCCTACAGCGCCGCCGCACCCTTTAGAAGATGATACAGCAAATCACCCTGTGAGACAGTCAGGAGTACCGGGGCATGCCTTTGCATTAAGTATCACACACACAAACAAATCCAAATTGTTTTACGAATGCTATTGTAATGAAAATCATGTCTCCATGATGCGCAGAGAATGGTAAATATTTATCGTGGGATTGTGGGTGGATCATGGTGTTTGCCGTCACTGCATTCCTTAAGTTATGTTTCTTTATGAGAGGGATCAAGCTAATTACGTCATAGAATACCTGGATGAGAGGTATATAGCACATGGTGCTGTTGGAATTGAGAAGTCAGGCATTTGAATTTAACCTTTCCGATGCCAAGTCTACTTTTGTCCAAAGGACAAAGATGCAAAGGTTTTTGTAAACCATCTAAACCCTTTCATGTTGGTATTCATTGGAAAGCTCTCACAGAGTACTCTCAGATGAGTACCCATTTGCCAGGGTTTCAGTCATTTTTACAGATTTTTGCATCATTTTATATCGGCCAAAGTAGCCACCACCAGCATGAGGGTTAAGTTATGTTTCTTTATGAGACGGATCAGGCTAATTACGTCATAGAATACCTGGATGAGAGGTATAAAGCACATGGTGCTGCTGGAATTGAGAAGTCAGGCATTCAAACTTAACCCTATGCTGCTGGTGGCTAATTTGGTCAATACAAAATGATGCAAAAAAAACAGAATAATGACCCAAACCCTGGCAAATGGGTACACATCTAAGAGTATTCATCGAGAGCTATCCAATGAATACCAACATGACAGGGTTTAGATGATTCTCAACAAACTTTGCGTCCATGTGCTTTGAACGAAGGCAGCCTATTAGCATTAGTAGGGTTATGAGTTCCTTGAGAAATTGTCATTTGGAGATAGAATATTTTTTGGCAGCAAATTGGGGAATTCAGAATAACTTCACAAGATATTTGAAGGAAAGTGTTGGTAGTGTTCTGATTAACATTTGAATTTCTCCTTCAAATACTTTTGGCTGCTGTGAGTAATAATGGGTTAAAATCCCCTATCTGCCTCCTTGCCCTCCTACCCTCTACTTACCTCTCAATTAGCATGTCAGTGCTGCCCCCTAGGGGAGAAGGGGAGAAGCAGGATGCTTGTGTTATCGGAGGAGGACTGCCAGGCTGATCTGATGACAGTCACAAGATGGGGCTGCTCTATTGTCTGTGGCTTACCTGTATAACACCCCAGTGCTCCTCAAATACTTATCAACCCCTGTCTAAACCCCAATTTCCCCTATCAGGGCACAATAGGGGGGATTGTGATAATGAAGGTCATGTTCCATGCACATAAGACCACAATGCTCCTCCAATACTCACCAGCACCCATTCACCACCACATATCTCCCCCTTCAAGAGACAAGGGGGGGGGGGGGGGGCATTATGATGAATTCCAAAAGTTCCACATGCACATTACAGTACTAGCATTCTTAATTGTCTATAAGACCCAACAATGCTTAAATACACATCAACCCCCATTTAACCCCCTATCTCCTGTTTAGGTGACAATGTGGGATCATCATGATGATTTCCACATAAGACCCCCAAATTACCCCTTTAGTACCTATCATTCGCAACTTATTCGCTACTCATCCCAGAAAACAAGGGGAATCATAATGAGGACTAGGTTCCAAAAACCCCTTCCTTTTAGTACCTATCATCCACCACTCAAACACCACTCTACCCGGTAAACCCCGCTTTCTATCACACCTTTCTTGAGACAAGGGGAGTCATGTCAATGAAGACTAAGTTCCGAAGAGTCCAGCATCCCTTTAGTACACATCATCCACAACTCAAACCCCACTCTACCCCTATTTAAACCGCCCTTCCTATCACACCCTTCTTGAGACAAAAAAGACTAAAATCAACATAGTTCCTCATGCTCAGCCCCCTTGATTATCCATCAACCCCTCTCACCCTCTTATCTCCCCCATCAGGAGACAAGGGGGATTATGATGATGCCAGTTCCAAATTCTGCATAAGACCCAAGCACCCCTTCAGTAACCGTCAACCCCCACTTAAACCCTATCTCCCCAAGGAAACAATGGAGGGATTATGATGATAAAGCCCTGGTCTGAAAGAAAAGGATAACTTGAAGATGGGAATGATACTTCTACCTATGGGTGTGGTCTCTCACAAAAGAAGTGTGTCTTTAAGTGTGCCCCGTACGAAATGATCCCAGATATTTCCCAATGTTCTTATTCTTTTCATACATATTTCCTGGTGGAACTGGGGAATGACTGTTTATGGTCCTGCAAAACTCTGTAAGTCAAGGCAATCAATAGGACTGTGCCTGATTCTATGCTTGCATATAGGAAATTATAGACAAAGTCCTACTCCTGTATCACAGGTATAGGGAATGACTGTGATTTATCACTCACCCTCCCATAAGGTTTGAGAAAAGTTGGGAGATCTGCCCATTCCATCCTATAGGCCTGGGAAGTAAATAGTTGAAATCCTTAGCCTACCCACTGATGCAGTTTGAGGGAATGAAATGTCTAGGTTAGCTCCTACTCTAATGGGAAATGAATATGGGATATGAGTATGATGGAAAGTGCACCTTCCTACTTGTTGGAAGTAGTGATTTGGTCTATTACTACTGAGAAATGAATGGGTTGAATTCTACTCCTCTCCCTGTGTAAAGCCTGACCTGCCTTTCAACATTTGTTGCAATGTTGAAACATAATAATCTAACAGAGGCTTTCAGTCAACATGTGCATACAAGAAACAATGTAGTGAACACTGCACTTCTTCAACTTGGACTTCTTCATTTCCTTGGAGGGTAGTATACTGCACAATTATTGAATGTTTTATTAAGATTCCTGATGTTTTGCAATTTCAAATAAACAAAAGTATAAACTATTTGTTATCATACTGACTAGTGCATATTAAATAAGTTCTAGTTTAAATACAATGGATGAATATATATGACAGATATAGCAAGCACCCCCTTAAGACAGATGACTTCAAATCTCCCAATTTGACCTTTTAAACTGAAGTTTCCAGTACTTGCTAGAGCTGTCTGGAAGTTGGCACCATGACACAGGCAGATCCATATCTGCAGAAATTATAGGTTTTTACAACAATTATCTTCTGAGGACAAGGACTTTGTAGGAGTGTAATATCAAAGAAGAGGTAGATCAACATACCACTTCTGGAACACTAAGAAAAGAGGGGATATTTACTTTATTGACATGAGGTATACTAAAAGCATCTATAGTCAGGTTAGTGAACATAATTATATAAAAGGTACTTCCTTTGACAAACAGTGTGAAACACATTTAGAAAACATGAACTTATGATAATCAAAATTTGCTAAATATATTTATAATGTTGATACATCATTTCCATTGCTTAATATTACTAAATCATTTATTGATATTAATAACTCATTTATTAATTGTTAATGAATCATGGCATTTATTAATATTAAGAATTAATTTCCTAATATAGTAAGAAATGATTTCCTAATATCAAGAAATGAATCATTAATATTAAGAAATCATGTATTGATATTAATAAATGCTCAGTATTTGTTAATATTAATAAATGATTCATTATTGATTATGTGATTGATACTGATATTCCCTCCCCAGGAAAAATATTTTTCTTTAATTCAATACATCAGGGAGATTTTCCTATTAAGAAGATGCTGTAGGAAGTAGCTGGGAAAGTACAGGAAAAGTATTGGAATATGACACTATGAGATGTCTGGGAATAAGCGGGCAGGGTTTGCAAACAATCTGGAAATGACTAGGTTGAATGGGAAACCCATGGGATGAGTAGGCAGGAGGCCATAGCTATTCCCCATACAACCTGGGATATGTCTGGGAGGATGTAGGGAGGGTTTCGGATTTATCTAGGTAATGAATGGGAAACCAATGGGATGGGTAGGGGAAGGCCATGGTCATTCCCTATACAAGCTTGGAAAAGAATAGGAAATGATCCATGAAAGAGCAGCACAAAATCTGGGAAATTCACTAGGAAATTGCTCATTTGCATACAAAATACAGATAGGATTCCCGGACCTCATTTCCTCTAGGAATCCTATAGTAAAATAGTGGGAACATTTCGTACGGGGCGTTATCTGAGACAATTTAGGGTTCAACTCTGGAGACTTAAAGATGATTGATAGGAGCTAATAATGGTTCTATGATGCCTAAGATTAGTCACAACTTATCCTTTACCGTGGGTTCATACAGGGATGTAGTATTGGTACCCCTTTGACAACCCCTGGGGGTGGGATGAAACTACTTATCCTCCACCCATCCAAAGGTGAAGACCTCACCAATTATTGTAAAATGGGCACATTTTCTGTAGTACTATCCATACCCCTACCTCATTAAGAGGACCCCCTCCCCTCACCCCTTCCTGTTCTCTCCTCCCCCACTCTGTCAGTTTGGAGCCTAAATGAGCCCTAATACCCTTCCGTGCCTAGGGTTTCCAATGAAGGATGTCATCTAGATCTATATTACTTTTGAAAATTACTAAATAATAAAGCATACATATTGATTTAGTGAAAGGATTGTAGTTGACCTGATGAGCATGAACAACTCACCTCCAAGTATTGTGCAAACTTGTGCTGAATTCACAAAATATTTTGAAAAGTTAAATGCAGCTTCCTGCCTTTTCAAGGGGATCTCTAAGTATAAGAAAGGGTTCCCTCTTAACCAACTATGCTCTACTACTATCAAAAGAGACCAGTTTCAAAAGTGATAATCTTCAATAAGCACCAATATTCTGAAACATAATTCTTGAGAGCAACTAGTCCCCATTATTGACTATAATATGACCAATGTTCTGATTGTCTATTTCAGTTATAATAATCTTCAATCAGTCACAATATTCTAAAGAACACTATTTTCATAAGAAAATCAATGTCATTGACTATATATTTACTATGCTCTGTTCCTCTTATTTCAGATTCAATCATCCCACTCATCAATATCTGTACAGACATTAGTGTAGAGGAGCACCACTAGAGGGCCTATCAATACCCCAAGACAAGGTCAGTAAGTACTGATATATAATCACTAAATGATTGTGATGGATAGATACGCTGATTTTATTAGAAAATCACGATTAAGAAGCGCTCACCTTCTTAGTGTTCAAAGGACAGAAACATTACTAAATGAAGCTGGGAACACCCAAAAACTCCGAGGATATGCTGGGAATTTGCAAGGATTTTCAATGAACCCCAGGCACTCCCATGTATATTTTGTAGAGAAAGCTTGTTTTCAGACTTCAAAGATGTGACTTCAAAGTTTTCTGAGAATACTGGTCATTCATATGTATCGAGGTGATTCAGGAAGTCATTATCATTTTGAATGAGGAAAGAATGGATACTTGGACCAGCGGGAGTGACCACTATTGGTCACTTTTCCTCAGATCTCCCCGATGCAGGTGTTAAAGTTATTTACCTTTCTTATTTCACCGGTCTCCCCTAAAAGACACCCAAGGGGGAGTCTATGACCATTGGGCTCTAAGTGAGTGCTTAGCATTGCCTTAGATAGAGAAGGGGTCAGAATGATTGGCGGCAACTGGGGGGCAATTTACAATTTCCAGACACACACCCCCAGGGCAGAGCTCTTCACTTATCGGTCATTGTTATGTAAACTATGGCTATCTAACATTCATCCGAGCTAGCAGCCCCTGCTTGTTGCTCTGCTCCATTGAGATCTGGCGTAGAGCCATCCCCAGGTATTTTTAGCCTCGTGTTCGCAATTTGTGTTTGTATTCAGCTGCACACATCCCACATCCTGTTCGCCTTAAACATTGATACGATGATCCTGTCCCGATGAGTAACAACATAGACCATTACATATAGCAGCAAACCTGCCGTGAACTTTATTACATTGAGCATCCTGACCATACACCTGCTTCCTCATCAACACACCTGGACTAATTGGATATTGTCAAATGTTCCCATAGGTAAGTTTATCATAAACAACAGCACTGCAAGTTAGATATGTAGTTGAGCTACAAGTGGGAGCTTTAAAAGCTCAGGTTGTTAGTGTATATAGAGCAGAAACTGCGTTGTACCTTTCCATAGGTAATCTCGTTAGAAGATCTAGGACCACAAGAGTATCAGGTATAGGAAGGCACACCTGTATCCTGTGATGTATCTTATTGATGTGTGTACCCTATATATACCCTGCAGGTGGGATTAGCATCACAGGGTTGCTATTTGTGTCATTATATGGGATTGTGTGGTACTGGGTATGTTTGATATACACATGCCCTGCAGGCTTAGTAGGCGTATATATGTATAGGTACACCAGAACAGGAAGGATATGTGCACTATATAAAGTACATTATATGCAAGGCTCTCAATCTCTCTGGAGGAAATTACATGTGTATGTGTCATACTCTTGCTTGTTTGCTTCCCTATCAATACTTAGCTCCCAGTGTTTGTGTCTCATGACATACTTATAACTGTGATAAATTTAATGTGTGTATTTGCTTAGGGTACTAAGTAGGAGGCTGTTGAGTAGTTCAGGAAATTTTTTTGCTTGATAATTGAAATAGATTTTGACAGTTTGTCTTTATATGACAGGACTTGAGTACACAGACAGGGGATTCTGACAGGTACCCTGCCTTGTCAGTCATAATACCTTTACAATCATATTACACACGCACTCATACACACACAAACACACACACACACTTGCAAAAACTCACATGCACACACAAACTCACACAAACACACATCACACACATACGTACACTCATACACCACACTCACATATACAAACACACACACATATAAACACATATTAACACAAACACATATCACACACATCACACACAAACACACATACGTACACTCATACACGTACCACACTCACATATACATACACACACACATACACATACACATACATACACACACCCATACACATATATATTTATATAGATACTTGCATATATTTATATAAATGTCAAAATAAATTGGTGAGATCAAAGACTGCCATAAGCATGATTGGTCAATCTGTGGTTTAATGACAACATTTATTTGTTTTATTGATGTAACTAAGTATCATACAAATGTAACCTAATCTAATGAGGTCATCTATGGTGGGTGGGCATTATTAATCCCTTGTATAAGCAAACTGGGGAATTAGTCAGACTTAGAAGTGTGCCAATATAAACATGGTACCTCCCAGGTGATTCCTATGGTCAGTAAATGGTCATCTCTGGACATGTCTTTACTCTACATAAGTCCTTTTGATGCCGAGGATAGTTTCGCCCCCCCCCCCCCCCCAAAAAAAAAAGAGAGTTGTAAGTTTGGTTCGGTTCCCATCAATATTTCTGCATAAAATATTTCTCAGAAAGTTATTTAGGGTATTAATAATAAAATGTTTTTAGATATACAAGCATCACCTAGTCTCCTGTTACCTTTACTTAGGGTTGCTCACACTTCAAAAGAAATCCTTTGATTTTTGAAGGTTTATCCTAGGAAATCCATAGTATTCCAAATATTTTTTTTGAAGGGTAGAGACGAAAATCAAATTCTTATATGCATATGCACCGGTTGGGATCAAAAAGAACCCAACCAGGTTTTGCATGAGGAACAGAAAGATTGATTTATTGTCACTGGTGTGGCTGTTCCAAAAAATCCCCACCAGGGGGAGGTTGAGTGCCAACAGTTGTCGGAGCGGCACTCATTTTCCAGGCTCATACTAATTGCACTGATTTTACCATAATAGCTACACCATCAAAGCATCTTTTTCAAGGATTTAATTCTTATATGTGCTCTCTGTAGGGTTTTGATGTACTTATCCAGCCCTGCCAATATCTACCTGGCCAGGTGTTCTATAAACAAGTATAAGGGTAGAGAGGAAAATCACATATTCTTATATGTGCTCTCTGTAGGGTTTTGATGTACTTATCCAGCCCTGCCAATATCTAACAGGCCAGGTGTTCTATAAACAAGTATGAGGGATGCTGATCAAGTACTGCCCTACTTTATGGCTGCCTTGTTTTCTTAGCAATTGAAGTACTTATTCATTGTGAGCAATTGCATTTAGAAGTGCCTTGCTCATGGACTGCATTGTCAAGAAATTAAAGCATATGTAAAGAAATGCACTTTTTGTTAGCAGTATGACATTGATATCTATATTTAGTTGAAAAACTGGGTAGGACATTTCATTGGTGAATTTATTCCATTGTTACCAATTACAGTTCCTTGCTCAAGAGTAGTGCACTGTTGAGAATCAAAGGCATGTGTAAAAATGCATGTTTCGCTGTCTATATAACATTGATAGCTATATTCAGTTGTTGAAGCTGGGGACTTGAAGACATTTTATTTGAGATTTTACCATTACTACCAAAAGTTGCATCTGGAAGTGGCTTGTTCATAGCAAAATTGTTGAGAATCAAAGGCATTTGTAAAAAATGCATGTTTTGTTGCATTTATTGCATATCTATGCCTTATTTTCAAAAATGTCATGCATTCACCTGAGACCTTGTATGGGAAACTCTAAGCATGAGTGGGTTAAGAAGTCAGTGATATTTACTTGGTGACAGAAATGCATGGCCATCATTCATAATCTGTACCTGAGTAAAGAAAGGAACTAGACCAGGGTGTTTACCCTGAGCTGGGGTGTTGGGGTACGGTGCAGAATCATGCCAAGAAATTTAACCCATTCATGCCCATAGATACCTGGGAAACTGTCATCTGGATATCTGATACATCTGAAAAAAAAAGTATTTAGATCAAAAATAAGTGACGGGGGATTCATTCAATGCTACCGGAACAACAACTTTCCATCAAATATTTCTCAAAATGTTGCTTTGTTATCAATATATTTCCATGTATGTCAGGCCATGTGTATGCTCCAGATGTGAAGGGATTAAAACCGAGTTTAACCCATTTAAGCTCAAGAGACCCTCCGAAAAATTGACGTCTGGATCTATGATACTTTTGACAATAACTCGGAACATAAGAATGATTTCACAATATTTTTGAACGAGAGTTGTTGGTAGAACTCTGGTTAACATTTCTCCTTCAAATATTTTCCATATTATGCATTTGCCTGGAAGATATCAACAAAGTTGTCAGGCTGCTTTTGGTCACTATGGGCATTAATGGGTTAATAAAGATATGGATCCTGTGCGTACATTTATGCCAATTAGCAGCACCTAAGCTGTCAATTAGAATTAGTTGTGGGATTATGGATTAAGTTGGTCCTGGATTAGGATTATCTATCATAATTAGCAACTGTATAGCACAAACTGTTTGTATTATAATTGATCTCTTGCTATATTCCTTTGTGGCGGCTTGACTTTTAAGTTTGTTAACTTTACAGACCTGCTAGTCTCCTATACAGGTTTCATCTAGATCTTAATCATTATGCTGCTGGTGACTATATTTGCCATTACAAAATGATGCAAAAATGACTTATTTTTAATATGACTGAAACCCTGGCATAAGGATATTCATCTGAGAGTACTCAGCTAGAGCTATCCTATGAATATCAACATGACAGGGTTTAGATGGTTTTCAAAAATATCTGCGTCCTTGTACTTGGATGAAAGTCAACTTAGCATTGATATTTTCTTTGAAAAAAAAATTAGAATTGACCATGAATTCACAACATATTTTAAGGAGATTTGCTGTTTGTATTCTGATCAAAAGTTCTCTTTGAATTTTTTAAAGTAAATTAGTTCTTAGCAAAATGATAATCATTTAAGAAGTCAGTATGATTTGTGGGTTGTGGGAATTGTGTGGGTTTTAAGCATGTGAAGTGTTTATCTCTTCTAAGGCAGATTTTCTTCTTCAGTAAAATAATAGCCATTTAAATCAACCCATTACTTTTTTTTGATCCAGTACCTTAAAGTCCTTAAGTGGTGACTACCATTATGACCTTGTAAAAAACCTATTTCAGTGGCAGCTTTATGCTAGCTGTATTATATACATTACCTATTTCACATCAACAAAGAATTTATTGTTGCTATTTTTTATGGAAAGTATTAAAAGCTCAACTTGTCAGCTTACTATAGTCTTGGATTAAGAAAAGAATCTTCTAAGCTATAGTTAATGTGTAAATTAGCCCTAATAGCTTAGGGCAAGATATGCTGGTAAATATAGAAACTGTTTGCTTTTTAACTCATTTTTAACCAATCTCTTTGACATTTAGTGTGGTCTGGACCTGTCATACTTTCTGAAAATTACTTTGGAATGAAGAATAATTTCACGAAATATTTGAGGGAGAGTTATGTGATCGACATTTGTGCTTCAAATATGATCTAGAAAAAGCTGTGATCTCACAGATATTGTCAAAATAGGCATGGTGTTTTGGGGCGCGGGCATGAATGGGTTCACCTTTTCATTTCAAAAAGGTTTATCAATTTTAGTGACACTTCTGGCAGACCTTGAAAATTATCTTTAGGAGAAATGTTAACCAGAATGCCTTCCGCAAATCTCCTAATATTTTGTGAATGTATTCTTTTTAACCCAAGTTAATTATGTTCAAAAGTTTCCTGAAAAGACTCAAAGGGGATTTGGCAATGAAAGGGTTAACCCATTCACAACAGAGAAACCCTCGATATCTGGCATGTGTGCCTGTATATTGTAATAAAAATGGAAAAGCCGAGGCCTATAAGTGATGTATAGAGGATTTCAACAGAGCCAATTTGTGTTGGAAAAAGGAAGTTTGTTTTATACTAAAATCTGAAAAAAGGGAATTTCAACCATTTATATGTTAGGTTTTTGTATGTGAATGGGCCTCCTTGGAATAATCTCTCCCTATAGAGTCTTATCGGAGAAATGAGTTACACAACTTTAATTCTCATAATGTTTTAATTAAATCATAGATTAAATCTACTATGATTTTTTACTGGCACCTGCTTGCCACCAATATAGTCCTTGACCTAACCTTCAAATATTTAGCAAGATAATTCTTAATTCCAAAGTTATTGTCAGACAACAATTTCTATAGAATATTACCACAGGTGAATGGGATTTTTTTCACCGGCAGAGTGGCATTATGGGTAATATTGCGACCTGATCTCAGTGGCCATCGGTATAACGAGCCTATGATTTAGCATGCGTGCTGGAGAGGTGGAGAGTTTAACTGCTCATTGGAGGAGAGATCCTTCCTGGAACAACATATGCTCAGGCAATCCGGTCACCCGCAGTCGTACAATCCTAGCATCACGGCAGCACAGCAGATCTAATTAACTAGTGTAAATGTCTGGACCTGTCATACTTTTGAAAAGAATTTCGCAATGAAGCATTAATTTGCAAACTATTCAATGGAAAGTTGTATAAGATAAAAGTTTTAATGAACAGCTCTTTTACTAATATTTTCGAATCATTGCTTTTGTAAGAGAGATTATCACCAAAATAGTCAGGTTGTTTTGGCCGATACAGGCATGAATGGGTTAAGCCTTTCATGAATCTTATGTTTTTTTGATAAAAATGTCACTTTTCTAAGAATTGATTTGATAGAAACAAACCTCTTTGGAAATGCATGTGTTAGCTGCAACAAAAACAGTCATTATTCTAATTTTCTGTCCTTTATAATAGTAACAATAAGGTGTGGGTGTGTGTAGCGTACATGTGCAGTACGGTACTACTCTGCAGCCAGTACGCATGTGCATGGCTGAACTCCCGATAAACACTACACACTACACGCTGCATGAGGCTGATGGTTTTCTGCGGGACCGCTGTAACACTACAGCGAATCACTATGGTAACCAGACAAATTCTGATCGAAGAAACCTGAGTGGGATTTCTTTTGGGCAGCGTAAGGCACTGTAGCTGCCGCTTTAGCAGGTTTCTTCGTCAGCAGCATTGTTGTCCAGATTTACCTGAGTCGCCTCACCTGACTGCACTAATCGCTCCGTGATTACCTGCAATCCAGGTGAGTTATAAACGAGCTTCCTGACAGCCGCAGGTACACCCTGTTATTACTACTAACGCTACCACCGCGAAACAGCGGCCACGGCGAGAGGCACTCCAGGGATACCAGGTGACACTATGAGAACTCTCTAAAGTGGAGGAGGAAAATTATGCAGTGTTGTTGGATTATTTGTTTTACGGGATACTGGGAGATTTGTGTCTTTACTCTGTGAATGGAGGCACACCAGTGATATTTTATAGTACATAGACACACAGTCATAACCATACTGGTATTGGCATTTCTAGTGTTGATTTGTTTATGATGGTGATCACCCAGCCAGGATATCAGACACAGAAAACCAATACACTGCACTGAGGGGTACAGTGCGAGACTCATAAGGTACGGTATGATTTCATTTACCGTAGTGCACCGCCACCTAAAATTATCTCTATATTGTTGATTTGTTGATCAACCAGTCAGCATGTCTGACACAGAAAATCTGCATTAGATACTCATTATGTACTGTATGTTTACATATACCATAGAATGCCTACAGTTACTGTTATGGAGTGTTATGTAAGACTTTGCCAGGAATACTGTAATTCATACCCATATACATGTCAATATCAAAGATGAATATGGGTAGTAGAAGAAGGCTGAATTCTATATAGTGAGAAACACATAACAATTTACTTTTTTGTTTAGAAATTCATAGGATGAATCAGAAAATAACCAGGATTGCCCAGGAATTCTCAGACACAATGCACAGACAAGGGATTTTTTGAAAATATATTTTTCTGATCAACATTTCTTCAAATATTTTCTAAAAGTTGCAACTTAGGGCATAAATGGGCGAAGCCATTTACATCTGGAGTGTACACACTATCTGACTTATGACTACCCTGATAACAATATGGGCAATATTTTGGGAAATATTTCACTGAAAAATGTTTCTTTTGTTGCATTTAACATTTCCTCATCAAATAATTTTCAAATATATTTATTTCAAATTTGCCTGAAATTATACATACTCCGGGTATACATTGGTTAGTATGCTTGTTGAGCTTTATTTCCTACGTCAGTTTTTTCCCCGTTTCCCATTCCCAGTGATTGCTGAACTGGTCCCTTACCAAAAAGGTTTCTGACAACACACTGACAACATACTGACAACAAACTGACAATAGACTGACAACACACTGACAACACCACCTTACATCTGACAACACACTGACAATTGACTAACAACAGGCTGACGAGAAAATTTCCCTTTCTGACGATACACTGGCAATATTGTCAGTCTATTGTCAGCATCTGACAATACACTGACAACAGACTGGCAACACACTGACACTATTTTCCCGTGGGTCGGCATAACTGACAATACACTGGCAAGAATATTTTGCATTTTCCACCCGAAAAATGAGTTCTCGTTTATTATCATCATCTGACAATAAACTGACAATACACTGACAGCAGACTGGCAATAAACTGAAACATTTAAAACCATGAATCATGGCACTTATGGTTCTCTCTCTCACTTCTCACTGAGCTGGAACAGATCTTTCTTTCCTTTTGAATTGACTCTTTTCTTCAGGAAACTAGCAAAATAGCTAGGTTTAAAATAATTATTGATAATTATCACGGAAAATTATATACAGTATTAATTTTGTCCTCCATCCTCACTGTTATGTCAAACCATAGTGATACAGAGTACCGAGTTTTGAATAGAACAGGCAATTTGAGCGGGAAAACTTGATCCTGACCAACATTGGCAAAAAGAGGTGAGTAGTTTTACCCTTATAGATCAAACAAATATCTACTACATGATTTGCACTGCCAGCATAATAAGAATATGTAGAGTATGTAGAACATGTATTGCGCCAAATACTTATGTAAGTAAGCAAATTTAAAAACTGGCGCCACACTGTTCTTGTGACATTTTGAACACAGTGATATGACAGACTCAACAGTTCACAGAGCTTTGTCTATCAGGCCAACTTATTAAAACTGGAATTTTCTGCCCAGTGCCTGTAATTATTGTAACCACTCAGCTGGTTCTTGGTTGAAGTTTTGTAGAATCGGAATCTGAGAGGATTCTGACTAGTTCTGAGAGCCTTACTTGTTTCAATATGAGTATTCTAGTAGAAAATCCCCTATAACTGCTCACGTCAGTTGGATCTATATTGCCAGTCTATTGTCAGTTGAGAAACTATGCTGTCAGTGTATTGTCAGTGTGTTGTCAGGTGATCTGACAATACACTGACAATATACTGACAACACTGACAATACACTGACATCAGACTGGATGTGGCCAATTCCAGTCTGATGTCAGTCTATTGTCATTCTATCGTCAGTTAAATCAGCGCTGCTACTCTATTGTCAGCCTATTGTCAGTCTATTGTCAGGTGAAGCTGTGTTGTCAGTTTAAGCAAGTAGTTAATATATTGTAAGTGCAGCAGTAATATTATGATGTAGTACAGACTGACTGTCTGTCAGCAGGATGTATATTTAAATTAATGATTTACTGAATGGATTCCTAATGAGGAAATAAAGTCCTATTTAATGTTAATCTAAACAGCAAAAAAATATTTTAGGGCATTGAGATATTGTCATTTGAGGTGTCTGCCGGAGTGACTGCGAGTGTGACAAATTTATTATTAAAAATCAGCAGTGTGCCCGGACTCAGAGACGCCGCTTCATTTTTCATTTAGACATGTCATAATTGACCACTGACAATAAGCTGGTAATACACTGATAATGCACTGGTTTCATATTGCCAGCCTATTGCCAGGTCTGACAATAGACGACCAACACACTGACATCACACTAACAATACACTGACGTTACACTGACAATACACTGACATTACACTGACAACACATGATAATTTCGTAAGGGGTAGATCTATACAACTGTGCCATCTAGTGTATGTACACATTGGCCCATAGAAACCAATACTCAGTATTGACTGCAGCAGTGGTAGGAATTGGCCGATATGGCATGTAATTGTTTGAATGATTATACAGTGACATTTGTGATGATAGACCATCTTACGATGGCTGTTTTGTTGATCTCTGTGATGCTAATATTGGCTTTGGAGCTAATAGAATAAACAATTAACACAATGATGGGGAAGTTGTGTTGACATATATAACACTTATTGAAAGAGGTTCAGGTTTACTCTCACAAAGTTATTGTATCACAAGTTATTATACTAGATTCCTCAGGCACAGTTACAAGGGTCAGGCTTTGGTTAAAAAGTCTAAGAGACCACCAGACTTGAGGTTTTCAAATCGCCATAGCCCAGGCGAAGGTCTCATAGCCCTAGTTTTTCTAAATGCTGCAGTCCTTCCCTTAATCAATTTTTGAAGGCATAAGCTACCTATTCACTGTTCTTTAGGATATTGGAAATTTAGAATTTAACCAAAGGAAAACTGATGTGTCAAATGGTGTTTTTCAACTAATTTTGTTATTGATATTGCTCTGAGCGTGATCTTGAAATTTCTTATAGCCAGCCGGGCTACTAAGGCAAATATTGTTATAGCCCGACACAATTTTCTGTAGCCATTGGCTATGGGGCTAGTGTCTAGCTGCATGGACCCCTGCAGTTATAGCTTTGACAATTAACCCATCCAATACATTCACAAAAATGTGTTCAACACTGAGATCTTCCTCCACTTATAACAGTCATTGTTGGCCATGTTTAGATAATTTTGATAAAAAATTAACATTTTCCTATAAGTAGAAATACTGTGATTGTATATTCATCCAATCACCTCAGAAATGCAATGGTTTCACTCGGTGAAATTCAGTCTTATTATTTCTCAGAAATTACCTTAACCCTTTCATGCCTGTAGCAATTGTCAAAACTGCCTGACCATTCTTGTAATATCTCTCTAAAAAAGCAATACCAATAAAATATTTGAAGGAGAGTTGTTCATTGAAACTTAATCTACTTATCCTCTTCAAATAGTTTGTGAATTGATACCTCATACTGAAGTTATTGCCAAAAGTGGGACAGGTCCGGACAACATTAATCAAGTAGATCTCCAGGCATGAATGGGTTAAGATAATACTGCTGGCCACTTGTATTGAACTCCTTCTCCAAGCTCCTGGGACAGACGTCTGTGAGATTTTAGGGAAGTGCTTATATTGATTAATATTGATAAATGGCAGGAAAAATGTGTGAAACCATAAGATATTATTCATGAGGTGATTTATTGTTGAATTGATTTTCACAGTTGCCTTTGTGCGTTATTTCTAAACAGAGACAGTGTTCTCATTATTAGGGTGTGAATTCATTGTGATGTTTTCAGGTAGGTACCATACCCTTCTATTGACTGGGAATCCTGCATTATTTTTTGTCAGCTTCCTATATTGTAAAACACTATTGTTTACCTATAAGGCATGTCTATATTTACAGGCACACATCATAATGGCATGAGGAAAGTTAGATAATTTCTCGTTTAAACAATGTGTACATGACTGGATCCATATCTGTCTGTGAAATATACAGGGAACTTATTGACATTCTTCTAAAGTAGGCCAGCAGCCTTTGTATAGTAAGCTTCAGGGTAGTGTAATAGCTGTATATGATTACCCTTACGAAATTATCATGTGTTGTCAGTGTAATGTCAGTGTATTGTCAGTGTATTGTTAGTGTGATGTCAGTGTGTTGGTCGTCTATTGTCAGACCTGGCAATAGGCTGGCAATATGAAACCAGTGCATTATCAGTGTATTACCAGCTTATTGTCAGTGGTCAATTATGACATGTCTTAAATGAAAAATGAAGCGGCGTCTCTGAGTCTGGGCACACTGCTGATTTTTAATAATAAATTTGTCACACTCGCAGTCACTCCGGCAGACACCTCAAATGACAATATCTCAATGCCCTAAAATATTTTTTTGCTGTTTAGATTAACATTAAATAGGACTTTATTTCCTCATTAGGAATCCATTCAGTAAATCATTAATTTAAATATACATCCTGCTGACAGACAGTCAGTCTGTACTACATCATAATATTACTGCTGCACTTACAATATATTAACTACTTGCTTAAACTGACAACACAGCTTCACCTGACAATAGACTGACAATAGGCTGACAATAGAGTAGCAGCGCTGATTTAACTGACGATAGAATGACAATAGACTGACATCAGACTGGAATTGGCCACATCCAGTCTGATGTCAGTGTATTGTCAGTGTTGTCAGTGTATTGTCAGTGTATTGTCAGATCACCTGACAACACACTGACAATACACTGACAGCATAGTTTCTCAACTGACAATAGACTGGCAATATAGATCCAACTGACGTGAGCAGTAATAGGGGATTTTCTACTAGAATACTCATATTGAAACAAGTAAGGCTCTCAGAACTAGTCAGAATCCTCTCAGATTCCGATTCTACAAAACTTCAACCAAGAACCAGCTGAGTGGTTACAATAATTACAGGCACTGGGCAGAAAATTCCAGTTTTAATAAGTTGGCCTGATAGACAAAGCTCTGTGAACTGTTGAGTCTGTCATATCACTGTGTTCAAAATGTCACAAGAACAGTGTGGCGCCAGTTTTTAAATTTGCTTACTTACATAAGTATTTGGCACAATACATGTTCTACATACTCTACATATTCTTATTATGCTGGCAGTGCAAATCATGTAGTAGATATTTGTTTGATCTATAAGGGTAAAACTACTCACCTCTTTTTGCCAATGTTGGTCAGGATCAAGTTTTCCCGCTCAAATTGCCTGTTCTATTCAAAACTCGGTACTCTGTATCACTATGGTTTGACATAACAGTGAGGATGGAGGACAAAATTAATACTGTATATAATTTTCCGTGATAATTATCAATAATTATTTTAAACCTAGCTATTTTGCTAGTTTCCTGAAGAAAAGAGTCAATTCAAAAGGAAAGAAAGATCTGTTCCAGCTCAGTGAGAAGTGAGAGAGAGAACCATAAGTGCCATGATTCATGGTTTTAAATGTTTCAGTTTATTGCCAGTCTGTTGTCAGTGTATTGTCAGTTTATTGTCAGATGATGATAATAAACGAGAACTCATTTTTCGGGTGGAAAATGCAAAATATTCTTGCCAGTGTATTGTCAGTTATGCCGACCCACGGGAAAATAGTGTCAGTGTGTTGCCAGTCTGTTGTCAGTGTATTGTCAGATGCTGACAATAGACTGACAATATTGCCAGTGTATCGTCAGAAAGGGAAATTTTCTCGTCAGCCTGTTGTTAGTCTATTGTCAGTGTGTTGTCAGATGTAAGGTGGTGTTGTCAGTGTGTTGTCAGTCTATTGTCAGTTTGTTGTCAGTATGTTGTCAGTGTGTTGTCAGAAACCTTTTTGGTAAGGGTACATACTTAGGTGGAAATATAGTAGGACATGCAAGGCAGCTTGGGGGTTAACCCATTAATACTTAAAAATTCTTCTTGAATATCGTCATCTGGATCCGTCAGAGGTTTTATAATTGGGTGAAATAAATTCAATAATATATTTGAAAATGACATTTTACAAAATTACTCCCCAAAACTTGTTGGAGGTCTGAAAGGGTGATTTTTGAGAGTTTGGGTGTCCAAATGATGTCCAGATGCCGTTTTCATATTGCTGGTAATTTCTTATTAGTCGGGTTTGATGTGACTTGCTCTGCCCCACATAGATATCAAATGTCAAAGGTAACAGGTATGGGATAGATTACCATAGATTATCAGCCATTACTGCAAGGAAGTGGATGTTCTATCAATGTAAGTTTGACAGCCTTAAGTGGTCTTGTCTCCTTCAGTAGTGTGATTTATAGAGGCCGGTGTTTGAAAGTGATTTGAGTAGGTAAGACAAAACAAAAAGTTTTTAAAAGGCTTGATCTTAGAAGGCATATCCTCATATCTTCGTTTAATAATGATTATAATGATAATAATAATGATAATAATAATAATAATAATAATAATAATAATAACAATGATAATAATAATAATAATAATAATAATAATAATAATAATAATAATAAAAAACTATAATACCAATAAAAGATATTTGATATAACGTCTTTTCCACCTATCATGTACCAGGATGTATTTGTTAATTGTGATTTCCATCATCATCAGAGTCTTGTTGTTACCTTGTCTAGGAGTTAGACCAATCTAACTTGGTATTCCCAGCTTCATTTGGTAAGGGTAAATTCAGAGTTTTTTATTCCTGGTCGCAGGTTCTTGAGAGAGAACAGCATGTAGTTTTTCATGAGCGTTGGGATTGTGTTGGGTATTTGTTGTTTCTGGGAGACGGTAGGAGGTGACTGAGTCGCGATAATGGGAATGTTTGTCGGGTACTGTTGGCTCAGGTGAGGGGGGCGAGGGGTGCTTGAGCTGCCACCTGGCTGGTCGTGTGCCAACCGTTCAACGTAATTGTCGCAACACACACCCCAAAACTGCGCTAGAATGGGCGGGGCTTTGTCTTTTATCGCCTCCTAAATTCACACCTATTGATCTTTCAAGGTAAACAAATATAATGCAATTCCTTTGTCATTTACCTTGCTGGAGTCGGTATTACCCACAATGCAATAGTGTTTGCTGACAGAAAGCAGGGGTTTGCTTTGTCTTTCCTTGTATATATGCAGTCGGTCTATAAGAAAGACAAACGCTGTATTTATGTACCTTAACATTACAACAGCAATATGCTAATAGTTTGTTCTACAATCATAACCTCTGTACAGAATGCAGTAATTGGTTTGGGTTGTTATAAGCCTTTCTTAGATGCGACATCCAGGTTTTTAGATTGGCATATACCATCTGGATACTACATGTAATACATTCATGGAAGTTTTCCACTAAATGATTTGTTCTCATCTTTAAATGATACTTAATATATTTCACTTCCTTGGTTAATTATTATGGAGCGAAAATGCCATGCAATAATTAATCAATCAATCAAACAATAAATCATTTGACCAATCATTCAGTTAATCGTTCAATCCAAAGAGTTAGTTTATTCATTGTAATAAGTATCTTTGCCACATCTTTCTAAATAGAAAGAGCTATATTCATCTTAAGTTAGGGTACTATGTATTATCTGATTCTACAATGAAGTGAACAGTAGATTAATGCAAACATTTTATGCGATTATATTCAATGCATTCAGGTAAATCAGGTATGGAAACTTATGGGTAATTTTCAAAATGTTCAAAAAAGATTCCTGGTGCCCTCATATTTTGGATTTATCTTTTGTTTGTTGTTGAAATCTGTTGAGGTGTGTCTAATGGTAATCAAGTCTTACACACGACTGGATAGTTGAGGAGCACTTGAACTGGTTCAGATCAACCAAGAAATATTGATTATTTTATGCAGTGCTTTTGTAGGATATCTCTCCCCATATTGGTGTGAACGTACAATGAGGACGTTGAACTCTTATCTAGGTTACAGGAAGAATTTAAAGCAGGTTTGCGTATACTTTGTGACCAGAGATCTCCTTGAAAAGAGTCGTCTGGATCTATGATACCGTAGGAAAAAAACTTTTGAATAAAGTATAGTATCACAAAATTTTTGAAGGAGAGTTTTAACTTAAAGGACAATTCCACCATGTATAAAACAGAGGCCCAAATAGTTTCTTATGGTATTCTCTACTTAAACCCAAGTTCCCACCAGTGCCAACCTTCTTACAAGAAGTATATTGCTGTTTAAACATCTCCTAATAGACACAAAATAGAAGCACTGGCGGCGGCCATCTTAGCCAGTTAATAGCCTCTAAGCAGGCTGTTGGTGCAACTAAGTCATTAGCAGTTAGCTTACTGCTAATGACTAATAGTTGTTCTTCAGATATTTTACCAAAGATACCTTCATTGAAAAAACTTTACTGGAATAGTAAGGTACAACCGGGTGCTTTAGGCAGTGATATGGGGTGCCCATTCATATACTTAACAATAAGTGTCGTCTGGACCTCTGATACTTTTGCAGGTAACTTGTGAATTGAAAATGAAATTACAAAACATTTGATTGAGTGTTGTTGTTGTATTGATCAGCATTTCTCCTTCAAAAATATGTGAAAAAAATGTCTAAATTTCAAAAAGAAATCATCAAAATATTCAGTTCAGGGCGCTTTTGGGCACTACCAACATGAATAGGTTAACCCATTAATTCTCACATCAGTCAAAATGAGCCTGACAAATTGGATGAAATCTTGCAAGAAATAGCGTAGTCAGGTAAATATTTGTAGGTGTGATATTAATTAGAACACTGCCCTCAATTCTCCTTCAAATATGTTATGAAAAGATGTTAAATTCTAAAGTTACCGGCAAAAGTGTAATAAATCCAGACGACAATTCATATAAACTTTGGAGCATTAATGGGTTAATACTTGTACGTGAAGATCAGGGTCTTAGCCAGGATTTCAAAAATGCCTGTCCAAAACAGCAATTTCAAAATTTCTGCCCGTCCAGATTTAGCTACTAATCTACTTCAAATCCTTATACCAGCTAAAATGAATAGCCTAGTGTGTCAAAAAGGGCATTTTACACTTCAGCTATGTTCTAGAAGATGGTTTGTTAGGAAAATATTTGGTTATTACACCCCAAAAGTCAAAATTGAAAAATCTTCATGGAAATTTATGTCTGTCCAAACAGGAGGTTTTTAGGAAACTACCTGTTCAAAAGACAGCTAGGTAGGACGGGTCCTGGCTAAGTCCCTGAAGATGCAGTGTGAGAGATAGGATCCTCCTATTATTATGAAGCAATGAGGCTGATACTGCTCAAGCCCCCTTATCTATATTTACACTTTGCCGTCCCTACCCTTTAGCCGCCTCTGATTGGCTGATTCTGTATGTCCAGTCCAGCGTGCCCGAAAACCCTACCAATCCCATCATCCTGTCAGCCCTTATTTCACAGCCAGCTGACTCCAATTGTCTGCAGGCACAACCCATTGTCTGCGAGTAAATCCCATTGTCTGCAGGTAGAACCGTCTGATTGATGTCCCTCTGGCTCAGGGGGAGCGTAAAGGGTAAAATCATTTATCGGAAAATTTGCCGATACTTGAGTGTTGCTTATCCTAGGCTGGGATAATGAGGGAGTCGGGTAAGCGTGTGAATGAGAGGGGGTCGGTGCCAGGGAAGTCAGACTTCTGAAGATTTTATCTTCATACTGCTGTGATCAATAGCAGTTGATTCTTGAACTATCTTAACCCATTCATGCCTGTAGCGTCCAAAACACTATTTTGATGATTACCCTCCAGCACATGCATTTGTTTCTTCGTCCGTGTATGCTGGGAGTAGTAGACAGGGAGTGGGCACTGTGCATGCGTCATCACATTTCGCTGCCTCACACCACTATGAGTCATAGATAACATGTGTACCCCAGGATTGGCTGCCTGCTGGTTTCACAGGCCCTGGGTCAGACTGAAATTGCCGCGAAACCAATCACGTGACCAATACTTCCCCAGGCAACACCGCGTAACCCGAGGCGCACATACCATGGGTACTAGCATGCTGTGCCTATGGGGTTGCGGATCAAGGGGATGTATTTCTCTGGTGTATGGTGCTTCACTCAAGGTTGAGTATTGTCTCATGCCTGCTAAGTATTTGAAAGAGAAATGTCAATAAAAGACCAGCTAACAACTCCCCTTCAAATATTTTCACCTTTGTGCATTATTTTTAAAGTATTCTAAAAGAATCAGATGCATAGAGCAATTTTACAGCAGTTGATTCTGGATTTATTATATTTTTGAAAATCACTTGACCCATTTAATGCTTAAGAGTTCCTACAGAATTCTTGCGTGGATAGAAGTATGTTTGATAATGACTTTGTAATTGGGATTGATCTTACAAAATACTTGAAGGATTCAGCTGTTGGCAGTGTTCTGATTAAGATTTCTCCATCAAATATTTTCCTAATAATGCTTTTTCCTTTCAAATTTCTTCAAGATTATCAGGCTGCTTTCGGCATCTTTGAGCATTAATGCTTAACCCATTGACACTCAGAGTGGCCAAAACATGCCTGACAATTTGGGAAATATTTTACTTGCAAAAGCACTTTCTGGAAAATATTTGAAGGAGAAATGTTGATCAGAAGCTTAGCAACAACTCTCCTTCAAATACATTGTAAACTTTTGCTTTACTCCCAAATTATTTCCAAAAGCAGACAACACTTCCTAGATTAACTTTAAGTGTGAATGGGTTAAAGAAATAGGAATGGAGCATGGATTCACAAAATGTTTGAAGGAAAGGCTAATATTTCTCCTTTCATTTTTTTCCAGATGATGTTTTTGTTTGCAAGATATTGAAACAATTAATAAGGCCTTTTGGAAAGCTAGAGGCATGAATGGGTTAACATGTTTTACCCATAATGCAATATCAATCTGCCCCCCATACAGTAGTAGAAGATTTATAATTACCTCCACGTTAATCAATAGCAATTGATGTTTCCCTAGGATTTATTGAGAGGTCTTAATAACCTTTTCATTCCTAAGGTGTGTGGCTGACGCATTGTGTCATATATTATAGAGATTGAAGACTTTGCCTCACAGTGATCAATATTGACTTGTGTTCCTTAAGAGTATAGAAATTCATATTTTTTCATGCCTGAAATGTAGATGTACTTTCCCATTGTAAACGATATATCTGGCTACTTGTGTATTTATGGAAATATATCCTTGTAGGTGTACATTTCTACTGTACAGTTAATTATATTCGGATTTTTGCCAGGTAATTGTGGAGAGAGACTGCAGGTGAGAGGCTTTAATTAAAGCCATACCAGGTAGCCTTAAGGAGTATGGCAGTGGGTCCACTCGAGAGTTATAGAATTGTTGCCAACTTCACACGGCGTCCACTGTTTCTTCACAATTACCACCTTACCTGATGGCTACCTGGAGAATAAGATCAAAGGCCCTTGCATGTATTGATCCCAAGGTGATCACTGCACTTCTCACCTGGAAGAAAGCACACCTGAGCACTCACATGTCTTAACTGGCCAGAGGTGTGCCAGGCCTGATGAGAAAGATCAAAGGGTGAAAATCCAGCTGCTGGGATGAGGAGGTGATGAGATGAGTTACCATGGTAACGATGACATTCAAAGAGTTTTTTCCATTAAAAAAGATCAACATGAAAACAATAGAAGTGTGCGTGACAATAGGATGAGGGAATTGGCCAGTTCTTTTGTTTACTGCTGACCAGCACATGGTGGTCTGGCTAATTAGCTCACCTGTAATTAGGGTGCAAGATGTTACCTGTGCTACCTGTCCTAATGAGCTGGCCAGTGGGAGCACCAGGTCACAGAGACAATAGTGCTGCTGCTGTGATGTGTGACATTACCTCAGGCCAGATGCAGCCTGCTTGTAAACTTGTAAGCTGCCTAATTAACACTTAAACTGTCTGTTTTCGTTTTCGGTACCTGTGAGGTGTGCTTCTTGAGAGTTTATTACACCAGGTGTAGATCCTCATTGCTTGTATAAATCTAAATATACTCATGGTATAAGTTTCCAAAATAGCAAGTGAGTTCCATTACAATATAACATGCAGTTGATACGTAAGGCATCGTAAAAATGAATAGAATAAATTGACTGATTTCTAGGTGCATTTGGTCAGAGACATATATAAAACTCTAATGTGCACTCCCTGGTTTGGAAGTTCTGGTGAATACAATTATATGATTGATCTTTAGGTCTATTTGATGGTATTGGTGAATAGCATTATTTGACTGATTTCTGTCTGTTTGATTGTATTTGTGAATAGCATTATTTGAATGATTTCTATGTCTGTTTGATTGTATTGGTGAATATAATTATTTGACTGATTTCTAGGTTCATTTGGTAGTATTGGTGATAGAATTATTTTGCTGATTTTCTAGGTTTAAGTATTGGTAAGTAGAGGTTTTCTGTGGTGGCGGGTCTGGGAATTTCCTAGCCCACCTGAGCTATTGATTTCCAATCTTGAAGCGAGGGAGTGTCACCATAAATATCAGGCTGAGTCTCACCAGGGAGGGAAATACTATAGAGCTGTTTATTTTCATAATGAGATTACCATGGAGAGACTTACAAACACTGGGTGCATTAGATCAAAACCTTTATGTGTGTGGGCAGACTCATAGATATAGAAATAACAAAACAACAATAGAAATTAACATTGAGTTATTGTTATGATTGATGTGTATGTCAAGCAGAAATTTTGTTTTTGATGCTAATCTTGGATGCATCAAAACAGAATGTATCGGTGGGCAGCTTCATAGATAGAAAAACATCATAGTATTAACACTAGCAACTAGTATACACTAGTAAATCTCTTTTCAAAAAAATCTCTGTTTTTGATGAAGGAACGATTATTTTGTGCCCTAATTGTTATCACCTTTTCACACTTTAAGTTATATCTATATAGATAATCCTTTTTCTAAGATAATGTTTATTTAACAACCTTTATAGTTTGTTCTAGAAGAGATAAAACCTGTGATAATCAAAAGATGAGAGATATTGTCTACCTTTTATCATTCAACACCTTTGGTGACAAATTATATCTATAATCGGAATCACGCATAACTTAGCCAGAACTTCAAGGCAAACTTTCAGTTTTTGGTAACAAGGTGTGATTGATATACATGTTCCTATATACATGATCATTGTCACTGTCCAGGTAACATGGATATTTGAGTGATCAGCTGTTCTCCAGGTAACATCAAAGGGTGATCACCTGATAAGAGGGTGTCATCCTGTAGATGCTGCTGATGACAGGAGCAGCCCCACCCCCTGGCATACCCCCATATTATCACTGGGTACATGCCCTACCCGTGAAACACCCTTTTGTTTGTACCCACTCTACCTGTGGAGGGCAGGGGTGGTCTCAAGGTGTGACAACTTGTGGTTTTCATTTAGTCCAGGTGAGATGGAAACAGAGCAGGTAAATAGCTAATAACACAGAGAAACCTTGTGATCTTGCTCTTACATCATCCTCCAATGGCTACCTGATACAGCCACACACCCTCTCCTTTGCTACAAACATAGGGCAACGATGTTAGCAACAATATATGGTAAAACAATATACCCTGGTTGTGCAAGACATCTTACATTAATTATGAATGTCTTAAAGTTTCCTTAAATACCAAGATTTTCATAACTTGTATGTATCCATAAGGTATCCTTAAGGATTGAATCTTGATCCATAGGTATTCCTCACTTAAAGAATTTTTATGAAACCAGGCATAGATGTTACTTGCTAACAAGATTTCAAAAATCCAAGTTTCAGAATTATAAGCATAACAGATAGTGGAAGGTGTAATAAAAATGCCTTACTTCACACATTTTTTGATATCTCTTTGATGACATCAGTAGAATCAGGCTGTAGAATTATAGTATAGGGCCAAACATTTACTAAAAAGTTTATAGCAGACTGATATTGTGCTAATATGCTTAGTAATTCACTAGTGGTCCTGTTAAAATACCCACTAGCCTTATATCACATGATAAAATGAAGACTAAGTGAAATAATTGACAGTTTTAATCCAAACACTCATAACTACATGATATATTTATTTCGTTCTTGTTTGGTAGAGTTCATAATGCAATTTATTTAAATTCTACTATTCTAGTAGTGCTATGATGGGTATCATTTTACAAAACTGACAGGCCTGTTTCTGCAATTGTACTGGGTTAGGCTGGTAAGGCTACTGCTATTGTTAAACCCTGTAAACTGCCGGCTTGATGGGACCTATTATACAGGTAGGACCAGAGGTCAGCAGGGATGTAGGAATGGTTTGAAGTCTATCGAAGTGAGTTTCTGTTGTTTCAATACATTAGGGAGCCATAATTCTTTATTTACACACTGGATGACTTGCTGAGATCTTTACACCTAATGCTGTTGCCTAAACCAATCCTGGATCAAAACCCTAATAGCATTTATCCCACTCACCCTCGTGGGTGATGGCCCTAATTCGAAAAAGCTTGACTAGTTAAGTAATATCTTTCAGACCAAAGCCTCTTCAGGAAAATGGTTAAAGGATGAATGACAATAAAACACTTTTAACTTTTTTATTGTTAAATTGAAGTTCTTGCTTTTTTGCCAAATTATTTTTACTAGTATCAGAACTCTTGACAAAATCTAAAGGGGACCTCCAAGTCTGTATGGGTTAACCCATATGATAACAATTATAAGTCTGGTCATGCAAAAAAAAGAGTGAGAAAAAGGTCTAATGTTGGAAGATACACTTTGAAGTTGTGTTTCCTTCTTGGAGAAGTATATGTCCTTTAGATATTTCTGAAATTTCTCTTGAACATCACAATATTTTCAAATGGTTCAGGCCTTTTTCGAAACCTTTTGGCATCTGGACATGAATGGGTCAACTACAAGACCGACTGAATACTGCTACTAGGCAGCTTAAGTTGTAGTATGATTTACTGAGTGCGTTAAAGCCATTCAGTGCTGCAGTCACAAGAAAAGTCACTTAAAGGCTGACCTTAGCATCTCGGGGGCAACAGAGCTTCAGGTGGGGTCCTATTAGACCATGCACTTTATGCTGGCCATGATCGTGCTGGCATTGATAAAAATGATGATGGTGGTGGTGATGGTGGTAGTTGGGTCGGTGATGATGATGATGATGGGGATGATAATTCTCAATATGATTATGATGGTGATAGTGATGTATATGATGATGACGATGATGATGGTGGTGGTGGTGATGATGTTGATGATGATGACAATGATGACGATGATGATGATGATGATGGTGGTGATGATGATGATGATGACAATAATGATGATGGTGACCCTGATTATGATGGTGATGATGATAACTGTAATGATGGCAGTGACAATAAAGATGATGGTGGTGATGATGATGATGATGGTGACCCTGATTATGATGGTGATGATGATAACAGTAATGATGGCAGTGACAATAAAGATGATGGTGGTGATGTTGATGATGATGGTGACAATAAAGATGATGATGACGATGATTAGTTTGTTTTTCTATGGTCTCTACCTGCTAATTAGCGTGATCACCACACCTGGGGATTGTGCCCAGGTAGGTAAGCTCTGGTAAGCTCAGACACACTCGTTACCTGCCACTGTCTTGGGGAGTGAGCTTAAAGACTAATACCTTAAGTCACAAGGGGGTTGTTACGGCAAGGTATCCATACGGTCATTAGCCGAACCCATTCTAGGATCATGATGACTTGCTAATTCCTAAACTCACCTGGGAGCTCAGGTAAGGTATACTGGCATTAGTTGGATCATCTTAGCTAGAGTGCTGGAGTACCTACATCTGGTCACATAAGGGATCTGTTCAGGTAAGGCATATGGTCATTATATGGGGTTCTAAGATCATGATTATCTTCTTTGTCGCCTGAGAAGTGTAGAAAGGTGTCTTTGCCTTGTATCCATATTTGCCTTCACAAATATCACTTGTCTTTAAAAACAAAGAGCTTGTATTTTAATATAAGCCATGTCTTGTAAGGCAAACAATTAGTTTTTAAGGTAAAAATATTTGTCTGCAAAGGCAAATATGGAATAGTTAGTGCATCAACATGCAGTGTGTCTAAGACAATCTTTACTAGAATACAGGCAGATATACTGATATGCAGGCGCAAGGGGTTTGTTCAAGAGAGTCATCCTAATGATCAGTAGTAGGCTGTTAGGTAAACCTATTTGCAGGTTCAAATGCTTACTAACCCTGTTTGAAACTCCAAGCTAAGTCACTTAGGTAGCTTGTGTGAGCACTACAATAACTTTTGATATGATAACTATTTGAATATCTGACTTTTTGTCATGGTAACTCTAGCGTTAGGCCACCCTTAAAGGCAAGTTGTGCTAAAGCACCACTTCTTAGCTTACCTGAGATTATTGGCACAGAAGATGATCATCAGTTAAACCAACACAGGTAGCATGTTGAGGTACTACTAATACCCACACACCTGGGATGAGGGTAATGGCATTAACGAGTATCGCGGGGGAAGGATGGAGATTTATCGGTCTGTTGGGAACTGCTGAACAAACTCTCCTGGAACTACCTGTAATCAGCCAGCACCCCTTCTGGACCCTACGTCAGGTAATCTAACTAGGCAATTAAGCAACTGCAAGAATGAATATCAATCAGGTAGAGATTCTAGGCTTTAATCTTAGAGTAGGATCTCACTCTCTCATTGAGGATTTTTTGCTCAATGAGGATTTGTTAAGCCATGCATCTTCACTAAAAGATGATGGTCCAGTCAATTCGACCAAGTCTGTACATGATAATCAGAGTTGAACACAGAATGTTAGAGTATGCACTATAGAAGGATGGTTTGTGTTTATTCACTAATAGACAATAGCAGTATTCCTATTTTTTTTTTCTTTTAAGGCTAATTTTACGACCCTCAGATCCTCTACTTAAAATAACCCTTATTAAAGGAAAGAAAAGTAAACAAATGGAAGCAATCCAATCAAAAAATATTTTGCATACAAACTTTACTTTTGCATATTCCTATTTAATAAGTGGAGATTTTTGTACTTGCAATCCAATTTAAGTCATTATTTTTGCATATTCCTATTTGATATGTTGAAGATTGTGTAATACAATGCAATCTAAGTTCCTTTTGATTAAAAACTTTATTTTTACATATTCCTATTTGATAAGTGGAGAATTTTTTTTTTTTTTTGGGGGGGGGGGGGGGGTAGGGTTATTCAGTACTTGCCAACTATGGGCACTGTGTAAACATACTACCAGTTTCCTGTACCAGGATTTTGTACTTGCACTGACTCAAGGTATAGTCTACATCCTGTACCTGCCGACCCTGACTAGCCATTGTGTCCAGGGTAAGAAATAGGTGAACTTGGCCGTGTTGTCGTAACGAGGAGGTAGGGGATTAAAATAACACACTCCCCAGGAAGACGGGGCATTCTCCGTCCTCAATGCTTCTCAATTGACTGACACTTAATCCCCACGCTAATCTGCTTAGACCACCAATGCCACAACCGGTCCGGCAAGAACTGCATCGACGTCAGCGGAAGGAAGTTCCGTCTCGGAAACCTCGCTTTCTCGGCTCACCTGCTTAGGAGTAATTTTTGGTTGTTATTCACCCCCTTGTAATTAGAATAACAGATGTTAACGTCCACAGTAGCTAAATACACCGGGCATTGAGTCTGAATATTGTACAGGTGACTGGCCTTCTTGTTAACCTTATGTAACCCTAAATACTTTCACATTTGTCTAAATGTTATTGAAGCAATTAGGTCTCTAGGTGCATGTTTGGACGAGGCTAGGTAATCTGCAGGAACTATAAATACTTTCCAAAGAATATTTATCAAAATAAGTGGATATTTTGATACATTTTTGAATTAACGTCTTTCTTCATATGTCTATCTGTTTACTACATCCTTCTGTTAAAAATAAAGTGTTTGAAATTAAATGAGCATTTTTCAGATATCCTATGTATCTTTAGGCATCATAAATGGAAATTGAAAGCTGAGAGCTTAATAAAAGGAATATCATTTACCACCATTCAGAACACACTCAGAACACAAACCGAACACTTTCAGAATATAGTACACTATAAATGCACACACACGCACACACTTAAGATAATTGCTGTAGAATCTTTGCACAATAATCACATGATGTCACTTTTTGCCTTGATCATTTTCTCGAGCTAAGGTCACCTGATTATATTGAAGTAGCAGGATTTATTGGTTTAGTGACTCATCACTCCGTTTATCTGAACATATGGTAAAACATAGCCCCCAGTCTTCGCATTTAAACCCAGGAAAAGCGCCCAATGCTGAAAGCTTAATAAAGGGGTAGTGTTCATAAATAGTCCCTCACAATACCCCGCTCGGCAAGAACTCCCAATTTCCTCGGCTGCGTTCTGGGGATTTTCCCCTCCAAATTAGCTCATGGGGTTTTAATGCATACCTGCCTCTGCCTGCTCTCTGGGATGCTGCACAGGTAACAAAAGTCTGGCAAACAATGGAAAGGTGTGAAAAATACAGAGGTCGTTAGGGGGAGGGGATGCCAGTCAGAGGGGTATCAGTCTCAGGTAGGCTCGCAATAGCTAGGTGGGAATTTAACCCATCAATTCTTAAAAGTTCCTCAAGAAATTTTTGTGTGGAAATAACATGAAATAAGAATGATTTAACAAAATATTTGCAGGAGAGTTGTTAATAGTGTTTGGATCAATATATATTTCTCATCCAAATATTTTGACTTTTGTGCTTTTGTTTTGACTTAAGTGCTTTTGACTGAAAGCTTAGATTTCATCCATACTGTTGTGCTGGTTTTGAGCAACCTATTTATCAAGGTTTTCTGACCACTATACAACTCGGAGCATGCATGCAGAGTGGGTTAATTTCATTGCTAATGCTACTTTTGTCATAGGCACAAGACCTTAATTTATTTTAAAACTATCTTAACCATTCCAATGCTAAGGCTACTTTCATTCAAAGCTCAAGGATGCAAAGATTTGAAAACCATCTGAACCCTGTCATGTTGGTATTCATTAGATAGCTCTCACTGAGTATTTTCAAATGAGTACCCATGTGCCAGGGTTTTAGTAATTTTTAGATATTTTGCATCATTTGGTATTACCAAAATTAGCAACTAGCAGCATAAGGGTTAATCCTGTCATGTTGTATTCATTTGAAAACTCTTGCTGAGGACTTTCAGATGAATACCAATATACCATGGTTCCATAACTTTCTTAGCTTTTTTGCATAGTTTTATTTGGGCAAGTTAGCTACCAGCAGTCAAAGGGTTAAAATTTAAAAAACACCTGTGACCAAGAGGTGTAAAGGATGAGGAACCTTCTATTGACAATCAACAGGTTATTTGGGGGTAGGGGGGGAATTATAGGGAACATGAAAGAGAGGCTCAGGTGAGAAAGATACCAGGGGTAGTCTCTTCACACCTTAACCAGATGAAAGGAAAATTGACAGATGCCTCTTTCATCATGCTACAATATCATTTGGGGATGACCTACCTTTGTAAATGCAACAATGGTACATATTGTTGTTGTAAAAAGAAACTGCTATATTATGACCCACCTGTGCATGATTTCAGAAGTTCAGAAGTTCTGTCCATGCAAAAAAGTATCTGGCTTAAAGGTATTTTTTGCATCAAGAATTGTATTTGAAAATATATATTTGTGAAAGTCATCAGCCTTATCAAAAATGGTATAATTACAAGGTATAGGAACAATTTAAATTTTTGAATACTTATTCTGAACAAATTTGTGCCAAAATGCACCTATAGAAACATCTTTTGAATAAACATATGCTTGTATTATAATTATATGTGAAGGAAGCTACTGCTTTCATAATGGACAATTACTTTTGAGTGCCCATATGATAGCCAGCCAGAAAATGACTAATCCTGCTTTTATATAACAGGTGCAGCTTTGTTTAGCCCCCTATTTAGCCTTTAACCTTCTTATCCCCATAGCAGCTGAAACCATCATAACTATTTTGGTAATATCTCTATCACATGAGCAAATTTCAGAAGCTTTTTGAAAGGAAAATGCCCCTCATAGCCCCAACCACAACTTTCCTCCAAATATTTGTGAATTTATGCATTGTACTAATAAAAAATTCAAAAGTATCACTGGTCCAGAGGTCACTTGTCAAGAGAATCTTCAAGCCTGAATGGGCTAATTCTTCTCTCCATAGTTCATCAAACTGGCTGGATCCCAAAAACATTTCAAACATGTGACGTATATACTTAGTAATATATGTTGGGAATCTAAGCCCTACACCAAATGTTCTATTTAAAAGTTTCACTGGTCAAGAGGGCACTTGTCAATAGGATCCTCAAGCCTGAATGAGCTAATTCTACTCTTCATAGTACATCACCCTGGCTGGATCCCAAAAACTTTTATAACATGTGACATATATATATATATATACACCTGTAGATGGTACATTATATTTAAATGATGCAGGTTAGTAAGCGGCTGTGCGTTGTTTAAACAGATGTCAACGGACATCATTTCCCCACAGCTGTGACAGAGGGATACAGGTGGGCTTTACCTGGCCACGCAGACAGGTGGCACATTGATTGGAATACATGGTACATGGCCCATGTCTCATGTATCAAATCCAGGAACATGTATATGTAATAACAGTCTGGATATTTATGCACTGTCAGTAAATATTTATAAACAAGAAACAATGCATGAGCATGAATGTAATTGGAAGTTAAATGTCAATGGTCAGTAAGGCATCTAACTGATACAGTAGGATTACCTTTTTAGTTAATCATTGACTGATAAGAGGCTTTCAAACAAGGCTTCAGTTTTATCTTTCACTTACCGTGTAAGTTCCTGGTTTTATTTGAGTGTGCAGATTTTTTTTGATATATGGGTCAAAGTTCAAATGTTTGACTTAAAGCATATGTGTATTCTTTGCCTTGTCAACAGTAACTGTTGCAAAATGTGTACTTATTGATGGAATCAAAAGAAGAAGAAATATAATGATAAAAAGACAGTGGACTGTGATGTGTGATACAACTTCATGCAAGAATATTAAAGAAATAATTAATATCTATACATTAAAACCATAAGATAAGTCTTAACTTGTGTATACTACCTTTAAGTTACGTTCTAGTATTTACATTGAAGGTAAATTTTCCAATTATTTGCTTAAAAATTGACATTTTCAGAAATGCCTAGCTGCAATATTTTTTGTACACCCTAAAGAGT